>CM021765.1:77827791-77842027 GCA_011076525.1 Nettapus auritus | reverse complement strand
TCCTTCCTTCCTTCCTTCCTTCCTTCCTTCCTTCCTTCCTTCCTTCCATTTTCTAAGTATACCTATTTCAGATTTCTGATTTCCCTTAATTTTATCCACTACTTCATTGCCTCTGATGAGGCCGCACCTTGAGTACTGTGTTCAGTTTGGGGCCTCTCACTACAAGAAGGACATAGAGGTGCTTGAGTGAGTCCAGAGAAGGGCAACGAGGCTGGTGAGGGGTCTGGAGAACAAGTCTTACAAGGAGTGGCTGAGGGAGCTGGGATTGTTCAGCCTGGAAAAGAGAAGGTTCAGGGGTGACCTTATTGCATTTTACAGGTACCTGAAAGGAGGCTGTAGCGAGGTGGGGGTTGGTCTATTCTCCCAGGTGCCTGGTGACAGGACGAGGGGGAATGGGCTAAAGTTGCGCCAGGGGAGGTTTAGGTTGTATATTAGGAAGAATTTCTTTACCAAAAGGGTTAGTAGGCGTTGGAATGGGCTGCCAGGGAAGTGGCTGAGTCATCATCCCTGGAGGTCTTTAAAAAAACATTTAGATGTAGAGCTTAGTGATATGGCTTAGTGGTTTAGTGGAGGACTTTTTAGTGTTAGGTCAGAGGTTGGACTAGGTGATCTTGGAGGTCTCTTCCAACCTAGATGATTCTGTGTGATTCTGTGGTAACACCAGTATGTCCAGGACTAAAGGTGGTATTCAAAAACCAGATCTCTTTCATGTCTGTCTGCACATACTGCTATGCATGTGTATGCTTTCTGTAATTATATTTTTGCACTCTTCAGTTCTTTCTTCTACTACAAAATAACCCCTCTGTAATAAATCCAGCAATAATTTATTGTTTAAATCAAACTAATTTTCGATATTACAAATTTCCAACTTCTTCCCTAAAGGGTGCTTTGAACTGATTTTTCCTAGACTTATCGTCCTGGGCTTTTCCTTTCTAAGTCTTTTATTTTCTGCCCATTTTTCTAGCCACTTTCTATCCCTCTATGTAACTTTTTTTCCTCCTATCTATTCCATCCTTTCTACATATTTGCAGTACATTCCTTCTCTACTGTACTACTTCTTGGCAGCTTTACACCTTAATATGTTCAGAATGCTCAGTGAAAAAACGGAAAAGAGTGATATGTCAGTCTTGATAATTTTCATTTTCCAATATCCTGCTTTATGGCTTACATCCAATTTTCAGGTCAGGTTCGTTTTGCAGAGTTGATATAAGACACTTATAAACTGAATATATATATGTGCAGGGTGTGTGTGTCTGTGTGCAAATGGATGAGGAAGGCTCAATATGTGACTTCACTGTGAAAACACTGCATCCTATTTCTTCATACTCCTCTTACTGGCCTTAATAGCACTCTCTTTGCCCTCCTTTTAGGCCATGTAGGACTGCTACTAAAATAGTTCTTTGTTGCATTGGCCAACTCATAGCCCCACTTGGAATTTCAAGCACAAATACAGGCTGGACAGAGAATGGATTGGAAGCAGCCCTGATGAGAAGAACTTGAGGGTGTTGGTTGATGAGAAGCTTGACATGAGCCTGCAATCTGCACCTGCAGCCCAGAAAGCCAGCTGTATGCTGGGCTGTATCAAAAGAAGTGTGGCCAGCAGGTCAAGGGAAATGATTGCTCCCCTCTACTCTGCTCTCATGGAATACTGTGTTCAGCTCTGGGGTACTCAGTTCAAGAGGTGCACGGAAGTATTAGAATGAGTGCAGAGGAGGTCCACAAAGATGAGGGGGCCTGAAGCACCCCCCTCCTATAAAGAGAAGATGAGGGAGTTGAGTTTGTTCTACCTGGAGAAGAGAAGGCTCCAGGGAGACCTTATAATGGCCCTCCAATACCTAATCGGGCCTACATGAAAGCTAAGGAGGGACTCTTTATCGTGGAGTGTAGAGCTAGGACAAGGAGTAATGGCTTTAAACTGAAAGAGGGTAGATTTAGATTACATATTACAAATAATTTTTTACTCAGAGGATGGTGAGGCACAGGAACAGGTTGCCCAGAGAAGCTGTGGATGCCCCATTCCTTGAAGTGTTCAAGGCTAGATTGGTTGGGGTTACCTGGTCTAGTGGAAGGTATGCCTGCCTATGTCAGGGGGTGGTATTAGAAGATGTTTAAGCTCCCTTCCAACCCAAACCATTCTATAATTCTATGATTCTGTGAATTTTATTATATACTTCTGCCCACATTCCTGACAGGAAGTCAGGCATTTTGTCATCATGTTAGTGTGCAGAGTAACTTCTTCTCCACCTCAGCTCTGCCATTTACAGAAGCAGTATCTGTTCACAGACCAGGCTCTGTCATGTTACTCCCACCTAGTCTTTCCTAACCACCCCCATGTATCCCATCTACTTGCCCTCTACTTTCAATTTGCTCTTAAGCACCAAAAACTTCTTTTGTAACAGAGCGGTAATAGCTGACTTGTGCTAACAGAAGTGAGAGCCCTCAAGACTGTGTACAACATAAAATTATTTTTGAAAAAATTATGGAAAAGAATTTTTTATCTGACAAATAATGAGTGTTACTAAAGCATATCCTTTTCACAGGGACTACCCAGCAGCTTCTTCAGACATAAACAAAGACCAAAGCATCTATAGTTAAAAGCTCTTGGTATTAGTACAAACAAGGACTATCAGATTTTTGAATGTGATGGTCCTAAGGTCCAGAAAGCAGGATTTTCAAAAACAGAGTTGATGTTTCTTTCTTTGAAGTGAACAGAATTTTTAACATTGATAGCAATAGAAGCATGATTAATACAAACTATGAGGATCTTGAAGTCTCACAAGTTATAACTCTCTTAAATATTTATGGAGATGTAAATAAGAATGCTAGTACTTAGACTTTACAAGTCTGTGTCTTAAATAAGAGTCACCCATTCTGATCAGACACAGTGATATGTGGTACTAGTGGTGCCACATTTCCGAGTTCCTTTGCATGGTATCTTCATGTATAGAAACATACATACATGAAGAAGGCTTTGTATGCCAGTGCTTGACCATGTGCTTTGGCCCTGCTTTTTTTAACAGTATAGGTCCCACCTGAAAGTAAACCCTGGAAAGACTGTGTACTGGTAGATTGTCTGATTCCGTGTAATAAGTGTGATTTGCAACAGTCATTCTAACTCAGTGATACTCTTTTTGAGAGAGACAGCAAATATCTTACCATATAAAAACACATTTAGGAATCATTGCCTTATAAAGTCTGTCTTCCAGGATGTACATTTTCTGTATTCAAACTGTTTTTTTAAGTTTGAGACAAATTATAATGTTTAAGCTTATGTTGAAAGAGTAACAATTACAGGCTTCCCTAGAAGTAAAACTATTTAATATTACTACGATGAGTTTTTTTGTTTATTGCCTGTTTTTAAATAAATAAAAAACCAAAATCTTCATAAATGCAAATCTTGCCCTCAGAAACTAAAGCTGCTTTTCACATCTGTTAGGACAGGGAGCAATCTCCCTCGGAAGATTTTGCATTTTGGAGAAACCTATATGTTTTTTAAGTCTAGTATAATATTCTAATTTTTCTCATTTATTTTCTGTCTTTCTCCTATGAAGATTATCACTTGCTGTTTTTTGTTTGTTTGTTTGTTTTGTTTTTGTTTTCTCTCTCCAATTTATTCTTATTTGACTTGTTCCATTTGAAATGGTAGCAGGTGAATTTCAGAGTTTGATGTCATTTGAACCATCCTTAAGCAAACCTGTCTGGTTTAGTTTTTCTTTGGTGAGTTCATTTCTTTACCTTATTCTTTCTCAGTATCCCAGGCTCATATTGTGCCTTTAATGATTCAGTTTCTGGTGACAAAGTTTTGACAACAGCATCTCAAATTAATGCGTTTATTTCTGTTTACAATAGCACTGTAGAAGCAGGACTCCACAAATGAGCAAATGCTGAAATGCCACTTATTGCAGGCCAAATTCTGACCTCAGGTGCTGACGATCCTACTAAAATTAGTGAATTTCTAACCAAATCTTAAATTTGATTTTTGATGTTTATTTTTTAAAACCACCAGTGAACATGCAAAGCATTTTAGTATGCTGAATCATAGAAATCAGAGAGGGAAGGAGAATATGTCCGTGTTAGACAACTGGTATAGTTGACTGAAAAAAAAAATAGTACCACCATTTCTTTGCTGGAAATTGCTAGTTTCTCAGAAACAAATAATTCCCCAGATACTGTTCAGTTTCATCTCAGTCCCCTTGAACACCAAAGTTTAAAAACCTGACAGGCTTTCCCCTTGGACAAATATATATATATATATTTGTTGGTTTGTTGACCCATCTATTTTCTGCTAGAGATACCAGCCATCCACAGCCCAGGAAACTGGTACTTACAGACACAGGGAAAAAGTAAGTGAAATCAATTGATCTTGAGCATCTCATTTCATCTCTGTGAACTGTCCCTTCACAGAGAACACTGAAAGCTGCTGGAGTTGGAAGGTCATGTGAGAATTCCTCTGAACTTGAGAATTAAAAACAACAAAATTTACCTCCTAATGCAGTCTAATATGTCCTACCATGTTTTGTGGTCCAAAAATTCAAACCAGCCAGGTGACACACTTCAAAGCTCTGTTATGTCTGATTTTCCATTCAAGTGACTGGGCTTCCATCATTCCACTAAAAAACTACTACCATTCCCTATCCAACTTTAGCGTCATTCATTCCAACAATATTGAGTCCTTTTCTACATAAAAGTTATTAGCAACAGTACAGTTCTGGGTAGCAGTAGGATGGCCTAGCACAGGATAATTTAGAGTCAATCTTTGTTTTCAATTTTATTTTTTCATTAGTTAACTTCCTGTGGCCATTTTTTTAAAATGATGGTGTTATTCAAGAAAGAAGAGAAAATAAATATTATCACTGTTGAATATAAGAAATATTTTAATAAATAATGTGTTATTGGAAAACAGCTCTTTTTCAAGAGAAGGGCTTAGTGGCATCTCTGATGTATGCCTGATGTATGCATCAACTGATGTATGTATCAACTGTAGCCTGGACAGAGATCCCCAGAGTAGTGTTATACAAACTTGCATGCCTGCAGAATGCAGCACCATGCTATGGAAGACCTTCCTGATCCTCCAATCGATTAGCAAATCTATATTTGTATAACTAGACTTAATTGTGCTTGAACAGCATTGCAAATCTTTCCAGAAACATGTTCCCCAAAGGCACTCTGTAGATCCTTCAAAAACTTGATTTACGAGGCTTGTGTTAAGCCACTCCCATGTGTAAAGAAGCTCAGGTGGAGCAGAAGAGAAAGCACTTTATGAGCCAGCATCCTCTGATATCTAAATTGGAGGCACAGTGCTTTGCCATCTAGAAGACAGCTATCTGTTCTGTCATGTCTACACAAACACACTGAGGTTCCTCTCAAGTATTCAAACTGTTTGATGGGGCACTAGAAAAGGCTAACTAAGCCACAGCCTTATTCTGGTGTCCTCAGGACAATGTGCTCTTTCAGAATGGATGGAGGCAGAAATCTAAGAATACAGTGCCAAAAGGAAGGTAGAAACAGCTTCTTGCTATTTAAGATGTTCAAGTCCATAAAATTGATTATTGTAATTTTAATTCATAAATAGATTCCTAGAGACTTATTTATTCCAATTGCTTTTTAAATTTTCTCCAGATTACCTGACGTTATTTGGTAACAAGAGAAAATTTACAGATTGCAAAGTAGCATCCAATATAATTTTTTAGTTACCTGGCAGATTTGCATTGACGGATTTCAAGCTTTTTGTTATTGTTGTTGTTTGTTTGTTTGTTTGCTACCTTTTCCCATCCATCAGCTTCTATCATCCCTCTGTTAATTTTTATTTAATTAATTATTCCAGTAGTTGGTGGCCGTCTCTGGAGATAACTAGCTTAACAGATGTCTAATTCTGACCCCACTTGCATGGGAGAAGACCAATGAAGCCCCAGGGAGTCAGTTCATTCTGTGTCAATGAAAAATTAGACCAGAGTCAAGCCCTGAGAGCTCAACACAGAAACTATTGCAAATAGCCAGGGAGATGAGGGCTGTTGCCTCTGCACAAAATCTTTTTTTTTTTTTTTTTTCAATGTAGAAACAGTTTTCTGAATCTGGACTAGCAAATTTTCATCCAAAATTCTGCTCTGACTTGTCTACTACTAGGTGACATTAAATGTTATCTGTCATTAGCCTGATGCCACTTCTGTTTGTTGGTTTTGTTTACTCTTTCTGAAAGTATATATTGACATAATGACTCCGTCTCTTTCTATGTTTTCATCCATTAATATTATTCAGATGGATAATCCCAGGAAAAAGTTGGAAAACAAAACCCAGAGTATACCTTTTGACTATGGCAAAAAATCATAGGTGCCACCACTATACCTCACAATTGAAGAATAAATGACATCAAAAGAAGCTCAAAGATCCTTCTAAAAGTAATGAAGTGTTTTAGCAATTTCCTTTTTTCCTTTCTTGTTCTTACTGAAAAGGATCAGATGGGAAGAGAAGTAAACCCTGCCACCTGGAAAGATCAAAAAATTAGTATTAAAAGGTGCAGGTGTCAAGTTTGTTCAGCACCAGCTCATCTTTGCCAGTTACCAATGTCAGAATCTAGGCCTTACAAGGGCTAAATTATGTTGAAGATAAATTATTTTGGAAATTTTTTTTTTTTTTTTTTTTTTTTTCAGTATTTTTCTCTCATGTAATTGTTCATCCTGAAAACTACACATTCATTCTCAGAAACTGAAAACAAATCAGTCTGAAGTTTTACCTCTGGTACCAAAGGAAATTCTCTGCCTTGGTCTTTCCTACACTATATTTAACATGGCATTCTGGGTTCCTGTTAAATTCCATTAGCTTTGTATTAACCTTTTTATATAATACTAGTTATACTTTATTTATGGGTAATATGGGCCTTGTCCTTGTTCTCAAATACCAATTTGAAATGGAGATATAAATCTGTAAATCTTCTTTTGAGTGGAAAATCAGCAGACAAAAATCCCTTCATAGTTTTCATTTGGCTCTGGATGGTGTGTGATCCACTGGCTCCTCTGTTTTCAATATTAAAAATTACTTACCCTTTGGGGGCTCAGTCCACAAGGAAGAACTGTGTCTAACATTGGTAAAATAGAAAATAGCTATGTAGTTTGTTACTGAGATTAGGAAAATAAAATAACTTCATTTTGTTAGGAAAATCAAAACTAAGTATTTTGTATGATTCAAATCACTTGGACTGAAATATCTATTGTTACTATTTAAGATTTAATAGTGAAAATGAGAAAAAGTATTGCCAACTCATAAATATCTGATGGAGAACATAATGTAATTGTACAGAACTATTTTACATGAGCACAATAAGGAAATTTCATCCATTTCTTTCTTGAATTACTGAAAGCAGCTGTCTACCAAAACTTAACCTTTAGTGCATAGTTCTGAGACTGCTTTAATCCACAATTAGATTTTAGAGAAGGAAGCTAAACCACACCACCTCACTGCAACGCTGAGTGACTGTATTGCTGCAAGTAGAACCTCTGCTGGATTTGCCTCTACTTGTGGTGAAGCCACTGAGCTTCTCAGAACCAGAATTATAAACTCATATTTTATGAATGTCACCTATGCTGTTTTATTTGGTGATGGGGTGAAGTGGAAAGAGGGGATAGAAAATTCCTCCCTCTCACTGCTCTTGTACTGAAGAGTGCTGTAGGTGATACTAGCATCAGTAGTATCACTAGTGTCATTTTACCATATTAAGAACAAGTGAAGCTAATCTGGTGATAAAAAACATTAATTGCTGATTTGCATTAGTGTTTCCCTTATTGTTGGCACTGCTAGAATTATTTCCCCCCTCCAACACATTGCGGTTCTTTTGTGGTTTTTCAAGAAATTCAGCTTGTTTCTGACAGATTTAACTATGTCTGGAAGCAGTAATGCCATTTCAGTATAAAGTGAGAGAACAAAACCAAAGCAACTGTCTGTCAATTTCAGCCCTTTCAAAGTTGCTTGCAATTAAACTGGACTTTAACTGTTTAACCTCACCCCCCTTTTAAATTTTATTATTATTATTATTATTATTATTATTTTTATTATTATCATCATAGGGACAGGCTATGAACATTGTTGTGAGATGAATTGTTCATACTAACAGCACAGTGGTGCAACAACCCAATTTGTAGCACAAATCTTAAAAGTACAGTTCTAAGAATGAATATAAAAAATGCCTCTTTCAGGATTACTTCTTTAGGGAATGGGTGTTTCTAATCTTTTTTAAAATTTTTTTTTTTTTTTTCTTTAGCTCACTTATAACTTCCTTTATTTCCTGGCCGAAACAAATTTTAAAGAGAGAAACTCCATAACTGTAATCATGTTTTTTAGCAGATGGAATTCCTTCACATACTCCCATCTTTATTAGATGCTTAGCCATTTTCACATTTCATTTATGTGTCTAATTTTATAGTTCTTATAAGAATGCAAGCAGGTAGAAGTTTTTATGCATGCAGGCACCTCTAGTCTAGAAGGGGAAGAGGCTTGTTAGGTTTCAAATTCAGAGTCCCACTGTATTAGAGAAGTAGTAAAATTAATTATGTCTCACTACTAAAACCAATGCTGACAATGAAGCACCCTTTGCAAAATAATCCTAAACAATTATAGCAAAAGACATCCCTCAGGACAGGTCTTATAATTCTAGCTTTCCTCAATTAAATTATATTTAAATCTGTACTCTGAATATATGAAATTGATGTTATTCAACAGCTTGAAAGCAAGTAGAACTTCATGGCTCCCAACTGATATTGATACTAGACTGAGCAATTCAGTATGTTATTTATCACACAAAACATGAAATATTTCATCAAGCACTGTCTATATGTTGATTTAAGTGTTCTGTTTACTTGCCTTCCCACTTCATGAAAGGCTTTTAGTAACTGACCCTTGCTGTCTTTCCTCCTAGATGTTATCTTTCAGACAAATTTAGTATAATGGCTATGTTTTTGCAACAGAATTAAGTTATCCACAGTCAAGACTGTAATAGTTTTCCTTTAACCTTATTCTTGACAATATTTTGTTCTCATAAACATTCTTTTACATGCAAGAAGATTGCTTTATTGTAAAGCCTACAGTGTGAATTTAAAGTGAGCTGTGGATTTACCAGCAAGTCCTAGTGCATATAATCTGGTCCTGACATGAGTGTTTGGTTTTGAGCTTAACAGAAACTGTTTTCCAAGTAACAAAGACTAAACCAAAGCAAGTGTCTTGATGTCAGCTATATGAATGAAGCCCACTTTCTTATGAACGCTTGCCCTGTGCTTGTAGTCCTTCCCTGAGCTCTGTTCTTTACATTCTGCAATACCTCAGCTTCCTCTAGCTCTCCAGCCCTCACCTCCCTGTCCTTTAAACACCTATACAAATTCTTATCTCTTTTCCTTTTCTCCGACTACAAGCTTAGAAAGAGGCAGCATGTATTTTTGTTATTTTGTTATATCTGTGTATGCTAATAGAGAAGATAAGAAGCTACTGAACTTACAACATTTTGTTCTTTATGAGAGAGATAATAACATGAATGTCTTCTTCTTCCACTTATCATGAAACTTATAGGAACTTAATATTTTTGAAAATTTTGTACCCGTTGCAGATTTAGTTAAAATAGACCTGCAGAATTAGAAATTACTGATAGGGATTAGCAAGCAATGTGATCATGCATTTTTTTTTCCTTAATAAAACAGTCTAAAAAGGCACAGGAGGAGTTGCAAGGAAGAGCAATTCATATATTGCTAAAGAGTACTGCTGTTCCACTGAATATTTTTATGTTTATTTTTTGATTACATATATATTTTAACAATTATTTAGGGGTTACCGGTGATCAATCCAGACTGCCTCTGAGGTGTGCAATTCTGGAAAAGCAATGATCATTTCATTCTGTTTTCTGCTCCAAAATTGGCTCCAAATTATTTGCTCCAAAATAATTCAAAGATTGCTTTCCCTCTAGTTCAGAAACAGGGTCAATCTTTTCTTGTGTGTGTGTGTGTGTGTGTTTGTTGTTTGTTTGTTTGCTTGCTTGTTTGTTTGTTCATTTCTGTTGTTTCTTTCTTTGAAATATATCATGTACTGGAAACACTTGATCACGTTCTAGACCAAGATTTTCAGTGCAGACAGCTCAGTTCATACAGTTGTCTTATATACTGCATTTGCAAAACCACTGAACTCAAAGGTTTATAACAGTGCTGGGTGTTTTTCTAAGTCCTGGTACTGAAAAATAACTGTATTTGTGCTAATATATCTGACTTTTTGATTACTACAATTATTTTAGAGACATTAGCAGACCCTGAAAGTTCATAAACATGCTGTTGGAGAAAACTGGGATCAGAGCTCTCAGGCTCTATCCCCAGTAAAAAAGCAGGAACTTGCACTAGTCCACTTCCAAAAGGTGGTAAATTCCTCTTCCCACATGGTTGTAGAAGGGAGTGCATCTGAAAAATGCAACCCTTTCCTCTGGGTATGGACATGTATTTTCACCAATTGTGTGCATCCCAAACAAAAATGAAATACCTGAAAGAAAGCACATTGTATCATGTATTATATTGTGAGATCTTGCCGTAGGACTTTATCTACCAAAGACCAACTAAGTATCCCATAAAAGTGGATGAGAGTCTTCAAGTCAAGGGCCAGTGATACCAGTTGGTGGAGTTAATACTGGCTGCAGAAGAAACTCCAGAGTCCTTAAAAAAGAAATGGATTGGCTTGCTCATTTGTTTTTTAGATCACCAAGTTCTATTAACATCACTTCACTGGAATACAGACTTTGATGTTAAACTTGTGCATTACAAACATTTTGTGGTAGTAATTTGTTGGGGAGTGGTCTGCCAATGTCATATCGCAATCACATCTGAAAAAGTTTGAACAAATGCTTTAAGGAATATTTCATAATCAATATATTGCTGAAGTTCTCCTCCATTGCTTAATTCTTATTGTTACACACATTTCTAAAAATATGTGTTTTTTGTTTTTACCTAATAGGGCCTTCTGTCACTCATTCATTTTTTCATTTTTATTTCTTTTAGCCTTTGGGGTAAATTAATTTCATTTCATTATTTATTTTTATTATTTTCTTTTCATTTTTTTTTTTTTTTCATTAATTTGCTATATACTCAGATCTTGGGGTATAAGATGACTCATCCACGTGAACAGAAAACTTTCAAATAATTTTGGTTGGAATTAATCTTGTCTGTTATGTGTCAATTGCAAAGATCTCTCTGGCCTCCATCATTTAAAATCCATGCATCAATAGGCAATAGGCAATCAACTGAGGCACAAGAGATTCCCTTTGAAAATCAAGAAACACTTTTTCCTGTAAAGGTGACCAAGCACTGGAACAGGCTACCCAGAGACATTGTGGAGCCTCCCACCTTGGAAGAATTCAAAATCTGTCTGGACTTGGTCCTAGGTGGCTATGCTTAGCAGAGGGCCTGGACTGGGTGGCCTCGAGAAGTATCATCCCACCTCAAACATTCTGTGATTCTGTGACTACAATTTTTGCTGACTCATAGACATAATTTTCGTTTTGACTTTAGCCAGCAGTGCATGCTTGCAGCCCAGAAGACCAGCTGCATCCTGGGCTGCCTCAACAGAGAAGTGGCCAGTAGGTCGAGGAAGGTGATTGTCATCCTCTGCTCTGCCCTTATGAGGCCGGCCCCACTCAGAGTACTGTGTCCAGGTGTGGGGCCCCCAGAACAAGAAGGATGTGGATCTTTTAGAATGAGTTCAGAGAAGGTCCTTGAAGTTGACCAGAGGGCTGGAATACCTCTCCAAAAAAAAAAGGCTGAGGGAGCTGGAGCCATTTAGCCTAAAGAAGAGAAGACGTATTGGGGTGACCTCATTGCAGCTTTTCAATACTTAAAGAGGTGTTGTGGTTTAACTCAGCTGGCAGCTAAACACCACACAGATATTCACTCACCCTCCCCCATCCCCCTCTGGGATGATGGGAGAGAAACTGGAAAAACTGAAGCCTATGGGTTGAGATATAGACAGTTTATTAGGACAGAAAATAAAATAATAATAATAACAATAATAATAATAATAATAATAATAGGTACAAAACAAGTGATGCACAATGCAATTGCTCACCACCCACTGACCGATGTTGAGGCTATCCCCGAGCAGCCGGCCCCCCTACCCCGGCTAGCCACCCCTATATATATATTTTTAGCATGGTGTCAGATGGTATGGAATACTCCTTTGGCCAGTTTGGGTCAGCTGTCCTGGGTCTGTCCCCTCCCAGCTCTTGCTGCACCCCCAGCCTGCCTGCTGGCAGGACGGAACAAGAAGCTGAAAAGTCCTTGGCTTAGTGTAAGCATTGCTCTGCAACAATTAAAACATCAGTGTGTTATCAACATTAGTCTCTTCCTAAATCCAAAACATAGCACCCTACCAGCTACTGGGAGGAAAATTAACTCCATCCTAACTAAAACCAGGACAAGAGGCTTTACAAAAAAAAAAAAAAAAAGATGGAGAGCATAATTTTTTGATCAGTCAGATAAACAGAGGACAAGGGGAAATAGTTTTAAACTAAAAGAAGGGAGTTTTAGATGAAAGGTTAGGACGAAATTCTTTACTCAGAGGGTGGTGAAGCACTAGAACAGGTTGCCCAGAGAGGCTGTGGATGCCCTGTCCCTGGAAGTGTTCAAGACTAGGTTGGATGAGGCCCTGGGCAACCTGATCTAATGGGTGGAATCCCTGCCAATGGCAGTGGGAGTTTGAACTAGATAATCTTTAATGTCCCTTCCCACCCAAGGCATTCTGTGATTTTGGTTCTTAGATATAAAAATATCATTTATATTTCCCTGTGTAATTTCAGGTGATAGGTGATAATTTTAGAAGAATTTTTTACTTTGATTCCAGAGAGCTACTCTTGCACATTTGTAAAAAAGAGTATCTGCATGGGGACTTCTTGAAAGTGGGGTGTCTGTAGGGTAGGATGGGGCAAACCCATTCCCTGTGTGAATGATGCATCTATTGGTGTAGTCTGACATTCCAACATTAGATATGATGCTAAAACAAGGAATAGGGTGAGTAGAGATGTCAATTCAGAGACACACCAAACAGGACACATGCTAGATCTGTTGCCCTTCTCCAAGAGGAGGGCCTGCCAATGTTTGAGGATGCAGCAAGCAGGAGTCTTTGCTGGCAGCAACTGGAAAGAGCAAAAGAAGAGGGAATCGAGGGCAGAGGGTTTCCAAAACAGGCTTCAATGTGTTTTGCTGTGACTCTGACCAAATGCTTACAAAAAAACTGTCCCAGAATGAGTTCCAACTCAAGAAGGCAATCATTAGTTGAAGTTATTTGGCAAGCCTGTTTGAATAACAAATATACTTGGGTGGGAGCAGGTATATAATAATCCTATTAAAACCAGTTCTAAAAGGTCAATGCTCACATTTTACATAGAGCAGGTGATGGGCACATCCACTACACTGATCCTACTTATGCTCTATTATTCTGACAACTTAGCTAGACCCTAGTCTCTTTACTAGTCTTCTAACAGAGTGAGTTTCATATGGAATAAATAAATAAATAAATAAAAATAAGGGAAATATACTGAATTTATTCAATTTTAGGACTTGATCATTAATTTTTCCACATCTTAGTTCTCCATTGATCCATTGAGATTTGGGACATGTATGGGGGTGTGTGAGGATTGTCTGAATTTATGCAAACACCCATGAAAAGTGTTGTTATGCATAGTTTGGCAGTTTGATGTAGGGAGTCTGCCAAAATGAGACAGGAGCCTTATCAGAAGGAGACAGGAAATTCTCAAGCAAATTTGGGAGTTGACTTTTGAGTTAGGAGTGTTGACAGTAACAGATCTGTCTGTCTGGCAATTATCAATTATTTCCCTAACAGTCACAAAGAAAACCAAGGCATCTTCAGATTTTGGCTGGGCAGGAGGTGTGTAGGATTTGTTTCCCCAGAGCCATTCTATTTCTGCAGTTCTGTTCTGACTTAGATCCAAAAATGCAAGGGGTATATTTCCATGCTTCAGAAATCTCATAGCAACATCTGTTGTTCATGAAAGATTTCTACCCAACTTGGTAGACATGACTGAGGCATTGTCAAAGCAGAATAAAAAATCAACTCTAGTCTACATTTAATCCAGATCCAAAACACTACGTAGGAAGTTACAGAGGTACTGCTGCAAGTTAGCGGACTTTTTTCTCTCTCAGGAATCTGTTTTTCTTTTTTCTCTTTTCCTTTTCCTTTTCCTTTTCCTTTTCCTTTTCCTTTTCCTTTT
>CM021765.1:77811452-77827781 GCA_011076525.1 Nettapus auritus | reverse complement strand
CTTTTCCTTTTCCTTTTCCTTTTCCTTTTCCTTTTCCTTTTCCTTTTCCTTTTCCTTTTCCTTTTCCTTTTCCTTTTCCTTTTCCTTTCCCTTTTCCTTTCCCTTTCCCTTTCCCTTTCCCTTCCCCTTCCCTTTCCCTTCCCCTTTCCCGTTCTCTTTCTTGTCCATTCATCACTTATCTCTGTCAGACAACTAATTAAGTAAATAACTATATTTATGAGGATTCTTACATTTTTGCGTTAGTATCTTGTAAGATTGCTTCAGCAGCAGATAATACGTTTAAGCTGTGGTGGGAATATGATAAGATAAAAGGTGAATGATAGTTTTTCTTGAAGTGGAAAAGTTACTTGATTTTCTGCTAAATTATTCTGTCCCTATCAGCAGATTCAGTTATTTCCACAGACTTAGCTCATAAATATTGGATGTCTGCCTAGCTAGGAAATTACATTTCCATTTTCAACAC
This sequence comes from Nettapus auritus, assembly GCA_011076525.1. Classification (NCBI taxonomy): domain Eukaryota; kingdom Metazoa; phylum Chordata; class Aves; order Anseriformes; family Anatidae; genus Nettapus; species Nettapus auritus. The sequence goes on along the minus strand of CM021765.1, from coordinate 77,827,318 downwards.
CTGCTATGTGCTAGACTTCCAGTTGAAGGCTAGATAGTTTTCTACAAGGATTGGATACTTACAGATAGAATTGTTACCCATGACTATTGTTAAAACATAGTTAAGGCTCATTTTACCTTTGCAAGATGACCTCAGTTTGTTACTAAGTTTGAAGTGTGTTTGGAATTCTTACTTGACTTTTGTTGTTCTTAAGATGTAACCATGTAACCATATCTCATGGAGACATTAAAGATTCTTCACTCTTCCTTATAAACCCAGCCTACGATATTCTTGGCTGGTATCTCTCCACACCCACTCTTTCACAGTGTGCTTGTTGGTGGTTATTTTCTAAGACATAAGCATTTGCATTTTATGGCACTGTATGTATAGAGGCTGCAGAGAATTCAGCAGATCTACTGAAGTGATATGTAAACAAAAGAATATTTTTGATGATCACAGTTATACACATTTGCACACTATTATTCATGGAGATTCTGAAACCATTGTTATATATTTTGGTTACCAGATCTCAATAACTATTTTAGCAAGACAGACAGATTCAGGGCCAAATCTATTCTCTCACAGGCTGACAAACCTGGAGTTCTTCCCCTGCACAGCAGGGGTACAGAATTAGTACAATATCTTAACACTTTTCTCACACCATGTCACATAAATATATAAATGCCGAACTGTTTTTCCCCAGTGTGTCTTGGCAAAGCACACAAAGTAAAGCATCCAGTTAGTGCTATACACTGTGAACAAATCTTGCCCAGCATTCTGCTTACCTTTGTCTTAAGGCTGAGGCCTGGAAGGGCATCACAACAGCCATTGGTAGCATTCCTTCACAGTCTTGGTAGACTTGTTCAATAAACGTGCACAAGGACACATATTATATCATGAAGTGTGTAGATCAGTGTACTACTTACAGCATGAAGCAGCCTAATATGACATTATAATTACCAAAAGTTTAGGAAATCCAACAAAATTAAACTGTAGGTTTTTTTTATATATTATTTTTAGGATTATTCCATGATATATTTCTTAATTTCAAGATCATATGAATAGGTTATTTTTGTCCATTGTTTCACTAAAAATGCAGTTTGAAACCACAAAATTAAACTTTATATTCCATCTCTCTCTTTAGTGCATGGCAGGGTGCATTCTCTTTTTTTTATTATTATTTTTTTTTTCTCATATTTTATTTTGCTTCCCTGTGAGTTTACGAAGACAACGGATATTTTGCATAACTTGAAATAACATATCACAACATCTCTGTGCAAACTGTGTTGTCCATCAACCACAAATTTGGAAACATTCTTATACATGAGACACACTTCTTCTGCAGTAGTCCTAGAGTTCTCAAAAGTAGAAAAATTCAGACAAGAAAATCATACAGCCTCATAAATGGATATGAGGAGATCACCAAACTCTTGCTCTCAGACTCTTGCTCTCTGTATATAAATATCTACTCATCTATCTTGTTCTCAATGGCTTTTGGTGATGAAAACTTTAGACATTTTCTAAGCAGTCTGTTGCTATGCTGCAGCATCCCTAGCTGTTGAAAGGACATCCTTTGCCTACCTCATCCTTTAACCAAGCAGGGCTGATCTTGCTACATTGTCATGTAAGAGGGTAAAATATCTTTTTCTGACAAATATTGCACCTTGTCCATGTAGAAAGCCTACATGAAAAACAAGATTTGGAACAAATTAACCATGACTTCTCTCATGCATAGTAGCTGGTCAGTGCTATAGAACAAATATCACTGGACCACAAAGCAAGAATAGTGGATATATGCTGCTAGATACAATCTCACTAGGATTCATTTTCATATACTGTCAGGGATAAGTTAACTTGTGTTAATATCTAAGAGACATTTGAAATGCCTGAAACATCCATACAAATCTAGATCCAGTTTATCAAAGACCCATGCTTTTCCAGAGCAAAGTGCCTTATTGGAAGCTATGCTGAATCCCCTTGGGCATGTCAAATCACAACAGACACCAGTATATGGGCACCTAAGTCAGTCCCTTAGCTCACTGTGACTATTGAAAGGCAAATGGTCTTTACTAGAATGTCTGCTGTATTGAAGAGTTTCTGAAAACATTTATCCTGGCTGTGATGCTGTCTTGGCTCATATTTTATTACTTCCTTATGAAATAGCTCCTTAGAAACACAAACTTAAGTCTAGTTTTTAGTCTTTACCTTGTATATGTTAGTAACAGAATTTCACTGAAACAGTAACATGAGGTTGCTAGACAGTTGTTAATATCTTTCCTCTATATTATGATCTGCATTGAAAAAAAAAAAAAAAAAAAAAAAAAGGTGATCACGAGGTCAAGAGAAATGATTCTCACCCTCTACACTTCTCTCTTGAGACCCCCACCTGAAGTACTGTGTTCAGCTTCAGGACCCCCAGCCCAGGACACAGACATGGTGGAGCAAATCCAGAGGAGGGCCACAAGTTTGATCAGAAATCTGGAGCACCTCTCCTATGAAGATAAGCTGAGAGACTGGAGCCTGGAGAAGAGAACATCCTGGGGATGCATTATAGCAGCCATCAAGTATCTAAAGGGGGCCTACAGGAAAGCTTGAGATAAATTCTTTATCAGGGGGCATATAGATAGGACAAAGGGTAATGGCTTTAAACTAAAATAAGAGTAGATTTAGATTAGAAATAAGGAAGATTTAGATTAGATATAAGGAAGAAATTCTTTACTTAGTGGGTGGTGAGGCTCATATTGTCCAGAGAAATTGTTGCTGCACCTCCCTGGAGGTGTTTAAGGCCAAGTTGGATGGCACTTTGAGCAATCTGCTCTAGTGGAAGGTGTCCCTGCCCATGTCAGGGGGGGTTGGAGTTAAATGAGCCTTAAGGATTCCTTCCAACCCAAACCATTCTATGATTGTGTTCTTACTCTGAATTGCAGTGTTCAAGCTTTTATCCACAGGTATGCAATTATGGTCCTTCTCCATTTCTTAATGTAGTGCTAGTGTCCACAGCACTGTGCAAATCCTCAGCTGTTAATTCTCACAGTTGCATCATGTAGGAAAGGCTCTTTGTCCATAGAGCAAGACTGCAGAAAATAGAGGCATGGACTTAAAATGACTGATGTGCACGTTGACCCTAGATTCCAATACTTAATGAGTTTGTTGCTACAGCCTTCAAGAAGCATGGTTTAGCTTACAGCTGGCAGTAAAAAGAAGACAAAAAATGTAATGTCCTGCCTACCAGACTGAACTAAATACACCTTGGAATGAACAGGGCTAGGGGAGAACACAAGCATCTGTAATCCTCGAAATGGAGGCCGGGTGGCATATCAGTTTTGCTGTGGCACTTTCCATAGGAGAACATTTATCTGCTGTGTTCGTTCCTCTAGACTACGCTAACGGTTATCTTTGTTCTAGCTTTTATGCTATTTTCAAACATTAATCAGCAGAGATATGGCACTGAAATTTTCCTTGGAACTTCTGCATATTTACTGTCTTACATGACATATGTATATATCATTACTAGAGGTTGATAAGAACAAACGAGAAGGAAATATTTAACAGATACAAACATTCACTATACTTAGCACTTGATTTATAAGTTTAAAACGGAGTCTAAATGCTAGTGGTGGAGCCTTGTAAACTGCATATGTAGTATTATGTTCTGCATCACCACTAAAAAGTGAACAATTAAACATTACTTCCATTTACTTAGTCTACAATGAATGTTTTAAGTGGTTTATAAATCACTGAGACATGGTCTCATGACAAACTAAAAGTAAAAATAAAATAAAATGAAATGAAATATAAAATAAAATAACACCCATAAGAAAACTCAAGTAACTCCACTTTACAGAACTTTTCCAGAGACCAGCATGTATTTATGCCATCACAACATAGTCTGGCCCAAGAGACGACAAAACATAACATTTCAGAGTACATGTAAGCAAATTAATTAACTGAGAAAGTACTTCACATGTTACTCCTGAAAGGCCAAGAGAGTGATCTCCATTTTAAACCCTTCCTCTCCAAAAGGATCACTTAGCAGCAAGGTCTAGTCAAGTGGTTTCAGTAGGAGATAGAAAAAAATGGGACACTTTCCAGTTTCAGACTTCCCTCTATGACAGATAAAAATGGGGTATTTAAATCAGAATGGCAGTGAAGAAGAGCTGCAATCATTAGGATGTCATAGATCAATCCAAATAAAGTTAATGGGGAGATTCCTAAGGACTTTGGAGTTGCACTGAACTGATGTTTCACGGACAGGCTGCTGGCAGGTGAGTGGGAAGATTCAGTCCTATTCACCTTATTCCAGAAAAAAACACAGGATATTGGTCCTTGATTTATAGGGTCATGCACTGCTTGTCCAATGAGAAAAAAAAACAGGTAGGCTTCTGTGGTGGTGAAGAGTCCTCTTGCTCTCTCCCCTTCACAATGACTGTGAACTGAAAAGCAGGGATACAAAGCAAGACAACACTGTTGCACATGGAAATTAAGAGGTAGAACTAGCTATGCTAGCTGGTGAAGTTATGGTGCTTGGGGAGACATGAAGCATTTCTGAGATGGAGTGTTTACAGGAAAAATCCCACAGCTCATATTTGTATTATATATTTATAAATTCCTGGAACTCAATTTTATAGGGTTTTTGATTAATGGCTGTACTGCAGTTCAGCTCCAAGCCTATTGAACTTACTGTACTGGAACTGAGCAAGACATACACTAGCCAAATATGAACACTACTACTGGACAGTGATTTAATGGTAGTTCATTGCTCAAAGGCATTGCTGTGCAGGCTCTGCTTATTGTACACATGGAGCTGAAATCTAAAGGAGACCCTCCCAGGAGTCTTCTTAAAATCAAAGTCAGATATGTGTTTGCCTCAGATACCTCCATGTCAGAAGAACTGAAGAACAATGACAAATGTTGTGCTTTCCCCATCACTTTTACATTAAAGTGGGTGCAGTTCCTGTTGATGTATGGATTCTCTTAATTATACAGTTATGTCACTTCAACCACAGTATCTTCCAGGAGCATAGCCAAATTCTTGATTTTCTTAAACTGGTGCTATATGCCAAGTGTTCCCACACTATGGTATTTGACATTAGTGCTGTTTTTCTCACACTTCAAAGAAGACATCTGTGGTTATGGCTGGCAAATGCCAACTTAACTGTTGATTATCATAATAATATAGTAAAAGCAGTCTCATTCTTTTGAGGTGGGAGTCACTTCATTAAATACAGTCCTTATGGCTATTACAATTTGTGAGGTGAAACTTGATGCCCGTAACCTCTTGGCATGCCAACTGGAGTCAAATGAAAACAGTGTAAAAATAAAAATAAATTAAATAAATTAAATATAAAATAAAATAATAAAACTAAACTAAACTAAACTAGAAATAAAATAAAATAGAGAAAATTGAAGATATGCCAACGCTGAGAGAAAATTTGACAGCCCCTTGGGTTGCAGTCTTCTGAGACAGTGCAGCCTTCAGATGTAAGATGGAAACAATGGCAAATCACTGTAGAAGATGTAAACTATGTTCAATACCAGAGCTGGTACATGAGAACAAGATCACTGGCACACTTCACCCACCCTCTTGCAATCACTTGTAAAAAAAATAAAACAGATTGATAATTTTTGTTTATCCTACAATTTTTTTAGAAAGCATAAATAACATTTGTATTCCATTTAAAAGTATAACAGTTAAGACAACTAAATCTGTTTTATTTCAGTTCTTTCTAATCTTCTAACTTATGTATAGTAGAAAACGAAGATGCATGTTTCACTGGAAATGCTCAGACTCTCTCTCTTAAGAGAATAGTCTCCTCCACAGAGTGTACAGCAATAAGAAACATCCCACTCCCCTACAAATATATATATATATATTTATATATTAGAAAGATGAAAGATTTTCTCTTTTAACAATTTGGCACTGTGTTTTTAAAAGCACCAAGCTGTTGTAACGATGCTAGCTTATTAAATATCTCCATCCCCCCCCCCCCCTCACCCCCCCGAAGAAGAGGTATAGAGTTGCTGAAATTCATTTAATTACTCTTCTGCAGCGTATTGGTTTTGACATGAAGAAGACAAGGCTTAGTCTGTTTTTAATGAAAATGTTACTAGTTGTTATGACTGCTTGTATTTGGAGGAATGTCCTTTATTGTTAAGTCTAAAATATTATACACAGGTAATTAACATGATCTATTTGTGGCAGAATTACATCTTTTTCTTTTTTTTTTTTCTTTTGTGTGTTTGTGTGTGTGTGTGTGTGTGTGTGTGTGTGTGTGTGTGTCCTGTTTGTACTGGTTTCCTTCAGTACTCATCTTCAATTACCTTCACTTTTTACTTAGCTCTTATTTTCTCTGAGCTTTGCAAGGCATAGTGATTGTGTTTTCTGACTCAGGGTACTACTTTAAAAGATAACTTCTTGGAGTGACTAGTGTTTTTCTTTTCAAAGAAAACTTTTTTGTGTGTCTGTTAAAATCCTGAGTCTCCAGATGGTTGAAATATAAGGCAGCACTACCCTTGCTGTGACACACTGTCTTTTGTGCTGCTATGATGATTTAGTCACAACTAATGGCTGTCAAGCAAATGAGACTGGGATTTGTTATTTCAGAAGTCCCTGCTGCACAATTTAAAGGTGCGAAGTGGGTCAGCCACCAGTCAGACATTACAGCAGTCAAGTTCTAATAGGAGTGATAGACAGTCAAAAAGAGTCCATTTTACTGGGAGAGTAAATGAAAATAAAATAAAATGAAATGAAAATAAAATAAAATAAAACAAAAGAAAATAATAATAATAATAACTAAAAAAACAGCCTGAGAATATTAACCTTTCGGGGGGGGGGAGGGAAGTGGTGATTTAAAGAGGAAGGTTAAAAGAGTCATGAGTGTATTCATATATCTAGAGGCAGTTAAGGTCTTAGATCCAAATATATTTCAAGTTCCCAGGCTTTCAAAGGAATGACATGAAGTGGTGTATTTAAAAGTATCAGCAGCTAGAGTTGAGCCTAAGAATTTGGATGAAAGTGGTATGGAAATCCATTCACACTGGATAGGTAACCTATTAACAAATCGGTGATCCTAGACAACTTGGATGCAGTCATATCTGGGAATATCAGGGACCAAAAGGGCAGAGGAGTCATGAGGAACCCCTCTATTCAAGTCCCAGAACTAACATCTCTTCAACATAGTACTTATATGAATGATATGACAGTCCTCACTGTTTGGTATAGCTGTGGGTATAGTGGATTTAGAGGATAAACTCCAGTCTCCAGAATCTTGATATACTATATTACTGAATATACGAAGGATTAGGAAATACCAGAGGGATCATGTATTTTCATCCTGACTCATTAAGTAATTTTGAGTAAGTGTCCCAAAAGCTTCCCCCAGTATTTCTTCCAGCCTTACCAGTCCAATTCCACCTCACCCAAAGGAGACAGGAAGACTCCCACTGATTTCTTCTGAAGCTGGATTGGTCCTGAAATACATTACATACTCTATGCGCAGCTATTTGTTTAGAAGCCCCCAAATTGCTAAAAGTATAAAACAAAACAAAACAAAACAAAAAACACGAATGCTCATGAATTGGAATTATTTTTGCATAAATTGTATGCATTTTATGGTTCATGTTTCTGGCTGTCTTATTATAAATCAACCACAAATATAAAGGAAATAAAAAATGAAGAAAACATAGGAGCAAAATCTCCAGGTAAGACATGTATCCTGAATTACAGAACAGGGACAGATTTCTTTCAGGACCAGTAAAATTATGACCATTCATACTTGTAATACATTGCTGTATGTCCATTTCTATAGTGATATCTTTTTTCTTCACAAGCATAACTTCAATAACTAGAAGCCACGTCTGTGCTTTCTCTAGTGGAATTAGAGTGAAAATTGGAGAAAAAGATCTTTCTGAAACATATTCTAGTGTTTCTACACACTAAACAAGAAACATATTTGCTTTTGGTAGCACAAAATTATCATTTGAAGAAAGTTGTACACAAACTTAACATGTCAAATCTCATAGTGTTAAGGGTACAGAGTATCACATCGGATTCTCCTTTTTATCAATTGCATGCTTCTGGAAAACTGCATCTTTTTCAGACAATGTAATGGCAGGAGTTCTCCAGATGTTAGATCCAGAACATAGAGGAAGAACATTCATATCGTTAATGCTTCTCAAATAGCTGTACTGTTTAAAAACATTGAGACATTTTTCTAGGGCCATCAAAGGACAGGTTGAACTCTAATGTTACTGTCACATGCCAGAATATTGCAGAGCTCTTTTGTAATTTATTGAGATGTGTGAGGTCCAGAACCCTTTTGGAAATTGAAGGACTGAATACATTTAGACAACTCTGAAAATCCTATCCTTGATGGTAGTTCTTCCTTTTTGTTTCTAGAGGAGATGACTCACTGAAAGGAATACAACACGCATTTATTCTTGGATTCACATTTCAGCTAGTGCATCACTGTGATCACAGTGATGTGATCAGCAAGTATAGTCTTATAGTTTTTACAGTGCACTTAACTGTACACTTGAGACAAAGCTTAGTACTGTCATTCTCATTTCACAGGTAGAAAAGTAGCTTTAGAAAACTGCATTTTTATTTTACTTCAGAATCAGTAAATACACTCTAGCTACCCACAGTTAAGACAACAATGAAGTCAATACCTCAGCTGTACAAGGAGCCAACTTCAGCAAAAATAATCTCAGACTAAAACTAACATGCTTTGCCTTCATTGGTACAACATTGCAGCAGCTACATGTTCATTAGTAATGCTACAGAAAAATATGAGGCTAATTTTAGCAGCATAAACAAGTCCTTAATGGGTTTCCCAAACTTATAAATGCAGTTCCCAGGGGAGTTAGGAACTGAACACAGATTAGTGACCTTAACCACCAGACACTTTTTTTTTTTTACTAGTTGAACACAAGAAAGAAATCCTGCAAAATTTCTGGGAACTGTCAGCTTTCAGTTGGACTCAACAGTACTTAAGTCAGGAGCTCTTGGAAAGTAACAGTTTCAGTCTGCATGATGCTGAAGGACAGTTCTGATAAGACTGTAGATGTTTATTTGCAACAGTTTTTTTTTTTTTTTTTTTTTTTTTTTTAATTGTATGAAAATCTAGATTTTAAATTTACTGTACATTATTCATTTAATTATGGAATATTTTTAATTATTATTGCTATTGCAATAACATCTGGAGGCCTTCTTCAGGTTCTGGCTTCACATCGCTAAGATTGTAAGACACAATATTTCTAAGTCATAGTGAATGAGACCCCACAGACTTCATCATGTAAGAGAAGAGGAAGTGGGAACATGCTTTTGGCATGTGGGGTTGGAAAGCAACCAAGATGCTATGGGATTGTCCGATGGGCACACATCCAGTCAGGAGAAGGGCCATAGCATTCAGCTGCAGCTGAAAATAAAATCTAGTAAGGCCGCTTTCACGCACAACCCTATGAAATGAAATATGCAGCTGCAAAGCAGGCACATGACATTTCTCCTGCTCCATGACCTCAGTTAATCCAGCATGTAGGTTCAGAGAACAGGGTAAAGGCCAAAGCTGTGTTTGGTTTTCTCTGCCCAGGAATGATAGGACTCGGAAGTTTAGTGCTCTAGCTCTGACAGGGCTCACGTACAGGCATGAAGATGTCAGTCTTTATCCCACAGATCTCACAATCCAAAAGAAAACTTTTAATGTATGGCTTATGAAAAGGCACAGCAGGGAAAAGGCTGACAAGAGAAGAGGGTGTATTTTAGCATGCTTCTATGTAGCTGGGTGCTCAATTCACAGGCATGCCCTTAGGCAGTACATACCAGCAAACACAACAGTAAGCTGTACTGGTAAATATATATTTTGCTTACTCAAACCATAAACAGCTGTGAGTAGAGCAAAGAAGGGTAGGAGGGAAGAGAGGAGAGAATTTTAGTAAATTAAAAGAAAGTTGTAATGAAGAAATAAAGTAGTGAGTCTCAGAATTGGTGAAAAAGTGTACAGGTATGAAACCATAAAACATTTCCTGCCTGGCTCATGATGGTTTTACAGTCAAGGTTTTTCTTTCTTCCCTGGGTAATACTGTTTCATAAAGCACTGTAGTGCTTACAGGTAAGGGTCAGATCTTCACAGTGATGCAAACATGAGTGGTCCTATGCTATTATCTGGCCATCTAGGCAAAATCTAGATGCCTGTATTGTCAGACAAAAAGAACTTCCAAGACGTTTAAATACTTATCCCTCATGTCTTTTGAACAACATTATTAATTCTTATGATTCCACTATAATGATACTATTCTTCTGGCTATTGATTGCTAACTAGCAATCAGATGAGATTCACACTGTAACAGCAGCCACACGATGCATTCCACACTTCCCAAAATTCCAGAAAGCATTATGAATCAGAGAAGTCCAGTCAAACTCAAACCATGTGAATAGAAAGCCTATTCACTTCAAATAAATAGACAACTTGTGTTTCTAAACATTTTAATATTGTTGTTGTTTATTTCTTTTAATGTTCAAGTCAAGCAAGCAGTTTTGATTTGGTGAATCCAAAATATTTTCAGATGTTCAACTTGTAAACTTTCTGACATTGATTCATACTTTTTCTTGTCATAACTTTTAGCTCTTTGAGACTCCTTGAGCTTTTGAGATTTCTCTCTTAAATTTTAAATGGTGTTTCAAAAAGCTTTTCATTTTATCTTTGTAACTGAAACATGCTCTGGTGATTTAAAGCAATTTTTATCTTTTTCAGTCCCAAGACTTGGGTCTAAGAGGAAACTAACAGTTGCTCTGTTTATTTGTTCTTTTTTACGTGTTTAATTTAATTTTATTCTGTATGTACAATTCTACTCAATAGAGGTTCCTATACTGTCCTCATCAGCAGAGTACATGGCTTTACTCTGGTTTGGTAGGTTTTCTTTCTTTCTTTCTTTCTTTCTTTCTTTCTTTCTTTCTTTCTTTCTACACAGAGAAGTTAGGTTTGCTGTAGACACTTTGTAGACACTGAGTGTCAGGACAGAATTCCTCAGCCTTCATGAAGTGTTTTGCATCAAATGACCTGTAGAAATAAAGCAAGATAATAAAGCATGGTACAGAACAGCTTTTTGTGCTGATCATTACACAATTAAAGTTAAAATTAAAGTGTTAAATAAAAGCACATCTTTAGCTTTGCCGGAGCATCAGTTTGCATTCGAAAGAATTGCTTGCACAATTCCTGAACACTACAGAAATGGTACATCTGAAATCACGTTTGAGGGGATGTCAGACTACCCCTCTCTCTATCAGAAAAGGTCCTGTACAGGTAACTAAGATTCTAACACCAGTTTCTTTTATACACCTTAAAAAACACCATATCAGCTTTGAAGGTCTGTAAGTGACTATGCACCCAATCAGGAGCTGGAGTAGAAGTACATATCTCAATTTATCCCTGTTAATTTCCTTAATTTTCTGCATTTAGAGCCTGTCCTCCTTTGCCTATATGGGGCTAAGTTTTTCAGGAACTTCTCTGGAGTTCGAGAGTATCTGCTTACCAGCATGGGAAGAGAGGCCCGTATTTTGGAGATCCTACACTTTCCTCTAGAAGCCATTCTGCAGAGATAACAGAAAGGGACTTTCTCTGCCCTTGCTCAGGACTACTGATGGAGTAGACATCTGGAGGAGCCAGGGATATGGCAGAAAGAACAAAATAGCAGTTGTGTACTACAGAGACCCGGAGGCAAAAACATTGATAATGGGGCAAAAACAGAAGTGTTTTTCTTCATGTCTTAGTAACACATAACCCATCTCAATTTCTGGCAATCTCTGTAATAATGAGGCTTATGCAGTGATACAGTCTATGTTCATCTGTACCTCTTAGTACGATTTTCAAAAATCTATATAGGAAAAACTCTAATATACATCTGGTCTAGACCTACAGCTGAGTTTTTGCCAAGCTGACTTCATCAGCCTAGTACTCTTTGTAGGCAACCACTGCCAGAGGCATTTTCATGCTTTTTATGGATATAGCTACATTCCACAGGCAAAGCAGACTGAAAGATTAAAATTCATTTTTGCCATGACAGATTTAGAGAGAGTCAAAGACTTGTGCCCGTATGGTTGTGTTGATGGTGAGAGTAAGAAGTACAGTCCCTGAAAGGTTCTGCTATAAACCAATACATTTTTTTGAGATAGATTCAGTCAATTTTTTTTAGATGAACTGGTGTAGCTTTTCCAGGCGGTCCATTCTAAAACCATTTATTTGATTTCTTTGCCACCTGTAGAACATGCACAGTTGATAGCAAGCAATTTAAATCAGAGAAAAGACAGAAAAGTGTTGGGGCTGGAATATAAATCTGAGTATTTGAAGAACGTGAATATTTGAAGAATAGAATTAGAAGGGGGATGGCACTCTTGTCATTCATGCTTAGTTTGCACTAATCATTACACAATTAGTGCTTAGTTTGCACAGTGGAGTTTCCTCCAGTCTAAACTAGTGTTAGAGGTGAGGCACAAGGACCACCAAGTTGAATCAGCTGGTAAATACATTGAACAGTCTGGACAATTTTAAGTACTTATATTTCTTACACAGAAGACTCATGGGAAGGCGTAAAGAAAATGATGTTTGTGAAGATGTTAAATTCAATTTATTCCAAGAAAAAGGAAAAGGAAATAAATAAATAAATAAATAAATAAATTATCAAATGGAGTATCTGCCAAAGAAAGAAGTTATGCAAACCATAAAAACAAAACAAAACAACAACAACAAAACTTGGAATGCCACTGTTAAACAAACAAAAAATTTGTTTAAAGAAAGATTCATTTTGAAGAAAGATTCATTTGGGCTTATTGTTACAGAAAAAGCGGGAAAAATGTTGTGAGTTAAATTACATTTATTAAATAGAAGGGTCTGGTCAAACTGATCCAGATTAGTCCTTCACAGCAGTAAGACCTTAAAATTAGGTCACGGGGATGAAAGGAGAATTTGCTCTAAACTATTTCATACAAAGGCTATGTGACATATGGAACAAGTTACCCTAAAGAGTAACTAAAACAAGGAGGTTGGATTTTTTCAAAAGAGAAAACGAAAGGGAACCACATAAAGAAATTTCCAACCAGAGAAGCATCAAAAGGAATACAATTCCTCTTTATGTATTAATTCATTTATTAAGAGTAACCAACCATTTTCTGGAGTCTGAAGGGAAATTACGATGAGCGTTATTTGTTCTTCTTTCCCCCTTCCTAGCTGTGTAGTTTGTAGGATTTTGTTTGTTTTGTTTTCATTAGAAAGGCTGCTATGTTGCCTTCCCAGAGCACAGAGGAAAAGAAATAATAAAATGTTAATGGCTATGCATTTTTTTTTCAATATGCAATGTTTTAGAGTTTTTATTCTTTTTATTCACTTTTGCTTTCACTGGAAGTTTTATGAATGTAAAGTTTTTTTTAGTACAAAATGGGCACTTTGCTTCTTTTTACATTTCTGGAAAAATGTCCCATTGTGAAACTGTTCACATGGCTTGGTCTTTGTAGAATATGACACTGGCAAGAGTGTCATGAGACACTTTGTGTTAGCATGACTGTTCCTATCTTGCTGTCCTTGAGTTCCTTGAACAAATTCTTAAACAAAGTCGATGTTTGCCTGCTCTCAGATTCTGTCTCCTGCATTACATACTGGGCTAAAGAGGTGCAGTACTTCTTTGATTATTATATATCAAGTGCTAACCTATAAAGTATTGCTCTAAGACAGATGCAAGAACTAAGCTAAATAATAATAATTAAAATAATAATAATAATAATAAAAAGAAAGAAAGAAAAGAAAAGATTTTCAAAATTGCAACTTCTTATCTTCAACCTGTAAGAGAAAACAGATTTCAATCACAGCCTCAGAATGGTTGAATTCATAGCAGTGAAGACTTACCTCACCTAACACAAAGACAACTTAGCACAGATAAGAAGGATGAATATTTGCCTTCTTTGCGAAGAATTGTCTGGTAGGAAGAAGGCAGTGCAATTACAACATATTTTTGAGGGATTATTTCTTTCATTAAAGTATAGACAAAATAGCCACCTTTCTTGCAATAATGTTATTTTGTTCTTCCCACATAGCTGTTGACCATCAGAACACACACACACACACGTTTTCCATGAGTTTAAGGGAAATGAATGAATCTGGAGAAATGTAGTTCTAGGTTTCAGCTTATTCATAATGAATACAGAAAAGAGGACAAGAAGGCCCTACCTTCTCATCATTCAGAACTTTACATATGCATCCTTGCTTCACTTTTCTAGAGATCTGACATGGAAAGGTCTTCTAAACACATAGTCATATTGTCTACTACATTACAATAAATCTTAAGCAGCATCACTTCGGTCAGTAGAGTTATTCTAAGTCTGAACAAGCAACTTAAAACAGAAGATACAGCATTTTTATTTTTATTTTTATTTTTTTTTTAAATTCCTCCTATTTATTTGGAATCATGTTGATTATAAGCGTTAACACCTGACCCATTCCCTACTGGATTTCCTCATAACAGATTACTAGTACTGACATTAGCTTAATAGAAAACTGAGCCAGCTCAGACACTATGCCAGATTATGACCTTAGTTATATGCAACTGAGTCTACAGTCACTTGCTTGCTGCATGACTGAAAGCAGAATTTGGCCTTTGAGCTTTAAGAGTTGCATATAAAAAATTTCTTCAAATATAATGCTATTTAATAATTTAAAATATATATTCTTTTCAATTTTACTTAATTTCTAGCAGTCCCAAAGTATCTCCTATCTTTCCTAAATAACTCTAACACAGTATTTTCCTTGTAAACCCAACCTGTGAACATGCATTTGAGTCCCATACTCCAGATGATTTGAATCCATCAGTCTTGACCTGCCATGTTCTCCTCTGCTTTCCACTGAACTCTATCTAGATTGAAGCTAAACTGAAAGCCTGAAATCACAGACTGTGCCCCCAATATTTATAATAACAAGAGAGAGGCATTCATGTAATGGTCAAGGAAGAAATTTCTGAGGCTTGATGTGCTTTCAACCCAGAGATGTAGGTTTACAGTGAGAAAATGGGAGCATGGGATAGAAAAGAGATTATGCATATGCTTTTGCCTTTTTCTGGGAGAGTAAGATATTTCCTGAGTATGTATGACCTTCCCATCAGTGTCAACCACAGGTAAAGTTGCCTTCTTTTGGAAAAAACATACACTCCTTCTTGTAGCCCAGCAAACCTCTTTGTGTTCCCACTGTCAAGAAGGCCTAAGAACTTATTATCCCCTTTGCATCCAGTTATCTCAAACCATTGACTGACCTCTTAGGTTTAGTAAAGAGTTTCTACATATGTTTGCCTCCCCAAAGTTCCTAAGGATGTGATTGTTTTGTTTTGTTTGTGCAATGGGCTCCTTTCCATATTTTCTACTAGTGGATTGAAATCAGGTTAGGAAGATGCTGGTCTTTCACAGGTTTCAGTGAACATGGGTTCCTCCAGTTTCTAACACTGGTAATATCCAGTATCATTTTAACATGGACCTTTAACTCTGAATATGTACAGAATATATTTGTTGGGTTAAACTCACCACACATTGCCAGGGCCAGTAACTAGTCAGACAGGAGTACATGAGAGAGGAAGAAGTATCCCCCCCTCTCCTCTACAACTCAGCTCCCATGGCTATTCAAGTTCAGTATGCTTATTGCAACTCTGCCTGCATTGAG
Organism: Nettapus auritus; assembly: GCA_011076525.1. NCBI lineage: Eukaryota > Metazoa > Chordata > Aves > Anseriformes > Anatidae > Nettapus > Nettapus auritus. The sequence goes on along the minus strand of CM021765.1, from coordinate 77,811,650 downwards.
GAGAGCAGGGACTGCTCACCCAATACTCCCTGCTGGGAGGAAGTGGGTGGAGAAGGGGTGTTAAGATGACAGAAGTGCAAACTTCACCCCACTCCCCTTCCTTGCTAGCCAAAGTAGCTGGCTAGGAGCATGGGAGAGTAAACTGCTCTGAAACAAGAAAAAGAAAAGAAAAGAAAAGAAAAGAAAAGAAAAGAAAAG
>CM021765.1:77754844-77811352 GCA_011076525.1 Nettapus auritus | reverse complement strand
CACAGAATTTCTAGGTTGGAAGAGACCTCAAGATCATTGAGTCCAACCTCTGACCTAACACTAGCAGTCCCCACTAAACCGTATCCCTAAGCTCTACATCTAAACGTCTTTTAAAGACCTCCAGGGATGGTGACTCCACCACTTCCCTGGGCAGCCCGTTCCAATGTCTAACAACCCTTTCGGTAAAGAAGTTAAGAAAAGAAAAGAAAAAAAAATGGATGAAGACTTTTGCAGCATAGCAAAGGGAGTGTGTGGTGGTGGAGAGAAGATAGGCAGGAACTGTGACTCTGACTCATAATATATTCTGTACTCTGCTCCTGGGGAGATGCAGCTGTTTATCTCTCCTTGTATAGGCTACACTGTCGTCCTTGTAGGTTATACTGTCATCCAAAGTAAGCATCCCTAATTCTCCCACTTCCTGAAGCACAATAACATTTGGCTCCTTTTTAATCAGGGATATCTACTGTGCAAATTGAAGTCTAGGACCAGGCTTTTTGTATATGCAGAATTGGAAATCTCTCCCTTGATTGATTTGTTCATGCCTGGGGAAAACTACTGAACTGTTATGGCCGGTTTGCATTGGCCTGCTTCTTTTCTAAGGCTGATTCCAAGTTATTTTTATTTCCTGAAGGCACTTGAGATCTTCGACATGATCCAGACTTAGACACCTTTGGCAATGTTTTACAGATTGTTTACCCTCTATCCTCTTGCTTCCCGATTACCTCTGATTTCACTAGAGTAAGGATGGTTTCCCTTTGCTATCACTTGAATGGGAAGAAATATGACATAGAAGCGCTTCTCATTTTGGCCAGCTGATTCAATAGACTTTGTGTGGGGCACAAAGGAGGTGATGTGCATTGGGAAGAACCAAAAGGAAGAGGCGGGTTCAGCAACTAGAACCAACCATAGCCTAAACCTCACAAGAAAAAGCTCTGAAACCCCACACATGGCTTAGGACAAATCACATAACCTGTCTGGGCTTCAGTTTCCAAAGCGTAAAACTATAGTAAAAGCACTTGCTCATCAAAGCCATTCTTATTTATGAAAAAAAAAAAAAAAAAAAAAAAAAAAAAAAAAAGCTTGATACTGCAGACTTGCCATGCCTGCAATAAGACAGCCAAAAGCCTTCCCTTAGCCTTGGTTAAATCTCATGCATACAGCATCCATTCTTGCAGTGGCGTTTATGTATCCAAGAATGATTTCTTGCCTCTGAAAGCAATGAACATCTGATTCTTCATAAACAGAGTATGCTACTCCTCCATAGTTCCTATCTAACATGTGAGTCAATTTTCCAGTGATGTAACTAATCCTTGTGGTGATCATACATCAAAAGTATTATTTTATAAAATTTGTAAGGTTTTCATTACATAAGAAGTGAAAAAAATTGTACTAAAAACATTACTTTTTGTGCTTTTTAGTTCCTATAACCTTAATGTTACTTTATTCCTGCCCTTCTACAGTCAAAATGTTTCATAACTAGAATTTCTTCAGTATGAATTTGTTTTCTAAAAAAAAAAAAAAAAAAAAAACAACACAAACAAACAAAAAAAAAACCACCTTAGCTATTGCCTGTGTAAGGATATACGGAGAGGCAAGACCAATATTTAAGCCAGCTTCTGTACATCTCATTTGTCTCCTTTCCATGCCCTGTTTAAAACCTTTCTTTTTTATCAAATATCTGGAGATCAGATACCTGGCAGCAGACAGCATGTGCTAAAGTATTCCCAGTTCTAAAATTCTTCTTTCGAAGATTTTTTGCAAGAAGGAGGGGGGAGGGGAAGACATTTTGCATCAACAGCAAAATGGCATCTGGACTGAAAGATAAGAAAAAACAAGGTGCTTTCCAAAAATGAAAGCAAGTTTTAGAAGAGTTTTGGACCTGGCAGAGGTACTTGTGTTAGCAAAATAGAACACAGATATCACACTTTTACTCCAGAAGGGAGGCCTCAATTCTACAAATTAGCAGACAGTTTGGTTGCAGTTTAGCAAAGCATTCAGTTATGGGGTTAACGTGGAAGCCATCACTGCATTTCAATAGGGCAATGCACAAGCTTAAAAAACATATACTCAGCTAGACTGGGACCAGAATACTCACACTATTCTTGAGCACTAACCCCTAAATATAGTCAAACTCACTGCAGAGTGTTAACTGAGAGTTAAAATTAGAAAACTTCCATGTCTCGAGGAGAACTGCATACTGGAAATTTTATCCATGTGAACATTGATGAACTAGAGGATTCATATGTGAAGTTTCACTTCAGGCAAATTTTTACAAGGAAAAAAATGCAGAGCAGCTAGATTTACTGGAACAGTCTCTACCCTCAGGACAGACCTACTTGTAAACAATTTGCTATAGAGTAATGCCAATTAGTAGAATGACTTTTTCTCTAAATGGGCAACAGCTTTTTTAAAGATTCTGATGCAATGGGGAAAAACACTCATGGGCAAACATTATATTTGTAAACTTCTTTGTACAAGAAGGATTTGGTGGTCTCTATCTGGAAGCTGTTCAAGGAGAGCCATCAAGATTTCACAGGGTAAAATTATGCAAAGTTGTTTCAAGAGGTGATCTCGCATATTAGACCAGTTAATGTAGCTTGACAGAGTAGACAAGCTTTTAGGCACGCAAGCTATTTTTAATCTAGAGGCTTAAATTTTATGCAAAGAAAAAAACTTTTAATCTTACAGTTCCCTGTATTTTATCAGAATGGTGTTCAAAGGGGTTAGTGTTGGGGCCCATCCTCTTTAATATCTTTATTGATGACTTGGATGAAGGAATTGAGTGCACCCTCAGTAAATTTGCAGACAACATGAAGTTGTGGGGAAGTGTCGCTCTGCTGGAGGCTAGGAAGGCTCTGCAGGGGCCCTAGACAGGTTGGATCAATGGGCAATGGGATGAGGTTCAACATGGCTAAGTGTCGGGTTCTGCACTTTAGTCACAACCACACCATGCAATGTTATGGGCTTGGGGGAGAGTGGCTGGAAAGCTGTGCAGAGGAAAAGGATCTGAGCCTGTTGGTTGATGCTCACCTGAACATGAGCCAGCAGTGTGCTCTGTTGGCCAAGAAGGCTGATGGCATCCATTTAAAGTATCTAGATTAGGTAGGCCTGGACTCCTGTCCTTAAGAACTTCTGCCTTCACAACATCTGCAACAAAAATTTTGCACCTGCATATGTAGCAAGACTTTCTGTTTGGAGGTTTGTGAACCTTTGAGGAACAGGGCGAGGTGATACAGTAAGTGAACTTTGATTCATGAATTGGCCAAGGATGTATTTCCGTACAACTTCAAAGCAACCAGGAGTCATGGGGTTTTGCAAAGCAAGCACAGGTGCAGTTTTGGGAATGAAATGGGGCTTCCCCACCAAGCCTCTTGTGCAATGGCTTGCCCCAGTCCCAGTCCCATGAAGAGCACCCGTGGTGGCAGTGCATTACATGCAGCAGTGCAGCAAGGCTCATATTCAGTGCTTGGGAGAAGCTCTTGAGCAGCAGTGTTGTTCCTTCTAAGTAAAAGGTACCTAGCAGATTTGAATGGACCTTGAAAGGTCCAGTTGCCCCAGTAGTTTTCCTGCTCTCAAGGCAAACGTGCACTCAAGGGTCACAGCCGAGCTGTCATAAAACAGGTGGTATGCTCTCTGTCTCTCTCTCTCTCTCTGTCTCTCTCTCTCTCAACCTAAAGAAGCATCTCAGGTTCTATTCATGATTTTTTATTCAAACTAAATAAAAGGTCATTTTACTTCTAACTATCATTTCCTATATCTGTTTTGCCTTTTGGATGTGAGCTCTGCCTGTACCCATAAAAAAGGTTTAGGTATCTGGAACTTCTCATATTGAGGGTCTAACATTTTTGGAGCTGTACCCTTGTTTTCTTCTGCTTGCTTTATTAATTTAACCATTTTCCTTACCTCATAAAAGAAAAAAAATAAATCAGAAAATATTTTAAAAGATGGAAGAGGAAGGTTTCAGCTTAAGAAAAACAAACAAACAAACAACAACAACAACAAAAAAACTTTTGTTTTCAATGTAAAATCCAGCAAAACATTGATTTTGAATTTCACAGTTTGAAAAAGTTTTGCTCCTGAGTTTCTCAACATCAGACAATCCAATCTAAATATGTATATATATATTTAAAAAGTTATATAATAATATATCTTTGAAAATCTCTCAATATTCTTGAAAAAATAATTTTAAATTTAAATGATTTGCCTAGTCGGAATGTAAATGTAAAAACACCGGAGATATTTTTCTACCTCACATCCTACTTTGTGGGGTTTCTAGAAAGACATTTTTTTACAGTCTAGCAGAAGAGGGGCAAAATTCTGACATTCTGAGATTTTTTTTTCCCTTTCTTCTTCAGCCACCAAATTAGACAACACCCATCTATGGCATTTAAAAATAAAACAAAGAGAAATCTATTGTAAATGTGGACCACCTCACATTAACCCTTTCAATGTCTTCCTTTTCCCTTTCCAGGAGCATACACAAAAATATAATCATGCAATGTTATGAGGCCAGATTTGAACCTCTCAGAACTACGGGGAGGTGAAATTCATGATCCTCATCTGGAAGACTGCTCTCAATTTTAGTTACAGAGAGCTTAATTCCCCAAAGCATCTCTCTGACAAAAGTAGGAAGAGCAGAAACTGTTTCCTGACTTTAATACAAAACAATTAATCAACCCTGGTTGAACCAAAGTAGGTCTGGGTTGACTTGAAAGGTTAATGAATCTTCAAACTGATTAAAAATAAATAAATAAATAAATAAATAAAAGGAGACTTAGATGGAGTTTCAGGGCTATAGTGAAACATGAAACCAAGCCTCTTTGGTGTGGCTTTGGGCTTGTTACAAACATCTTGCAGAGTTTGAGAACAGCTTTTGATGATCAGCCTAACTTCCCTTTCCTCAGTATAATCCATTTTTTCCTGATTGCACTCCTTTGCCCCACTCTAGAGTGAATGCTGGCTTTCACTAATGCTTACACTTTCCAGATCTTTGCGCTGGGTTTGCTATCATGGCCTTTTTTCTCAGCTCATAGTTAAGACTTGCAAGTTCAAGGCAATTTCTTCGAAGGTCAAATTATATGATCTTTCTAGTCACTTTTCCTGCTCTTTATTTATTTATTTATTTGTTTGTTTGTTTGTTTTGATTATTCCTGAGTCTGATCAGATATTGTTCCTTCCTAAATTTATTTTCCCCTGATTATTTTGCTAGTGTACAAATTTGTAATTTCTAATTTGACTCTCATGTTATAATTTTCTGCCAGTGTTGTATATCTCCATCTCCCAAGCAGAGACTGTATATCTCTTTTCTCACTTCTGTTTGTATGCCCTCCCAATTCAGCTGCAAATTTAATTTGTTTGCAGCTTGGTCTTTCTGCTATTAACAATCAGTAATGGAAAGACTTTATCAGCCTGTATTGTCCACCACCATGATTCAGTTCTGGTGCTATTTTTTTTTCAAATGACTTCTAAAAAAAAAAATAAAAATCTCCTGTGTTTGCAAAATTAGTACCAGTCTAGTCAAGTCATTGGAATTTATGGATTTAACTAAGGATTTGACCTTTAGATTTCTTGTTACTTTGGACAGTTTTCAGAGCTACACAGTGAATAATATGTAGAAATACTTTTGGAGAAATTGTTTACCCGAACTACAGCTTTTATTCTTTGTCATGAATAAGATGTGGCTGATTGCTCTTCTCAGATGTCATTGCTTTTGTTTCCTTGCATTTCATGCTTGTCATCTATTGACCAAACTCCCATACAACATTCCAGATGGGCTTTCCTAATCCAGGCAACGCAACATGAAAGCACATGGTCTGTTTCCCAACTTGCAGCAGGATACATGTATGACCTTGCAAATGACTTTTGACTTCTTTGTTTCCAGTCCATTAAAAATGAGAATGAGCAACCTTTCTACTTTGTCTGTATGAATCAAGAAAAATGCTTTCAGAGTGCTCAAATATCAGTGACATGAGAATGGTAGAAGAAAACAGGATGATTTACACTTAGAACATTTATGGAAATATATTTATTAAGATGCCTCATTACTCTCAAAACAGACAGGCATCTCCCACATAGTGTGAAGGGCATTAAACTACAATGCTGTCATGCTTTGTGTGGAGAGAGGAAATCTTTAGTTGTGCTGTCTTAGCAGGGCGATAACGGCCAGCTCTTTGAGGGAGAAAGCAAAGGATGTCAGAGTATATATATATAGGATAACAAAATGCCAATATCATTCCATGGGGTTCCTTATTTTGCAGATGTAGAAAGTCAAGAACAGAGATTTTGAGTTGACTAACCTTTCCAATGAATCAGAGGAATCAGGATTCCAGCTTCTTAAACTATTGCCATAACTTTCTCAATACGCAAAAGAATTACTCAGCTGGTTAATGAAAATGTATACTGTGGCAGTCTGGGCAGAGACAGGTATAAACAGCTTGTCACAAAAATATCAGTGAGGAAATAAATTAAAATAGAAAAAGACCTAACTTAGCCTGAGGAAAAGTCCTCCTGCTTCTGTAATCAATCACAGACTTGGAAGTGTAGCTAATGCAGTTGATACCGTACCAGACGTTAGTATTAGTCAAATCTCCTGATGGGATTGCTACAGGATGCTGGGGAGTGTCAAAAGCCTCTGGGAAGTCTTGAATGGCCTGAACTGCAGACTATGTCAGTGGCAGGGAAAGAAGGTACAGGGCCAGCACTTAATATCATTGCACAAGGTGTGAGAAGTGGCTGTTGTTCCAAATAAAATGAGGTAAGCACTGAAGAACTGCTCCTGAACTTTCTCTTGGAAGTGGGCAGGTAAATATGAAGTGATCACATTTTGATTTCGTAAAAGATATGTTTGTGGAAAGATCACATGTGGACACACAAGCCATTGCAATCAGCTGTATCTGAAATGAGCCAGGATTGCTGCAGTTCTACACACTGCCTTTCACAGTTCAGAAACCAGTTTACCCCTCACAGCAAGACTTATTTTCACAAAACTGTCCCTCAGAAAGCTGTCACCAGTTGGGTAGGCTTTCTCTAATGACTGTTGGGTTATGGTCACAACTTTAATCATAAATAACAATGTATATTTATTTAAAGTTCAGATGAATTTTCATACTTGGGTGTACAACTGTCTTGCTATTTAAAGAGGAAATGTCAGTGACTCAGTAGTCTGCACTCCATTTCCATAAGAGATTAGGTCTATACCTTTCACTGGATTTTACTGGGGCTCAGTGCTCAGATGTATCCTTTCTTGAAAATGGCCCTGAGTAATGAATGATTAAAAGCAACTGACCTGCTGTGGGGCTGTAAGAAACTATGGTCCTTATTTCTCAGATATGGTGTGCTTCCCCACTTCCCAGCCCATCTGCAAGAGGAATGCATTGTCTTCAAATTCCTTCACTGTAGCTTATAGTTTGGTTGGCACTGAGGATGGGAGGGTTAACATTAAAAGCTGCCATAACACAGTCCCACTTGATTTTGTCTCTGAATTCTTAGGAATCTTAATGGGTCTGGCTCTTGTGAAAGCTTTAGCTTGAAACTGTATGTGTTGAAATTTCTCTGTCTTGAGAAGTGGAAATGTTCAGGAGGGTCATAACTTCTCTTGGGACACTCACCACTCCACAGCAATCTACCTTAATAAATCCTTCTACAGGCAAATATTGTACAATAGTCAATTACTATTCTGAAATATGGGGCAAAATTTAATGCACAATTATTTCATATTCCACCTCCTGTCATCTGACAGGATGACACAGTGATGTTTTTCATTCTGTACATTTTCACTGTTTCCTGAAGAACAGAAGGAAAGGATTGCATTTCTTCTCAACAAAGCTATTAGGATGAGGGAATCAACAGGGCACTCTGCTACTAGTTGCTTTCTGTGAGTTTGTGAAAACAGTGCTTAGCAAGCAATGAGAATAATTACACTGTCATCTTTGGCAAAAGCTTGAATAAGCTGTCAGCCATCACAAATGATCATTAGTTGCTTAGTCTGAAGAACAAAAGCTGCTTTTAAAATTTTCAGAAAGTGCCAAGTGCTTCAAGCTGACTTACATAAATCATATTGCATTCAATGCTGAATGCAAAATTCACCAGTCACTTTTGCTTCTATCCCTGATCCTCTCAGGAATGACTTAACAGTAAATACTTAGGCAGTGTCTCACAGTACTAGGATTTCATTATTTTCACAGTACATATTAAATGACACTTTGCTTTTCAGCTGTGTAGACTGTTCAGAGACTAATCAAAATAAATCATTACAGATTTTTATTTTTTTTTTTAATTACCACAAATAAAACAAAACAAAGCTTCCCAACAGTATGCAAAGCATTGGGTCTGAAAAAAATGGAAAGTGATTTGACAGAGTCTGTCAGGGATTTCATTTCTTAATGGAAGCAATAGGTAAGTTTATTTACTTCTCCTAAATTTAGACCTTCCCTGAGACACCTAGATTAGATAACAATAATACCCTGCCAACACCACAAGAATATAAACCATTAAAATAGAGTAAGCTACACTAAGCAACACTTGCAATGCATCAGGTTTTCTTTTCCATAGTGTTTGTTTTTAACTGCTGCGCCATGAATGCCAGCAATCTCTAAGTCAAACCTGTCTGGTGCATAAACAGCTTGCTCTATACTACAAGGATCTGCTAGCTTTCCCACCATACTATAGTATGTGCTCCCATAAATCCTCTAAACCATTCATAACCTCTATCATCACTTAATTCTACTCCTCGTTTCTTTAAGGATTTCTTTCCTCTTGATGACACTTTTACAATCATTTTTGAAACGTGTCTGAGTAAGGGGGCATTGACACCATGCAAAGTGACCAACTTGAAGAGACTAATATCTTCCTATCTTGATGTCTAATACTTTTCCAAATTTCACATAACAGTGTTTTCTGACCACATTTAATAGCTGCTTTGAGAATCATGTACTCTCCACCCCCTAATCTTTTTAAATCATCTCTAGCAAGAGTTCAGCAGTAGCTTGAAGCATCAAAGGTATACCCCAAATATCCAAAAAGCTACACATAGTAACACAGCATGAAAGCAAGCATGATCCAAAGCTTCTCAGCAACTCAGGAAAAGTAGCTTCCTGGAGTATGACAGCAGCTCTTCCCAAACTCCCAATACATGGAATAGAAAAGGAATTGGAAGACACAGGAGGCTATAGGCACAGAGTGAGTTAAGTCATGTACCATTATGATCAGCCACTACTGAGTTCCCAGACAAATGATGGGTTTTCCATAAACTGGTAGGTCAACAAAGGATACATTTTGATGTAAATACAGAAAAGGTAATAGATCAGTTCTCCTGGATCCACACTGAGATGTCTAAATTCTTCTACAATCACACAATATCTAGGCCAGGTGTGTAGTAGATAATATACAGTAAGATAATTATACTATTATAAGTGGGTATGTGGTTATATCGGATATATACTGTCGATCCACTTAAATCATGCACTATGATACACCTTACTCTTAAGTAGGCCATATGTCACAGCTGACCTAACAGCTTATGAACACAGAAACTGAGGTCAGGTACTCTAGCACAATCAAGTATCAGGCAGAAAGCATTGGGAAGCACTCACTAATTAGGATCTTACCTGTTTGTATCCAATAACACTACTTAATCTGTTACTTGTGCTATTGGGCTGAGCTCTTATTCCGATGTCGCCATGGAAATGCTTGCCTATGCCTATCTGGGGCCCAGACTCTAAAATTAGCAATCTGTTCTGCACTTCCTTTAGTAGTTTAAATAGTATTGTGTCCATTTCTAGGACTATTCATCACACTTACTTGACTGTAAACAGTCTATAAAGACACCTAAAATGAACCTTTTCAGGGATTTACATACAGAACACTTAAAGAACATTGAAGAACAATAACAATATCTCAAAATGTTCATCAATAAAAAATGTTTGGTAGAAAATATTTGGCTTGAACAAAATATAGCTTTCTACCTGAAATGAATCAGAATAATTTCAATAATAATAATAATAGAAAAGTGGAAAAAAAAATGATGTGAAGGTCTAAATTCTTGGGGGATTTTTATACCATTCACCAAATGGTTAAAGAAAGAACTATATTTCATGTGCTGTAGTAGCTTCTGCTGATGTTCATACAAGTCTATGCCCCAGGAGCTGGGCAGTTAAGTCAGTCTTCTTTTAGGTAGGATACCTCGGTTGAAATTTTCCCTCCGAATGAAATTCTCATCTGCAGATAACTTACTTCCTGGATGATGATGAGTAAACACTGTTTCTGTTTTGTGTATTGCATTGCGTTTATTTTGAAACATGTCCAGAAACATCAGAATGATTTGCTTTGCAAATAAGAAAACAGAAACACTTCATGTTTTACATTTTTTTCTACCTGTTACCACTTCTTTTTTGTTTGTTTGTTTGTTTGTTTGTTTGTTTTAAACAACAAAAAATTGCAATTTGCAATTTACCATCAATTTAGGCACTAATTTCTGTTTAGGCCAAAGAGTCATTTACCAAATGACTTACTTCAATGCTCCTCCCACTAAATCACCATTTTACTTTAGGTTAAGGAAAATATTTTAAAATATTTATTTCCATTAACATGGTTTTGCCATGGATAAAAAAAAAAAAAAACAAAAAAAAACAGTTTATTTGAACTGCTTTAATTATGAAGTCCCTGATCCTGTCTTTTTATATTTAGCATGACATTAAGGAGAGTCTGCAGGAACTCCAGTCTTACTTTTCCCATCTCATCACCTGCTCCAACTTGTGTATTTTGCTAGTGCCACTTAGTTTTGAAACTAAGCAGACCAGTGATTACATGCAGCTGCATGCTGGCATGAATAATGCTTTCAGCTTTTCAGCTGAGTGTTGTCAGAGCTTTGCTCACTATCCTATGGCCTTCTGTCATACTTTGTGTAGGTTAGCTTCTGAGTACTGTAAGAAATCTGCTGAATGACATGTGTTTTAAAATATTTTTACTATTCTATAAAGAGAATAATTTAACGAGGGAAGACCTAATTGCAGAGGAAGAGGTCTTTTTTTTTTTTTTTTTTTTAATATAAATATATATATTTTTCTTGGCTCTGAGAACCATCTACACTAAGTTACTAAGTTAGTATTTATTTAGGTATGACAGTAACTGTATGGTAACTGAAATCTTAGATTTTTTTTTCAAAGCATAACTTTGCTGCAAGCAACAGTCTAGATTTAGGTGAACTCATACTGTGGCAAACTGAGAATGGAGAAAACACATTTCTTGTCCATAAAAGGGCAGATCACACATCCACAGAGGGTAGGTCTGATTTTGCTGCAGTTCTAAACTATGAAGTGGGGACTCACTGTTGCTGAAAGAAGATTTGCTTAGAGCTGATAGAGGATCTTCCAGTAAAACTTTTTTTTTTTTTTTTTTTTTTTTTTTTTCCTTCTTAAACAGAAAATGGTGATTTGTTGAAGTGGAATATTTTCTGTTTAAGAAGTCTTATTTCTCTGCAATTTCATCTGGGAAAAACACAAAGTACCCAAAATGTTGCCAGCAGGCCAGTGGAGGTGAACCTTCACCTCAGCTCAGTACCAGTACTGAGGCCACATCTGGAGTGGTGTGTCCAGTTCTGGACTCCCCAGTACAGGAGACATGGATATACTGGAACAAGTCCACAAAGATGATTAAGGGAGGAGAGGCTGGCTGAGAGATCTGGGACTGTTCAGCCAGTAGGAGAAAAACTCAGAGGAATCTTACCAAAGAGTAGAAATACCTGATAGGTTGGAGTACAGAAGATGGAGCCAGACTCCATTACGGGCATTCCATGAAAGGACAAGAGGCAATGGGCACAAACTGAAGTATATGAAATATTACTGAAACATAAGGCACTTTTTGTTTTGTTTTACTGTGAGGATGATCAAACACAGGAACAAGTTGCCTTAAGGGGTTTTGGAGTGTCCATCCATAGAGATATTAAAAAAATGACTGAACATAACCCCATGCAAGCTACTTTAGCTGACCCTGCTTTGAGCAAGAAGATAGAACTCCATGATCTCCTGCAGATCTTTACAACTCCAGCTGTCCCACAGTTTTGTAACTCTGTGCCTTCATTCCAGAGTACTAGCAGCTGGACTCATGGTGGACTTGTTTGCAGAGTAGGAGAACCAAGTTCAAGACTGTTATGAGTCACATGATACCATCCAGGGCTTCCCACATGGTATGAGAGTGCTGTAACATGAGTTTAATATTTTCTTCTTCAGTCCACTCCTTGTGCAACAATTCCAATAAAACTGATGTGTTTCAAAGTAAATGTTTTGCATCCATGATTTGATATTTTACAACAAATATTAGTTTCATTTAAATACAAGTGCAAATACACAAGGGGAAAAGAAAACAAAACAAAAACTCCTTAGACAAATGTTCACAGTTCTTAATTACACAAACAGTATGCAAACAGTATGACAGGATTTAACCAGAAATGTCCAAACAGCTTCTAGAAGATACTCAGATGCTAGAATTAGAAGGACACTACAGGAATCCATATAGAGCAGAACATGACAAAGTACATTACAGAGAAGAAGCAGGCTTTTAGATCTACAGTTTTCAAAATCTTGGTCTTGAGTTCATTTGATCTATTTGAACAAGACTCTTCAATTACTTATTTATTTATTTACTTGTTGGGGGGGGGGGGATGTGCTCCTTCTGTCCATGAATATTTCTACATTCAGTTTCACTCCAGTTCATAAAGATGTAATGATTAAACTTAAAAACAAGAATAACAAACAGGTCTCAGCCCTGCAAACAGCCACGACAAAATATTCTGTGGATCTATTCTGTGGATCTACTCAGCAGAATAGACTCTGGAAAACTGATTTGGCCTCTATCCACTGATAAGAGTAGCTACCTAACACTGTAGAGAAGGGAACTAACTGAAATATATGCCACTGTACAAACAACGAACAAAAGTGAGATCATCCTAAAGAGTGCAAGAGAGATTGATTAAATCCTGAAAAAAGAAATCATTAAATGGTCGTATTCATTATAAAATAAAATGAAATAATATTTTGAAAGAAACACATAGCTTATCTGTATCTATACATTGCATCAGATGTAAAACACGTGAAAACAAATTAGAATTTTCATGTTTACAAAGCCTACTGAGCATAATTTAATTTTTTTTATATTGACTTTCTTTTTCTTTGCAGATCTTACAGGTGAACAAGGTGATGTCCATCTTGTTTTATGTGATATTTCTTTCTTATCTTCGTGGCATCCAGTCTACCAACATGGATCAAAGGAGTTTGCCAGAAGATTCAATAAATTCTCTCATTATAAAACTCATTCAAGCAGATATTTTGAAAAATAAGCTTTCTAAACAGATAGTAGATATAAAGGAAAACTATCAAAACACAGTGAAGAAAGTGGAGGTTCAGCAGGACGTGGATGGAGACGAAAATGTGAAATCTGACTTCCAACCAGTTATCTCAGTGGATACAGATCTCCTAAGGCAGCAGAGACGCTACAACTCTCCCCGAGTCCTCTTGAGTGACAACACACCACTGGAACCACCACCGCTGTACCTGATGGAGGATTATATTGGAAATTCAGTGGTGGTGAACAGAACATCTCGGAGGAAAAGATACGCGGAGCACAAGAGCCACCGAGGGGAATATTCCGTTTGTGACAGTGAAAGCTTATGGGTCACGGACAAATCATCTGCTATCGACATTAGAGGACATCAGGTAACTGTGCTGGGAGAAATTAAAACAGGCAACTCTCCAGTTAAGCAATACTTTTATGAAACAAGGTGTAAAGAAGCCAAGCCTGTTAAAAATGGCTGCCGAGGCATTGATGACAAGCACTGGAACTCTCAATGCAAGACATCCCAAACATATGTTAGGGCACTGACTTCAGAAAACAATAAACTTGTAGGCTGGAGGTGGATAAGAATAGACACCTCCTGTGTGTGCGCCTTGTCAAGAAAAATAGGAAAAACATAGATCTGCATCTCTTTGATATATAAATTATTACTTTAAATTATATGATATGCATGTAGCATATAAATGTTTATATTGTTTTATATATTATAAGTTGACCTTATTTATTAAACTTCAGCAAATCTACAGTATATAAGCTTTCTCTCCCAATAAACAAGAGTAAAAGGTGTGTGCCTCTGATGTGGGCAACTCCAGATTTTTTAGACTGTTTGTGACACTGCTTGTCGGCAGCATACCGTAACCTGACTGTAAATTCTGTGTAAAATCAGTATTCTTCATTCAGTATTGTCAAGCCCGTGACTGTCATTTAGTAAACTTGTTAAAAATCAGATCAATGTCAAGAGTTGTGTACATATTTATATCCCTTGCTCTATACATTCACATTTAATTGGATGCAGTGTTGACTCCTCATTGCCAAAATGAAAAGGAACCAAAATATGTGTTATAGCCTACAGCTGATGTTAATGTCAAAGGGATCAAGTAGCTGTAAAATACAATTTCTGTGTCATGCCAGTTTTGCCAATGAAATGACTATTTTCCCTCTGTTAGCATTTCAGAATAAATGCTAGCAATCCAGCAAATGTCGTTTACATTTTTGAAGCACATTTGTTTTGCAACTGTTTCTAATGCTTCTAGTTAATATTAGAAACAACATTAAAAAAAAAATCTAAAAAATATTTGTAACTAAGTTACTGTAGCCAAGAACCAATCTAAATTGATCATTAATGTAATACATAAAATATGATTTCTTCAGAATATAGTTGTTATTGTGTTTGACCTCTTCCTCCTCACACTAATCTATTATTTTCAGCTTGAATTGTTACATCACTTCTCTCTATTTGAATTTTTAAATTAGAAAAAAAACTGGTGCTGTCTTAACATTTAAAGAGCCCTTGGCTAAAGAATTTTAGCAAAGATGTGATGTCCTGGAATGGATATCAAAGCCACACACCCATACAAAGCAGTTTGTCTACTTGACAACTCATTGCCCATTTTTAATGGAGGGAAAAATGTGTAGAACTGCTCAGCAAACCTGGTACCTTTCATAGGGACTTTGTGTGTGTGTGTGTGTTTGTTACCTTTCATATGGACTTGTGAGTTTGTGTGTGTCTATGATTCAAATTCAGGTAGTCCATAGTTACAATTAAGTTTTTCAGTCCCACTGGTGAGCTGTTACTTAGAGCAGACAGATGTACTTGCATATACCTCAAACTATTATTATTATTATTTTTTTTTTGCGTTGTCATGTAGCTTCACTGGAGACACCAACAATTACACTGCCTAAAGAGATGGCCTATTATACATTATCTGTATTATGTCCTGGATGGTATTTTACTCCCATAAAGGTAAATTAGAGACTTGTCATGGATATCAACAGAGTTAAAATTGAACCACATATGTTATCTGTGCCTAGTTAGATCTTAATCCATAGTCAGGGCTGAAAAATGCCACCCCTTCAAAAAAGCATCTGTAGTGGTCTTTATTTCTTACATTACAGCTTTCATTGCTGTAACATGTTCAGCATCACAAATGAAAATGAGATCAGGGTACCCAAAAACATGGCAGTAGAGTGCCTTTAATCATATCATTTTCACTACTGGAGAATCAACTTCAAATCTGCAGCAGGTCATCAAAGGCAACAAACTGTGTGGTCTTCCCTAATCCCTAACAGAGAGCCTTACACGTTATAAAACCACTGGGAAAGTGGACAGGTTACTCATGAAGCCAAGCATGGGAAAAGATGTGACTCTGAAAACCAGGCTGGAATGTGTAGGTAAAATTTTGTAGGGGAGGCCATAAAAAAAAAAAAAAAAAAAAAAAAAAAAAGGTTTTTTGAAAATCCTCTCAATTTTCAACACGCAGTAAGGGTTTTTACCTCACATGAAATCATCTTGCTGAATCTAGTTTTGGTTTTAGCAATAATAACTTCAGAGGTTTGATACCAAGGCAATCATTAAAAGGCAGGAGGTGATGCAATATAACAAGCAGCTCACTATCTAATAAATCCGACTAGATTTTTTTTCCTGAATTCTCCTTCCTTGGAAAACAAATAAATAAACAAAAATTCTCAACAGAACTTTTCTTATTTTTTAGCAGTAGACATGTGTAAGTTTCAACAGGGGGGGAAAAGAAAGAAAGGAAAGAAAGAAAGAAAGAAAAAGAAAGAAAGAAAGAAAGAAAGAAAGAAAGAAAGAAAGAAAGAAAGAAAGAAAGAAAGAAAGAAAGAAAGAAAAGAAAGAAAAGAAAGAAAAGAAAAACCAAGAAAAACCTTACCTATTCATTTTTCTGCTTGTGGGGAAAAATATATTTTTAGGAGGCCTGTTCCACTATTTTTTTTCCCAAGTTATAAACCTAATTTGACATCCTGAATTCACAAATAAATATTATTTTCAGGTGTTGCAAATAATTGAGAGCAGATACTGTCATGGATCATTAACTTAAGATTCTTCCGTGTGGCAAGTAGGTCTGTGTCCATATGAGAAGAGGAGGTAAGAACACTAAGTGAGCTTGGTTAGACAGTGTTTCTTCCAGACCATGAATCCATTAATTAGTGACTACATTGACTTCATTGTTCTTACATGCTGGGTGATAACACTTGCTTACATCACTGTAAATCCAGATAAAATATATTGAATACAGGTGAGAAAATGTATTATTATAGCAAAATAAGTAACATCAGAATCAATCTTAATGTTGTTCTTTCTGCTCACTAAAAATCAAAGGATGTTAATTCTGTTAGGTTCAAAGAAAACAATTTATTGATCCAGGAACAGGAACTGGTCTTTGATTCTTAATTTTACCAATGCATCAAGTGTTTTACAAGTGTCCAACAAAAACTTTTCAGATTAAATTTATCACCGATCATCTGAAACATATTAAATGAGAACGAAACACGTTGCAAAGGGTTATTAGATCGGCTGCCTCTTTCCCACCTCAGTATAAAAGTGAACGGAAGTATTACCCTTTGGATCTGATCCAACTTCCACTAAAGTCAATGAAAACAATCTCACTGACTACAGGGGAAGCAGTATCAGGCCATGAGTGAAGGAAAACCTGCAGGTCTCAACCAGAGAGCAAAGCAATCACACACATCAGTTAAATGTTCTTGTAAAACCTGTGTACACATAAGGTGCTGTATAATTTTGTAACAAGTTTGTAAACAAAGCCTGTAATAAATTTGTTAAGGCCTAATTCTGTTTTCACTGTAGCTGGGGATGGTTTTATTGTCAACTTTGGTGAGAGCACAATGAATGAAGTTCCCTAAGTTCCCTATCTGAAGTTTTCGTGTGCGTATTTAAGTAGTTAAGCAAAATATTCAGCTCACAATACTAGTTTGAGTATTTTAAAATTCACTCATATTAGGCAGCTCAGATGCTCTGTCAATATTGTTTTGCCAATAGATTATTTTATACACACATTTTATTTAGCTTTTCTCCCAAATGACTGAATGCTATTCTGAAATTGCCTGTCTGTGTCAAACTGCATTTTCTGCCTTTTTTTTTTTTTTTTTTCTTTTTTTCTTTTTTTTTTTTTTTACAGTCCACTTAGTTACAGTAAAAAATGTTCCACTGAGGTTTTGGGAGACCATCTGCATTTATTTTATCACCTTTGAACATGTGTTCAGGAATGAAGTCTGTGTAGTGAGTTTACTGCTACCAAGAGATTTATACTGCTGCACCAGGAAGAAAATTTGACTGGACTATACAGAGTGTGCTTGAAACCACTCTGCTCATACTCTGTTATTTCAATACTGTAGCAACCAGATTCTTTTTCTCAGCTACGCATTGTGTATCAGCAGACAATACCAAACAGGAAACAAGTCTGATTGGGAGTTCCAAAATTTAAAAATTGTTGATAATGACCTGATATTTCTGATCTTTCCGCAGATGTATTTGCATACTGAAGTAAAGTGCATAGCCATTCATTTCATTTAATAGAAACAAAATCAATGGGATTCTGTGTTCTCCATGATTTGTATGCTTATGTAATACATCTTGCATGTGGTGGTGAGGCCAAGGGAGAGAAAGATAAAGTGGGGGAGGTGTAGGAAGAGGAGAAGGTGAAGAAGGAGGAGGAGGACGAAACGGAGGAAGAGGATAATAAGCTCCAAAGAAGTAAAGGGCTGTGCTCAGGGTTGGAACATTTTTAATGTGTGGAGGGCTTATTTTCCAAAATGCGTAGCCTGTATTTTGTTACAGCAGATGGCAGAATGACGAAGCAAGCACAGATGTGGTGTAAAAAAAAGTCAAGCAATATAAGGATAATGAAAAATTTTCTTGAGAAAGTCCACCATTCACTGCCACTGTAGGTCTGTGTGGTTTTGTGCAAGTTATTACAGAGTTCAGCAATGACACTTCCCATCAAATTACATAACAAAACTCTGTGTCAGAAAAAATATATATACTACTACTTTTTTTTTTTTTTTTTAATTATTATTTTTTCCTAAAATGTCTTAAGTTCATGAGCTGGATAATTTTAGTAAATATATATATATATTGGTAATCACATGCTGCCTTGGTACCTCTGATGAACAGCAAATGATAATGTTTTCCATGGAGGGCCCAAATATACATTTCTCCTTTGTTTTATTGGTGTGCTTTGAAGCCAGCAGCACCTGAAAGTTGTATTTTCTCTATGGAATGAGACTTTTGATATCTTGACATTACATTTTCAGTCATTTTAAACACAGGGTCCCATTTTGCAGACCTTAGCCACATGATTAGGTGAGATCATGACCAGCCTGCACTAAATCATGCCTGAAAAGCTGCTGTGTGCACAGTGGCCCCAGATGGAGCAAAAAGAGGGAGACTGACACAGCCCTATACCATCTATACCCACCTTCTCAAATCTCCTGCTCTGCTTTCAGTCTTGAGCTACAAGTTTCTTAACAAAGGGCTGGATAATCAAGGATTCCTTCCTGCGTGTCCAAGGGTTGAGATGGCAGGCAAACCTTTGACAGAAGCACAATGGGTACTCCTCATTTCATGTTTCTTGCCTGCCTAGAAGTAGGCCTTATATGAATTTAGATAGATCTTCTGTAAAAAGGCTCCGTGATTGCAGCATGTCATTTATCTCCTCTCTAAAACAGAGGATGTTTCTACTATTTGCCTTTGCCACAGGGAGGAAAGGGAACTGCTGATAATTTTTAAGTCATGTTGAGACCGTTTGACAGAAAACGCTAATGTGCTCAGGGTGGCTTCTAAGGAAGAAGGTGTGATGTTTCTTCTCCCTAAGCAAATATATTTCCATTGAAAGGGGGAGAAAAGCAATAACTGCTGAAAAGGGAGGTAATTGGAGCTGTGGGGTAGCAAAAGTCTTACAGAGATTTAGGAAAGTGCAGTTGAGGAAACTGTTCAGCTACAACCTCAGGTGAAAACCTCATTCATGATGTTATTATGTTAAAAGAAATACCAGAAGAGCATCTGAAATACAAACTCAAAAGGAAAATGAATCTGTATTAATTGAGGTCAATCTTTCTGCATTAATTAGGAATTAATTCTGTTCACTGAGCATAGATGATGAAGTCTTGCTCTTGGTTAGCCTTATGCAGCCCCTGTTTTCAGCACTTTGAATGCATAAAGGGTACCCTAAGGTGAAAGTATTATCCACCATGCAAAACAGGCCTAGGTGTCATAAAAGTTGTTCATTATTCCATCTAATTCCACAGATCTGAGTTTTAAAATATATTTTAACTGCCTGATATGCCCACTGCACATATATGTAGCAGCAATTTACAAAAGAAAAAGAAACTAAATAGAAGTATGTAGTAAAATGCCGTGTCTAGCATTGTAAATAACTCCTGTTGATTCCTTTTTATGTTCTCAGTGTCTGAGAAAGGACTTTTAATACAAATATTGGCTGTGTTTTACACATATTATTTTGTGTAATAAGCACCTCAACTAACTGCTTATAGGTGTTTGCAGTGTGTAATCTTTGTGGCTAATGGAGCAGAGATATAGCTTTAAACTTGTTGGACAAAGTAAAATTTATGAAGTCCCATATTTGCATAGTAGGTAGTAAAACTAAACATGTGAGATTGACAGAATATGCTTCTTTGACTCAGATATTAAATATCTTTTAAAATATTGAATGACAGCTTTGTCAAGTTATTACAAATACCTTCAGTCATACTCATATTTGACACAGCCCACTACTCATATGAAGCATACTTTTTATCTTAATTAATGTATACATCCAGTAAATGTGATTCCCATTAAGTTCAGAAGATAGAATTTTGCTCATTTCTATGTTGCTGAGAGTCCATACATGATAACCCCAATATATGAGCCAAATCACAGGTCAGAGCATGATTCCTGAATTTATGCCCTGAGGAAAAACTTCTAGGAAGAAAATTTTTTTGGCTCTGCAAAAAATAAGAGCTGAGCTACCACTGTTGCAGTGTCTATGCTGAGATATCACAAAGGCCTATTTTTGAAGTCTCCAGAAGGTAGAAACTGGCAGACTAAAAGCTGAATAGCAGAAGAAATAGGTGAGTGGGTTAATAATAATCACACTGGTTCCTTTAAAATTAGACCCCTCAGACATGTAACCCCTCAGACATGTAAAAGAGACTGAATAGCCCTCCTGATCTCAGGATCTGACTCAGAGGCACATAGTCCCTCGGTCAATAATCTTGGCAGTGTCGGATTCTTGCTACTTGGCGTCAGGATATGGTAGTTGTCCTAGGTGGGGGTAAGGGTGAAGAAAACCCTTCTCCCACCATAATCAGATAACAGCAAATATACAAAAGAGAGTTCTCATGGGAACAGCCTTGTCTTAAACTCCCATGTTTTTTGTTAGTTTTTTGTTTTGCCTTTTTTATTATTTATTTATTTGTTTGTTTGTTTTCCCACATAAATGGAAGATATGGCTTCCTGAGAAAGGCTTGCTAGACGCAGTTTTCTCAGAGGGATATGAGGACACTGGAAAGCAAAAGTTAGACAGAAGCAGGAAAATTTTCATCCAGTAGCTTTATTCAATGATCTATCTTCCTTTCAGGTTTCTTCTTACCCCGTAGGTGGTCCACTACAAAAATGCATTGTGAAATTTTCTGATGTGTATCCTGCTGTGGGGAACCTTGATATGTGAGTGGGAAAGAGCTGCAGTACGATAACTGGATTGAGGAGAGTTGCTCAGCAGGATCTGTGGCTCCTTCATCTCTTTTTGTAAATGCCATGGAGACTGGTGTGGGTCAGTGGCACAAAAACAGAGGGCATTTATGGTATGGATGCATAACATCCTTCTTGTTCACAGCTAAGCAAAGAGAGCATGAGGTCGACTCTATCATCTCATAGGTTTCACCAGGGATAGGTCCTTTGTCTCTCACAGTAGAATATTGGCGGAGAAGGATTCTCATTGCCATTTTGCTTTAAGAAATACTAAGCTTTAAGAAATACTCAGGGATTCCTGCGATAATTTGGTTCTGGGTCACAAAAAATGAAAGACTAAAGAGGAAGTGAGTGTGGTTTTTGTTTTTGTTTTTGTTTTTAAACAATATTTACTCCTTAGCAGTTTCTGTTGAATCCATAATGTGCAGAAAAAGACAGTCTGAATACTGGAAAATGCATAAGTCATCCATATAATTTTAGGGGGAACCACCACCCACACAACTAATAAATACGTAACTCTATTCTGACCTCATGCAGGTTTAATGCTTGACTTCAGTAGGATTAGTCTCAGTTCTTACTGACACAATAAAACCTGAAATCATGTCTGTGACATTTTAAAGCAGGTGGAAAGCTCTGAACTTGATCAGAATTTCATTTTCTGTATACCATGTAGCTGCTCCCTGTGTAGCTACATTAAAAATATCCTTCAAATTATTTAATGTAATAGATTACAGGGGCCTACATTATGCTGCAGAAGCTTTAAACTACATGTGCTCTGCACGGAGCAATGTCATTGTCAGAATTCATGTTGATTCAATACAGCTCACCAGGTAAATTCAGGGGCTCTCTATGGTACCAGCTAAATAGTCTCCACTGAGAACCACCATACATAAGAGTTAAGGACTTGTCTCATTCAAAATTAACATTATTTCTTGCTTCAGATGTAAATTCACTGGTCCTTGTTTTGTTTGAAGAAATGATGACTAAGAAATAAAAACTATATTTGCAATTACTGGCACTCAGAATTAAATTTTGAAATCTATAACTATTGCCAACACAAAACAACACTGGAAAATTAAGACTACAGTATGCACCCTACAAACTCTGTGAAGATGCTCTTACTCAGAAACAAAACTGCTTTAGACAATAGAAAACCAGTCTCAGCTAAGACAAAGAACCCATTCCTGTCAAACAGAGGTACTCACCTAAGCTTCTGTTTTTCACTGAAGCTTCACAAAAACTTTCTCAGCCATTTTTCAGTAACCAAATATTGAGTATAATTAACATGCATTTTAGTACATTACAAACACTGCAGACTTCCAATCTGAAATAAACTGAAATTATTAATTCTGTGTAAGCATCTTAGAATTAGTACTCCTATCAGCCTTCAGTAATTACCTGATTTAGAAACTAGGGCATCCAGCTTGACTCTGTAGGCTTGGAAAACTTATTTGAGAATTTTTTCTTTGACTGTTCTTCCATAAATTCTTCACAAATGAAAAAGCTTTTACAAACCCTAAACATAACCTGAAGTATCCACTTCTGTCAGCTCCAAGGTCATGATTTTCTGAAGTGTTTATTAAATATTCCATTGCCCCAAACAATGACCTACTCTGTACAGACAATAGTGCAAACTCCAGAAGTGAAGAACTACAGCTCAGGAATCATGAATACAACAAATAGCACAGAAGCTGGTACTAAGAAACTTGCTGGAAAGCCAAAAATAAAGTATGATAGTATCAACAATAAGACAAAGAAGCAGAAAATAAAAAAATAATAATGAAAAAAACAATAATAAAAAAGGAATCCAAAAGTTTGTAACCTTCAACAACAACAGTAAAACAGCTAGGCTTTGATAAAGAAAGTTTTTTTTTTTTTTTTTTTTTTTTTTTTTCCCTCATATGGTGTACCCTCCCTTATTATTATTGCCTTGTGAAACCCATTCTTTCCATGAAAGTAAAATATAATAGCTTGAGCTGAAATTCTGCTGTCAGGGAGATTTACATGCTTAACACATGTAGTGGGTCTCTGCTTATAATCAGGGTAACCACTCCTAACAAATTCCTTGCTTAAACCTGTAATCCCACTCTGTCCATCTGGCTGTGGGAGTGGCTTATAGACTCATTCTTCAAAAAAATTGCACAGTTAGGATTTACTGAAGAGCTAGTTCCATCACTTGGCTGCATTTAAGTGGATTTAGTTCACTCAGCCTGCTTACCTAGGTCTTGGTCCAAAATAGCACTTAAGCATATTTTCAATTTTAAAGAGAAAAATAGCTATCTTGAAGTTGGTAAGATTAACTCCATGATTAAAGTTAAACACACATTTGGATGTTTCTATGAACCAGGGCAATGATAAGGTTCCTCAGTGATTTTGTTATTGGAAATAATAGTGGTCCACCCACCCTTCCCTTGCAACCCCCCCCCCCCCCCCCAAAAAAAAAAAAAAAAAAAAAAAAAGTATATGAACAAACCCATAGTTCCCATTCCATAAAAATTGGTCAAAAATCCTGGGGAGTCGGGGGGAGGGGGGTAGGAACAAATGAACTGTAAATATTTAAGATTAGTCCAAGATTCATGGAAGCTTGTAAAAAGCTCCATAAAATTCCAATAGATTTACAGGATAAAAAATAACAACCAACCAACCCAACAAACAAACAAACAAAACACACCACGTAGCCCCCCCCCCCCCTTTTTTTTTTAATCAAAGGATAAAATTAGCAGGTAAAGTAGTATCTAGAGCGCAGTAAAACATTTGGCAGTACTTCACAAATTCACATTCTTACTTGAAAAAGACATGCAAATAGACTTGGATATGAACAGTCACCTGGACAGGGAGCTGTTGAAAGAAATATGATTAACATGCAAAGATAACTGGAAATGTGCTTGAACCAAAGGGAAAAGCTGTTCTGTGGGTAATGCAGAAACAGCTATAGATCTGAGGTAATTATCAAGACCACCTCAGTTACTTAGATGCTTACATCCCACATTTGAAGGCAAATCTGCCACTTCCCATCAAATGAGGTGCTTGGCAGCGGTACTCTCTAAAAGATGCTGAGAAAAGATAAGAGAAAGTGTTGGGGGTAATTATTTGAGACCACTTCTTCTTTGCTTAGTGACTCTTATTCATTAAGCTGCTTAGAAAGCTGCTACAATTTCAAATGACATACCCAGTGAAAGCTACCTACAATTTCTCAGGATTTACCCTTCTTACTACTCATATCCCCTATCCAAGACTTAAGCAAGTTGCTACAATGAGGTCCTAAGCCCTTCCACCTCCTTGGTAGAAAAATCCAGCACTTTATGGAAGATTTAAAGCAGACTTTTGGAAAGCTGAGAGATTCCTTCAGCATAAGACCATAAAAGGGTCTATGACATAAAAGTCACACTTTTGTCCTCTCATACTATTTTGCTGAATGCCAACTGCATACAAAAGGGAAGGACCTAAGCATCATCCATTAACAAAGTGAGTGATTCAGATGTAAAATTTCACATGGTAATAATGAACGTACTAGGGCTTTTTTCCTTTCTGCATCTTCCTGTGTGGTTCTTGCCTGCACTTTTGACTTTAGGTACTGTTTAATGTCATCTCCACTGTCAGAATAGATGATCATCCATCACTGTGGAGATCCAGAGGTGTTAAAAGAAAAGGACTAGTAGCTGTCACTGAAGCTGACATATTGCTGCTATGATAGCACTAAGACTTGCTTTCACATATCTCTCCCATCTACAGCTAATTTCTGGTTATGGATGGAAGTATGTTCTGGCTACCTTGGAAAGCCTGGGCAATGGTCACAACTAATACAGGGAAGTTTATCCTATGTAGTTAAAGAACGAGTTATCAGCTTGGACGCAAGAATCTACTGATATTTCTAAAAAAGCTAAACAATTCTAAATGAGAGTTGAACTACAGGGTGCTCCTTAGGGTAAACCAGATTGTTGTTACTATCCTTCCTAATTACTTAACTCTGTCAACACTGACCAAAAATGAAAAAGGTCATGAAACAGCATATGGAGGAAATGGAAACCTCAGGAAAACAGCCTCAAAGAGTGAAAAAAAAAAAAGAGAGAGGGTGAGAGAAAGGGAGGAAGAATCAATTTCTTCAAACACTTGGCAGTGGTGACAAAATGCCTGCTCTCAAATAAAAATGGACAGTTTAGAACAGAGCTGACAAACTGGATACCATAATATTATTGAGGTCAATATTCAAATGACTCTTGAACACTGACAGTCATGGGGCATCAACCACCTCCCTAGGAAGCCTGTTCTAAGGTTTGACCACCCTCACAGCAAATAAATTTTTCATTATAGCTAGTCTGAACCTCCCCTGGTGCAGCTTTGTGCCATTTCTGCTTGTCCTGTAATTGGTTAATAGAGAGAAGAGGCCAGCACCTCCCTCTCCACTTCCTCTCAGGAAGTTGCAGAGAGCAATGAGGTTGCCTCCCAGCCTGCTTTTCTCCATACAAGACAACCCAGGTGTCCTCAGCCTCACCTCATAGGGCATGCCTTCTAGCCCGTTTACCAGGTTTGTTGCCTTCATCTGGATACTTTCAAGGACCTTAATTTCCTTTTTATATTGTGGAGCCCAGAACTGCATATTTGAGGTGAGGCCACACTGACACTAAATATTGCAGGAGAATCACCTCTTTTGACAAGCTGGCGATGCTGTGTTTAACGCACCCCAAAATGTAGTTTGCCCTCTTGGATGCCAGAGCACACTGCTGGCTCATGCTGAGCCTGCTGCCAGCCAGCACCCCCAGATCCCTTTCTTCTGAGCTGTTCTCCAGCCACTTGTCTCCCAGTCAGTGCCCGTGTCCAACATTACCCTGTCTCAGGTGCAATAGAACATTTACTCATGTTGAACACCTTGTCTTTAATGATTTCCCAATGCTCCAATGTACCTAGATTCCTCTGGAAGACCTCTTGTCTCTCCAGAAAGTCAACAGCACTTCTCAGTTCAGTATCATCAACAAAGACAATCACCCATTTCTGTTCTGGGCAGGGGAAAAGATAAAATAGCAGGAAGATTGTCTAAATTAAAGGAATAGTTGAGGCCAAAAATCTGAAGACCACCCACACAGATGAAATGGGAAAGCACTAATGGGAAAGACATTTTGGAAGTTAAAAGTATGATATAGGAACACAGAGCTGTAAAATAACAGCTGTATAGCAAGGCAGAACAAAGTTTTGTTCAGTGGTGAATGAACGGTGGCTGAACAGAAAGACACCGTCTGCTTTATCAGAAATAGGCTCTGCCAGGCTAAGCCAGGACTGCTTCATGTGGAGAAAGGACAGATCGCATTCCACCGAGATGGCAACACAGCTCTGTTCCACAGGCGAGCGTAGCAATCTTCAAAGTAACAGTGAAATACTAGATGGTTTAAAAGGATTTCCCACTATATTGATGTTGTTCCCATAACACAAGCCAAGGAGTAGGAAGGCAGCACATCAAAATACATTTGCATGGGCTTGGAAACAGACGTCTTCTGAATTAAAGCTTTCTGCTGCCTGTAAAGGCAACGTTTGGATTTCAAGTCCATGGAAAATAAACTTCCTACGGCACCTGGACCAAAGGCAGGATGCTGGGAAGCAGTCACTGCCAACGGTGAATGAAAAACAAAACCCACAGACATTTCAATCCAGTAGGAATAAACACACTGGTTCTGTTCCAGGCTTCAGCCAGACCACTTCCATTTCTTCCATTTCTATGAACACATTTGACTCTATAGTTTAGGATTAGTGTAACTGTAGAGGTACACCAAGTGTAGAACATAGACCTGAAATATACTATGATTCAGACTAATTAAATAGTACTTGTGTGCACTTTTGTTCAGAAGTTCACCTGATGCAATGCAGGAAAGGTGTTGCTATGGCTGTTGCAAGGAATTAGTTATTCATCTGTTAGTGGCCCTTCAACTTGGGAATGAGAGCTGTTGACATTCAAAGCACCGCAGAAGAACCACAGGTCACAAGATGCAGTAGCTCCACAAGCTCACTCCACAAGCTGCGGAGCTGACAACACTCTATGCACTTCCCCACCTTTCCTTCTCAGCCATCACATTTTTTAACAGCAGGGACCATAGTCTTTGCTACTATCTGCCTTTCTGCACTCTTCTTTCTGACAGCTCAGTGTTCCTCGCTATCACAGCTTCAACCACTCCTAGATTTTTCTTTCAAGCTGCAGTACATGACAAATGCAAAGTATTGACAAATTTCAGTTTTTAATTTTACAGTCTTAGAAGCTCTTCAAAACCCCATGCTTAACTTGGAAGAATCCTGAAGCAGAATAAGACCATCATCTTGCGGTGAAGTGTCTGACTGCTCTATGATGCACTAGCTACTACTCACATGCTCCTCAGGGACAAGATGTTGGCATGCTGGAAGAGAAGGGTATCTGGCTGAGCTTACTGATGAGTTTCCTACCATCTAACACCATTCATACAAGAAGATTATGTAGATCCCTTCCTCCTACGTTAAACGTTAATTTGTAGACAAGCCTGTTAGTTCTTTCTATTAAAACTCCTGATTTATGATGGAAGTCAGGCTTCCTAATCTTTGCAAATGTTATGCTTTATTTATCCAGCATTATTCCAATATGCTTATTATTCTTGTGTTATTCCATATTACTATTCAGAAACTATTTCAAACCATTCAGTGGAATCCAGATTGTTTTCTCACACAATATATTAATCAAAGTGGAAGCATTCACTGCTTGTGTAGTGAATCAACGAATGATACAGATCTGTGAAGGGCATCCACTGACATCTGCTTGAGATGCAGCATATCTTTTAGCTACCTTGCCTCCTGTCACCTTTAGCTGTTACCTCTGCTTTTTATTTTTAAATCCAAGAATACTGCAAAGCAGTTAGAAGTGAGTGAAATTTACTTATGCTATAAATAGGGAACCTGTCTTGCACCTGTTTTACATAGTTACCAATGACAGCAAAGCACTGAGTGTTTGAGAGAAAAACAAAAATATTACTTAAAATTGAAAGGGAAAGAGCCTACAGAAGATAGTTTAATCAATGTAATCTGGCAATGTGCTGCAAACTGGAACAGATCCTGCTCCTCACTACTGGCTAAAGAATAGAGACAATTTTTAAAGGCTATGGACATTCTTTTAATACTAGTAAATGATGTGTTACAGCATTTTCACCATGATCAGACACAAAAGAAAAGTCAGACTTACCGTTGGATGAACCTTTTTCAATCACATGTTTGAGACACAGGAGTAAGAAAGAGAGAGCTGTGGAAAAGCATAACAGGAACTAACCAGTTAGGAGACAGAACAGGCACCAAGCAGTCAGCAGTTGCAAAATGGCTACGGTAAGACTGGAGCAGTTTGGCTCTGTAAAACTTAAAGGGACAGATTTGTGCAAGCACACTGGGGGGAAAGCCTGTGTAAGAGCATAGTTCTCCACTGGGAGAAGGCAGGCCCCAGTCCCGGAAATTTTTAAGCATGTTCTTAACTCTAAGCATATGAATACTCCTATAGACTACAGTCTGTGTATTCCTGTACAAACAATTAAGCATGTATATAAAAGTCTGCAGGTCTGTATTTACTGAAATAGAAAAAGTTACCATGGAAGACAGATGCTCTGACATAGTGCTTGTTACAACTTTATTGCAACAGGAGTGTGGTATGGTCGTAGTTACTTCCCCCTCTGGTGAGATAATCTAAGCACAGTATAGTGTTAAAAGACATATTAGAAAAACAAACAAACAAACAAACAAACAAAAAACAGTTAAAAAAATAAAAGTAATTAAATGCGTCCCCCCACCCCTCCCCAATCTCAATTTGTTGCAATAAACATTGCTTATTTAGGCATTCTAATATTTCTAATTTATTCAGCACAATATCCATAATAGGCCCCTAATCACAATGAAGTAATTCAAGAGCACTTTGGACTGATCAAAGTAAGTGAAACTCACCTCATTTACTGAACGATACCTCCCATCTTTTTGTCTCCTATTAATGAATCATAGACATGCACTCAAAGGGTGTCAATATTTTTGAAGGGAGAGCAGAAACACCTCAATGATAGGGGACACATCTTTGTAGGCTTGCCATTGGCAAAGTGATCTTATGAATACACATTCTCTGCTTCAAGTTTCTGCTCTTTATGAAAGGAATTATAAAGTTTTCCTCACCTGCAGCATTCAGTGACTTTCATGGATAAAATACATTTCTCTTAAAATGACTTAGACAGGAAGAAGACTTTAAAATCAGAAGTCACCAAAGATGAAATTTAATTTGAGTGAGAAAGATATCTTCCCCAGCCCCGCCCCTCCCTTCCCCACCCCTACCCCACCCTCCAGTTATATATGCACCAGGAACTATCATCACAGCATGGGTGCATAGGAAAACTGGAGCCTGAATAGTGTGTCTGGCACTTTGTGCACTGCAAAGGCTAAACAATGTACCTGAGGTTTCCTTTTGGAAATACCAGGGGGTTTCATGACTGGGAGTCAGTAGGGTGTTTCTGCAGCTATGTTTTATGAATAGGCAACAAGTTTGAACTCAGACTTGCTCTGAAGTGGCTGTTCTATACAACTATATGGATGCAGCCATTGGGTTCCTGATGGGATTTATTTGCCTCTATTAAATAATATATGTAATTTAACACTGACAGAATTGAAGTCCTGGATTTTTGCATATTTTCCTCTATGATGAGAATCTAATTTTTGCAGCTTCCCCAATGCCATCCTTTCCTTCTATCACTGAATTTACTCTATATTCTACTCAGGTTCCCACAAGTAGGAAATCAACATTAGGGTTTATTGGAGATATTTTATTCTGTAAAAAATCATTAAATATATATAATCAAATAAAACCCTGTATATGCAATAACTCTGATTTGCACAGAACCCATGAACCACTCATTTGTGATTGCTGCCAGACATAAGAGGCTATGACCTTTTCAAACATCTTAGCACCAATGGAATTGTTTTGCAAGTTTGTTACAGTGTGTTTCAGGAAACGTGTTGATTTTTTTCCCCACTAATTGAAATGTCTTGAAGTGTTGTGAGTAGTTTTGCTCTTAATTTGTATTCTTTCAGTCATCTCAATGAGGTTGATATGAGAGTCCAGTTCCCTATGCTTGGTTCCAGAAGTTTATACTTCACATTTTGTGTAGCTGTGTGGCTTGTAGCCTTTTTATAGTGTGCCATTAGCATGATTGATTACATGTTGTTAACATGTCAGGAAGCATTGCCAGATGTTGGAGAATTGTTACTTGACCTGGTGCTCACCAACACGGAAGAGCTCTTTAAAGAGATGAAGATTGGAGGCAGTCTGGGCTGCAGTGACCAAGTCCTGGTTAAGTTTGTGATCTCAAGGAATACAGGACTGGCAAAGAGCAAAGTCAGGACCCTGAAATTACAAAGAATGAGCTTCAAGACCTGTTTAAAGATTTAGTGGATGAGATCCCCTGAAACACTGTCCTTAGGGACAAAGGAGCTGAACAGAGCTAGCAACAACTCTTTAAGAATGTTTTGCTTAGAGCGCAAGAACTATCCACCACCTATATAAAAATGTGGAAAGGGAGGACAGAAAACCAGGATGGCTGAGCAAGGGCCTGCTGGGCAAACCGAGGCACAAGAAAGAAATGCATAGGCAGTGGAAGCAGGGACACATGGCCTGGGAAGAGTGTAAGGATGAAATCTGGATGTGCAGGGATGGGATAAGGAAAGCAGAGGTAGATATGGAACTGAGCTTGGCAAGGGATGCAGAGAATAACAGGAAGGGATTTTATAGGTACGTTGCTCAGAAAAGAAAGACCAAGGAGTGTGTACCCCCTGTGATAGATGAGAAGGGTGAACTGGTAACAACAGATACTGAGAAGGCTGAGGTACTCAGTGTGATGGCTTTACTCGGGTGGGCGGCCGAGTTCCACCACAACCGCTCTCTCACTCCCCTTCCTCAAAAAGGAGTGAGGAGAAAATACGATGAAAGGGGCTCAAGGGTTGAGATAAGGACAAGGAGATCACGCAGTAATTATCGTGACGGGCAAAACAGACTCAGCATAGAGAGAAAGTAAGATTTATTGCCTATTACTAACAAGCTAGAGAAGTGAGAAACAAAGGAAAGAAACCGAAACCACCTTCCCCCCCATCCACCCTCTTCCACCTCCTCCCCCCGAGCGGCGCAGGGGAACGGGGGAATGGGAGTTATGGTCAGTCTATAGCAGTTTTTCTCTGCCACTCCTTCTCGGTCACTCTTGTCCCCTGTGCTGTGGGGTCCCACCCATGGGATGCAGTCCTTGCTGAACTGATCCAGCGTGGGCTGTCCACAGGCAGCAGCTCTTCAAGAACTGCTCCATATATGGGTCTGTACCACGGGGTCCATCCCTCGGGAGCAAACTGCTCCAACCTGGGTCCCCCACGGGCAGCAGCTCCTGCCGGGTCACCTGCTCGTGCACGGTCTCCTCTCCACGGCCTACAGGTCTGGCCCGGAATCTGCTCCGGCAGGGGTCTTCCACAGGCCGCAGTCTCCGTTGGTGCAGGTCCACCTGCTCCACCGTGGTCTCCTCCACGGGCTGCAGTGTGGATCCCTGCTCCACCATGGTACTCCATGGGCTGCAGGGGGACAGCCTGCTTCACCATGGTCCTCACCACAGGCCGCAAGGGACTTCTGCTCCAGTGCCTGGAGCGCCTCTCCCCCTCCTTCTTCACTGACCTTGGCGCCTGCAAGGCTGTTTCTCACTCCTCTCACCCTCCCAGCTGCTGTGTGGCACAGCGTTTTTTTCCCTGTTTTAAATATGCTCTCACAGAGGCGCAAAACAACATCGCTTATTGGCTCAGCTCTGGTCAGCAGTGGGGCCCTTACCAAACATGGGGCAGCTTCTAGATCCTTCTCACAGAAGCCACCCCTATGGCTCCCCTGCTACCAAAACCTTGCCACGTAAACCCACTACACTCAGCAACTTCTTTGCCTCAGTCTTCACTGCCAGTCAGGCTTCCGAAGTCTTTTGTTTCCCTGAGCCCGTATACGGAGGCTGGGGGAGCAAAGTCCCTCCAACTGTAAGCGAAGAGTAAGTTCCAGACCAGCTGATGAAAATAAACATGTACAAGTCGATGGGGCCTGATGACATGCATCTCAGGGTCCTGAAGGAATTGGCTGATGCAGTTGCTAAGCCTCTCTCCATCATATTTGAAAAGTCCTGGCAGTCAGGTGAAGTCCCTAGTGGCTGGAAAAAGGGAAACATAATTCCAATTCTTAAAAAGAGAAGAAAGGAGGACCCGGGGTGAACCTCACCTCTGTGCCTGGCAAGATCATGGGACAGATCCTCCTGGAAGCAATGTCAAGGCACATGCAAAACAAAGAAGTGATCTGAGACAGACAGCATGGCTTCACCAAGGGTAAAACATGCCTGACCAATCTGGTGGCCTTCTATGATGGAGTGACTGCATCAGTTGACAAGGGAAGACCGACCAATGTCACCTATCTGGATTTCTGTAAGTCCTTTGACATGACATCCTGATCTCCAAATGGGAGAGAGATGGATTTGATTGGTGGACCATTCAGTAGAAAAGGATTTGGCTTGAAGGTCACACCCAGAGTGTGGTGGTCAATAGCTCTATGTCAAAGTGGAGGCTGGTGACGAATGGTGTCCCTCAGGGGTCTGTCCTGGGACCGGTACTTTTGAATATCTTTATCAACAGCATAGACAGTGGGACTGAGTACACCCTCAGCAAATTTGCAGATGACACCAAGCTGAGTGGTGCAGTTGATAAAATAGAAGGAAGGGATGCCATCCAAAGGGATTTGGACAAGCCTGAGAAGTCACCTGGGTTGGGGCAATTCCAGACATGAGGACAGTGTAGGAAAAGAACTCACTGAGAGCAGTCCTGCAGAGAAGGACTTGGGGGTTCTGGTGGATGAAAATTTTGACATGAACTGGCAGTACATGTTTGCAGCCCAGAAAGGCAACTGCATCCTGGGCTGCATCAACAGAGGAGTGGCCAGCAGGTCGAGGGAGGTGATTGTCATCCTCTGCTCTGCCCTTGTCAGGCCTCACTTGGAGTGCTGCATCCAGGTCTGGGGCCCCCAGCATAAGGATGTTAGAATGGGTACAGAGCAGGGCCACAAAGATGATCAGAAGTCTGGAGCACCTCTCTTATGAAGAAAGGCTGAGAGAGCTGGGGCTGTTCAGCCTGAAAAAGAGAAGACTCCGGGGTAACCTCATTTTGGCTTTTCAGTAGTTAGAGGTGCCTTATAAAAAAGATGAAAAGTAACTCTTTGCTCAATCAGATAGTGACATGACAAGGGGGAATGGCTTCAAACTAAAAGAGGGGAGATTTAGATTAGAGGTTTGGAGGAAATTCTTCACTCAGAGGTTGGGGAGGCACTGGAACAGGTTGTCCAGAGATTTTGTGGATGTCCCATCTCTGGAGGTGTTCAAGACCAGGTTAGAGATGAGGCCCTGAGCAACCTGATCTAGTGGGTGGCATCCAGGACTATGGCAGTGGGGTTGGAAGTAGGTGATCTTTAAGGTCCCTTCCAACCCGAGCCACTCTATGATTCTATGTAACTTAAAATTGGATTCTTAATGAACATCTGTGTCTGAATTTGCTTTGTATTATACTTGAGTCACTTTGGAGCAGCAGCTTTGAAGGCAGTATGCTTTGGAGTGAGACTGGAAAGAGCCCATGTGCCAAACTGTACACCCAGGAACAACTTTGGAGATAAGGTGGGGTGATGGGCATTGAACATGTGGCAATTGGAACTTGAATTTTGCGTTTAATATTACACATTGCAGATATTATTAATGGGGTAAGAATTCATGTAGTCTGTAATCAATGAATGGGAACAGGTTTATCGCTTCAAGACTTTTTAATAATAGAAATTCAAAGGCAATCTCTTAAGAGGACTTTATCTCCTGCCACTTAAACAAAGGTTCCTTATGAGACATTCATACAGGTGGGAAGAATTTACCATACAGGGATAAGAAAATGTAACAGGAAATGTTTCAGAGCTTATTTTAAACATCTCTGGGTGAGGTTGCAGATAAACAGGACTGAGGAACTTCAGAGAGCTTGAAACCTTTTCCTTTCTGAGACAGACTGCTCTTTCCTGCTACATACCCCTAAAAAATTAGCTATCAAAAGATTTATTAGGTGGAGAAGGAAAAAGTTTTAAAATATTTTTCTTCATTGCTTTAACATGAAGCAATTTGGAATGTGTGTGTCCCTAGACATAAAAACATAATAATATTCTTCCATGACACAACTATGCTTAGATAACACAAATCACTTTAAACTGTAGCTTATTATAGAGTTTGGTTAAATTATTTAAAAACTGGATTTGTACTCTCTTGAGTACATGTAGATGCAAGAATTTGGTTATTTAAACATAAACATTTTTTGCTGTACTAGAGCTTTAAAAATAATCTTTCATTTTATCAAATGTTATAACATCCCATATTTTATGTTTACTTCTTATATATATGCTGATGGCTGGTGTGCAACTTTCAGCCGCCAGGACATGTCAGGCACCGTGGTGCTATTAAGTATACAGATGGTGATTATGTGAAAATGCCTCATCTTCAACAGTCATAATTTTCAAAGGTAAATAAGGTTTCTATGAAGACTTTTGTCTGAAATGCAACACAATAAAGAAGGAGATAAAGTTGATGGCAACAGAAATCTATTATTTGCAGAAGGAAAATTGAGGAAGTAGAAGCAGCAGCCTTATGGAGAAAAAAAAAAAAAAAAAAAAAGAGGGAGAGACTATAGAAAAGATTTCCTGTCTAGTGAGACAATAGGCACTTACTTGAAAAAGCAGAGCAGAGCAGGCAACAGCAGGAGAAATGTTTCCAGTGGTTCTCACAGAATGGGAACACAGAGTTTTCTTTGGCAAATAAATTAGCTGCAAGAGCCAAATGTCTTCAGAAACATCCTCTGGTAGCTGTCTTTTGCTTAAACTCTCTAAAAAAATCATCTGTAAAGCACTGTAAAGCATGAAACCATTCCAAATGCAATCAGTTAGATAAGGCAGTGTCTATTCTGATTTAGCCACTTGTTCTAACAAACTTAGTAATTGAAAGCTCTGTTGAGAAGAAACCTCAGGCTGACTGCTGTATGGCAGGAGGTCATGGATTAGGTTGTTATATGCAGGCCAAGTGGTTTAGCCACTCAGCCAAGATGCAAAGACCAAAGGGAAAATCCTCCTCTTAGATCTGCAGGCTGATCTCGTATCCCCAAATCTATGAAATCAGAAGGCAGGTCTTCCACTGCATGTTTTTCTTCTGCCTGCATTCCTGGGAGAAAGCATGGAGTGGAGAACTAGAGTTTGCTTGCAGGGAGTTTCCCTGCCTTTTTTCTGTATTTGATACTTGATGGGAGGAGGAAAGAGGATAAGGGACAAGAAACATGAGTCTCTAGCATTCCACAAGAAAGAGCTTTTCTTTAAGGACATACATCAAAGTTCCCAAATAGTTGCATTTTAAATCTATTCCTAACAGGGCAGTGATCTAATAGAAGAGGAGAATCTCAGGGGACACACTGGCTTATGAGAGGAAATTGGCATGGAGCTTATACGCTGCTGCTTATGTCCTTGTTTGTCAGCTACCAGGAACACAGACAAATAAGTAAAATTCAAGGCCAGTCAAAGCCTGAATACAGGTTGCCAGCTTAGCACTAGTCTTCCTGCTGTCAGTTGTGTCTCAATTAGCAAGAAGTCAGCAGAGTCATGTAAACATTTTATTTCTTTTATGCTTTATATAAATTACAAGAGGCACCTGAAACAAACAAACAAAAAAACTGCTAAAGTACTTTTAGATCTAGTTTTTGGAAATAGATGATCCGTGAGGTTCCTTCCAACCCAGGCTATTCTATAATTATTTCCAATAATGGAAATGGACTGATGCTTGGGGTTACATATTCTGTTTAAATGTGCTTAGACTGTGCTGAAAAAGAATTTAAAGAACACCCATGAAAAAAAAAAAAAAAAAAGAATAAGTTATCTGAATCAAGATCCTCAAGCACCACTTATATGAAGATATATACACATACTTAATTTCACATAATGCAAAAACTGTAAATGGTGAAATTGTTTGCAGGTGTAAAATGATGTCTGGAGATTTTGTAGGATTAGAATCCTCATTTTCTACTTGAAATAGAACTTCTGTAAAAGTACTTGATATTTGGATGTATAAAGATTCTAAAAATTGTGATGAATCCAACACTACCATAATGAGTGGAAGATATATTTTCGAAACAGATGAGTTACAAATAAACATTTTGTTATTTTCACATGCATTGTAACTTTCTCTGAAATGGAGAACTATGGTATTATTTCTCCTTTTTAAGATGAGAATTTTCATCTGTTTTATTTTTTTATTATTATTATTATTTTTTTTTTTCAGATGCAAGATGGAATGAGTTATTCTCTCTTTAAAGATGGAAATCCATGGAAGCTTTGTTATATATTGGAAGGGGGGTAGGAAATCACCTGGATCTTTATTTATTTATTTATTTATGATTTATTTTCATTTAGATATGTCTACCATTTCATGGAAAAGAGAGATTGGTATCCCTGTCAGACAGAGCAAGTGGCTAGCTCAGAACACAAGGACTGCGCCCTCGCCACATTTCAGAAGACCACATTTCTGTCTTTACAGCATGCACACAGTTATAAATACAGAATATGCATTCCCACTTTGCATATTCTAATTTCCACCACTTCAGTTTGATCAAATCCATAGGCCTGAAAAGAGACAATTGAGTATACACAACTTCAGTCACTTTGCCAGCTCCAGATATCATGGAAGTCAATGGAAAGACTCCCCTTGGAGTCAGCTCTCAAACCAGGAAAGTGTACGTGTTTTTGGCATAACAGTTCCTCTCTTTGGATGGCCAAGATTCAGAGATGATAAGGAGAGTTCTGCAGGGCTTTCTGCTTTCCTACTCAATTAAACAGTCCATATTTGGATGTGGAAAATAGCCCTATTTAGAGCATTTTGTAAACAATGTTAGTTATAGGCCTTTTTTTTCCCCACTATCTATATACAATTATCTGCAACACAGTTATTTTCAGGTCAAGAGACAAGTTATTTAATTCTGGGTTTAATGCCAGAGCAAACCGTTTAACTCACCATTGCAAAGCAGTTGTACTTTGTGTGCAGTTTTAATGTGCATGACTCTACAATATTGTGAAGAACACATCTAATTTACCAACATCAGATCAGTAGTCTGAAAACCTAAGCATTGCCTCAGGCAATCAGAGACCACCCCTGAAGCCCATGTAATTCCATGTCCCAAATAAGCCCAATACAATTTTAAGGATTGTTGATTTTCAGTTAGGTAAGGCAGTACATCACAGGAATACCCAGACAAGTTGTAAACATACAGGACATCTGTGTAGACACAGGGCTTACCTTAGAGTACACCATAGTGCTGACTGCTCTTCAAACCATGCTTATGTATACACAGCCAGAGAGAATGCAGGTACTTCTTGCAAGATGAGATACACTTTGATCTGTTCAAGGATGACAGATTTAGTTTTTTTTAATGAAAAATATTACTCCTGAAGCAGCTTTTGAAATAAACAGTGCTGAAATTTTGTGTATTCCATTAGCATGACTACTAGGTGACTACTCAAAGGTATTTGAATAGTTGCTCTACTCTCTTTAATCACACCAAACAGGAGCTGATACTTTACTTGTCTAAACTATCATTTAATTACTATTTATTAGTAGTAACCTAGGCCTTGCAAACCAAACTAATATCCAGGGTACAAGGCATTCTACAGACATAAAAGCCTAGTATATCAAATGACAAAGACTCAATGTGGCAGAAAAGGAACATTTTTAAAATTATTTTTTTCACGCTATTATACTGAATTATAATGCATAGCTGTAGGGTATCACGGAGGCAAAAATCATAGATGTATTCACGTAATAGATGTAGTCACGTAAGAAAAGTATTTATGGAGGCTGATCCTACTGAGAGATATTTAGCACAATGGCTTAAATGTCTATTCTGGCTTATGCTGTCCCCAAAAGCAAGGAAAATGTCCGTGTTTCTTATTCCTCTTATTCTGAAGTATGTACTGAGCCACAACTCAGCACTGGGTACAGGTCTAGATGGCTCCTATTTGTTTTTGTAGGGGCGGTGAGGAGAGAACAGGGCATTGTTATTATTTATGCATGCACTCACAGCTCATTTCTGCTGTGCCTCCCCTCAGTCTTTCACATCTGATATGGTTACACATTCTTCACATGTCTCTCCTGGAGTTAGCTCAGATTCTTGGCATCTGAGGCTCTTTGTCCATCAAAGTTGTCAATAATCTCATAATAAAGCCCTGCCAAAATAACTATTTTTCTCCTTTCTGCTGCATTCATCTATGCTTATTATCTTGTGTACAGCTGACTTTGGTTCTTCAGACTGAAGATGGATCACTTTCTGTACCCTCCTTAGGGAAAGGTGTAGTGACTTCTCCATCATTCTAGGCACTTCAGATGAAGTTGAGGGAAGGCAGTGCAGGATTTAATCTCCTTCTCAGCTTACTTGCCTGTGTGAAAATAGCTGTTCACCTTTTGCTTTAAGATAGTCCAATGAGCTTGGACTAACAGCAACACTGAGAAGGATGAAAAGGATGTATGCACATGGAGGGTCACAACATCTGTTATAATGATTTGTAATTTATTCTACCTCTGAATGCATACCTACATCCTTCTGATGCAGGTTGTTCTTGAGAGCTGTCCATTTCTCTCATATTTGAATTGTCCAACGTTCCTGTACTCATCCACCTATTAGGGATCAGGGAAGTTTTGTATCAGCTTCCATCTCTGTCACAGCATCAAGCAATCAGAGCAAACTGTTGTCTATTACTGCAGTCACATTAGTTTATAGTAAAACTCCAGATCAGCATATTTTATGCATAATTACTGTCACGTCAGAGGGAATGAACAAATCATAGTGCTGTTCCTTGTGTAGACTGATGTAGAAAAAGTGAAAGCTATCGAACTGCACTTCTGTGTGAAAAAGACTGAATACAGGCCTCTGGCCACCTGGAAGAAACAATAAAAAACTGTCTTGAAATTTCAGGCACACAATACATTGAGGCTGGAGGGGGATGACTGTCTCAGTCATCATGGACAGACTCCTGGAAATGTGTTAGCCTGTTTCAGTGGGTGTTTCCTCAGTGGAGTGCCAGCTCAAGCAGACTACTAATTCTTGTGTCACCAACAGATGTCCAGGGGCTTGTCAGGTGAGATGGTAAGGGGAGCTCAGTTAATTTTAAAGGGAATGTTTTAACAACCCTGCTGGGCATTGCAGTCCAGTTAGCCGTGCAACTGCACAACAAGTCAACTGAAAGGAGAGGGATTGCTTAAGCCAGAACTGTTGCCAGAAGAAATCTCAGTAGAGTCATGACATCAGGAAAAAAAGTGTGTTGGAGGCCACATTTCTAATGAACTTACTCTCTTCTGAGAATGGAGACTCAGGCTGCCTCAATCTTTTATAAAGTATAATATTCAGCCCTGCTTATATCAACTGGTTCCCCAATCTATCATTTGAATCTCTCATTATCACTTGTGTTTTTATCCCAGAGAAGAATTTTGAGCTGCATAGCCCCTGCATTTTCTCTCTGGAGAAACTTCTGTGATCATACAGCAAGCCTCCTCATATATCCTATGTTCCATCCAGGTCTACAGAATCTTCATATGATATTTTGCAGTCACTAAGGAAACAGATTAGTAGGAGGAAGAAAATTTATTTTCCACTTTCTATAAATAATTTTGGAATAAATCAGTTTACCACTTCCAGCTCATGACTCCAATGGACAAAAAACAGCAGTAATGAGAGCACCAAGCAGGGATATGGGGGACTGAATTTCTAATACAGCAGTGACAAGATGGATGGCCTTGTCACATTTCATCTCCACATCTTAGTTTCCCCATCTTTGAAGATGGAATAGGATGATGTATAATTGAGTAGCACCATGTTAAAACTGGGCATTGGTATTTGATTGCTGAGAATGGAGTCTGATAGGCTCCATCAGTTGGTTCTTTGAAAGCCAGTTGCCCCCAAGAAAGAAGACACTCATAGAAAGGGAAAAGTCCTGCTACCTTTTATCAGGCAATCCAATGACACTTAGAAATCCTTATACACTAAGAAGGGCCTCAGCTTTGGACAGGTTTTAAAAAAAGATAAAAGCTGACACAGTCACATGGAAACACAAATGACATCCGTTCAGAATTAGCTCTGCCCCTTTTATCTTTATAAGAAGTCAAGCTGAACTCCAACCTTTGGATTCTCTTGAGGCATTAGCCTTTCATTATGAATGAATGGTTGATCATATTATGACAGACAAATGATCAGCAGCAGGAGGGTTTACCAACATAGTGTGCACTCCCACAGTCACTGAGGGGGAAGTCTAATGAGTAAATAACCTGCTGCAACTTTCTACATATTTCCTGTAATTGAGAACTCTTCTGTAGTTTGTCTGGAATGCAGATGCCTGTCAGTCACAGGGTCATAAATAGGATTAGGGACTCTTTCTGGAAAGGCAGGCAACAAGCTTTAGATGCAGATGTTTTCTGGCTGCTTGGCTTTTAAGCAGTGATGTCTCCAAGTCTGATTAAACATGTTCGGCTACTAGCTCTTCCCTGAGTCTTGCAACTGGTGCAGATCACTACTGAGAGTGCAGAATTCTACTAAGTTTTGCCTAAGCAATGAGTTGCAAGATCCAAGCACTAAAACTTCTGTTTGGAGACATACAGCATGGAACTGACTCTCCAGCCACTGTCAAAATGGCCTCCAATGTTTAATGGACATTGATACCTTTCTATTATGAGATTTGTTTCAGGCCATTGCATAAAAAGGATTTAAGTTATAATCTCCCCATAAGGAGAATCCATAATTTACTGTGAGAAACCTAATAAAACAATATAGTCTTCTGAGAACTTTAACATTCTCCATCTCAATTATTGCTGTTGGGTGTAACAGAAATGTCTGAATAATTAATATTCACCAATTTCTAATCAGTTTTTGTGTGTGTGTGTGTGTGTCATTGGCCAATAAATTTATTTCACCACTACAGTTGAAAAAAAAAAAATACAGAAAATAAAGTTGTTTACAAAAAAAAAAAAAAAAAAAGTGGTTTTGATTGTTATTATTTTTATATAATGTCTTATTATGAGCTGAACCGGTTGTGCAGAGACTGTGAAACTTTGGCAAAGTAACATGACCACTTATGGTAACCAACAGGCTCTCCTTCACAGCTTTGCTGTTCTTTAATTTGTCCCTTCACTTCCATATCTATATTAGAACTTATTTCTATTGTCAGTAGAAGCTATTTCTCCTGTCAGTAAATCTTCTTATTTTAGGAATGTAACAGGAGAGCCTTAAGAACCTAACAAGGATCAGGGCTGGTGAGCTATTTCATAATCACATAGAAATAATTCTTGCCCTGAAAAGCACTTCAAATCTCAATAGCCAGGATACAAAAGGTATAGGATGAGAGCTACTGCAGTACAGCAAGTTTGTCAAGGACACACAGGAGATCAGTGTCCAGACCAGGAATAACACCTTCACCTCCCACACCTCTGCTGTGCTCAATTTTTCTTTAATAGAAAGGAGTCGGTATTGGAGCTTATTGGTTTAATCCCAGCCACGTTCCATAGGATTTCACTATAATGAAGGTAGGGAGAGAGGTTATATGTACTTTAATCAGCCTACCAAAGCTTACAAAGCCTTTGCATGGAATGCAGCTCAGTACAAACCCTGCCATTTTAGCAGCTGATTCAGGATATGCAAAACAGATGGGAGTCTATTACATGATTAAATGTACTCTAGACCAG
Source organism: Nettapus auritus (assembly GCA_011076525.1). Lineage (NCBI taxonomy): Eukaryota > Metazoa > Chordata > Aves > Anseriformes > Anatidae > Nettapus > Nettapus auritus. The sequence goes on along the minus strand of CM021765.1, from coordinate 77,769,475 downwards.
ACAGGAGCTTTACCAAAATTGCCAAGAGCAATGATATAAGAGAGGTCATTGTCTTCTATTGTCTATGTTAAGTTCACAAAAGGCTCCACAGAGATAAGGGGATGTGGTGAGTGCCCTGAGAGGCTGACACACTAATTACAGACAGAACAAAGGGGCCAGGGGATAAAGCACAGGCTAGGGTAAAGGAATGACGTGTAGTTAGGAGGCTAAGGCCATAAGGTTATTCAGCAGAGACATGCTCAACAAGGCTGCCCGTGTCTTCTGCTAACTTTGGGTTGATCCTAGTGGAGACAAGGTTCTGTACCTCTTTATCACTGTAAAGGGACCATACCCAATTGCACTCTTTTGTCACAGGGCACAGAAGAATATTTCAGACACATCATTCATAGTCGATCTCTCTCTCTCTCATGCACACAGACACATACAGTAATTGCAGTTTCCAAAAAAAAAAAAAAAAAAAAAAAAAAAAGAAGAAGGAAAAAAAAGGAAGAGAGAGCGATGTTCTACCTAACTGCCCTGGATTTCATTTCCAGACCATATGTCACTCTCAGCACAAATTTGTATTTTTCAGGTAAAACACCATTAACAAGAATACTAAATTGGCAACTGAGAAAGAAGGCAGATATTACTATAAAGATCTTGGATTTTGCCCTATTACATTTAGCATTGTGAAAGGTAAAACAAAATGAATTTTGGAATCTGAAAAATTTGAATGAGTTTTATCGTGAAACAAAAAGAAAACCAAAATGCTTGAATGTTTCTCCAATGTTTTTATACAGTATCATTCAAACTCCCATGACAAATGACAATATTTTGTCCTGTATCTAAGTTCAGATTCTGTCAAGAATGCACCAGTTAGTGTAAACCTAGCTCAGTTTAATATGAAGTTTCTCTCCCTTCCCCTGAAAGTACATTGGCCTTGACAATATCCTGCAGCAATGAGTTCCATTTGTCATATATATTTGTGCAGGGAAAATGGAGTCTTAAATTACTATGGGGAATACTGTACTTCATAAAAGGAGACTTCAGTAACTTTTAGGTTCCTGGATGTTTCCAGCATACAACTAGTAGCAATGAGCTCTAAGACATGTCCATGAATTATTTCTATATCACAGAATCACAGAATAGTCTAGGTTGGAAGAGACCTACAAGATCACCAAGTCCAACCTCTGACCTAACGCTAACAAATCTTCCACTAAACCATATCCCTAAGCTCTACAGTTAAATGTCTTTTAAAGACCTCCAGGGATGGTGACTCAACCAGTTCCCGGGGCAGCCTATTCCAGTGACTCACAACTCGTTCAGTAAAGAAGTTTTTCCTAATATCCAACCTAAACCTCCCCTGGTGAAACTTTAGCCCATTCCCCCTCATCCTGTCACCACGCACATGGGAGAATAGACCAGCCGCCACCTCGCTACAGCCTCCTTTCAGGTACCTGTAGAGTGCAATAAGGTCGCCCCTGAGCCTCCTCTTCTGCAGGCTAAATAGTCCCAGCTCCCTCAGCCGCTCCTCGTAAGAATTGTTCTCCAGACCCTTCACCAGCTTCATAGTCCTTTTCTGGACTCGCTTGAGCACCTCCATGTCCTGCTTGTAGTGAGGGGCCCAAAACTGAACACAGTACTCAAGGTGCGGCCTCACCAGAGCCGAGTACAGGGGGACAATCACATGCCTGGACCTGCCAGCCATGCTGTTTCTTATACAAGCCAGAATGCTGTTGGCCTTCTTGGCCACCTGAGCACACTGCTGGCTCATATTCAGCCGACTGTCAACCAATACTCCCAGGTCCTTCTCTGACAGGCAGCTTTCTATCCACACATCTCCCAGCCTGTAGCTCTGTTTGGGGTTGTTGTGCCCCACGTGCAAAACTTGGCCTTGTTGAACCTTGGCCCATAGCTCCAGCCTATCCAGATCTTCCTGCAGAGCCTTCCTACCCTTGAGCAGGTTGACACACGCACCTAACTTGGTGTTGTCTGCAAACTTACTGAGGGTGCACTCGATCCCCTCATCCAGATCATCGATGAAGATGTTAAAGAGGACTGGCCCCAGTACCGAGCCCTGGGGTACTCCGCTAGTGACCAGCCTCCAGCTGGATTTGACTCCATTCACTAACACTCTCTGGGCCCGGCATCCAGCCAGCTCTTAACCCAATGAAGCATGCACCAGTCCAAGCCATGGGCAGCCAGTTTCCCGAGGAGAATGCTGTGGGGAACGGTGTCAAATGCCTTACTGAATTCAAGGTAGACCACGTCCACAGCCTTTCCCTCATCCACTAAGTGTGTCACCTTGTCATAGAAGGAGATCAGGTTCGTCAAGCAGGACCTGCTCTTCATAAACCATGCTGACTAGGCCTGATCGCCTGCTTGCCCTGCAACTGCCGCATGATGACGCCCAAGATAATCTGCTCCATGAGCTTCCCTGGCACTGATGTTAAACTAACAGGCCTGTAGTTCCCCGGGTCTACCCTCCGGCCCTTCTTGTAGATGTAGATGTAGAGGCCCTTCTTTGCTATCCGCCAGTCAAGTGGAACCTCCCCCGATAGCCAGGACTGCTGATGAATGATGGAAAGCGGCTTGGCCTGCTCTTTCGCCAACCATTTCATCATGGATTGTGGGGGCCACATTCTGCTCCCCATCCCCTTCAACCAGCTCAGCGTACTGGGCATCCAGAGAAGAACTGGTTTTGCTGCTAAAGACTGAGGAAAAGAAGGCATTAAGCACCTCGGCTTTTTCCTCATCTCTGGCAACTAAGTTTCCCCCGCATCCAGTAAAGGGTGGAGATTCTCCTTAGTCCTCCTTTTTGTATTGATGTACTTATAAAATCATTTTTTGTTGTCTTTAACAGCAGTAGCCAGATTGAGCTCCAGATGAGCTTTGGCCTTTCTAATTTTGTCCCTGCACCGCCTCACAACATCCTTATTGTCCCCCTAAGTGGCCCGCACTCTTTTCCAAAGATTATAAACTCTCTTTTTTCTCCTAAGCTCGAGTCACAACTCTCTGTTCAGCCAGGCCGGTCTTCTTCCACGCCGGCTCGTCTTTGGGCACATGGGGACAGACCGCCCCTGAGCCATTAAGATTTCTTTCTTGAAGAGCACCCAGCCTTCCTGGGCTCCTCTGTCTTTCAGAACTGCCTCCCAAGGGACTCTGCCAAGCAGTGTCCTGAACAGCTCAAAGTCAGCCCTCTGCAAGTCCATAACAGCAGTTTTACTGGTCCCCTTCCTGACTTTGCCAAGTATAGAGAACTCTACCATTTTGTGGTCACTCTGCCCAAGATAGCCCCCGACCACCACATCTCCCACCAGTCCTTCTCTGTTAGTGAACAGAAGGTCAAGCGGGGCACCTCCCCTGGTAGGCTCGCCAACCAGCTGCATCAGGAAGTTCTCTTCCACACTCTCCAGAAACCTCCTTGGCTGCTTTCTCTGGGCTGTGTTGTGCTTCCAGGATATGTCTGGGAAGTTACAGTCCCCCATGAGAACAAGCGCTGACGTGTTCGCAACTTCTGTCAGCTGCCTGTAGAACTCCTCATCCGTCCCCTCATCCTGGTTTGGCGGCCTATAACAGACCCCCATCAGGATGCTTGCCTTGTTGGCCTCTCCGCTGATCCTAACCCATAGCGACTCCATCTTGTCATTGCCAGCCTCAAGTTCAACAACATCAAAACACTCTCTGATATAGAGAGCCACTCCACCACCCCTTCCGTGCTGCCTGTCCCTTCTGAAGAGCCTATAGCCAGACATTGCAGCACTCCAGTCATGAGAGTGGTCCCACCACGTTTCCGTGATGGCAACCTAGTCATAACCTGCCTGCTGAACAATGGCTTCCAGCTCCTCCTGCTTGTTGCCCATGCTGCGTGCATTAGTGTAGATGCATTTCAGTTGAGCCTTTGCCTTCTCCCCCAGCCTTGCCACTGTTCCCCCTGGCACACCTCCAACTAGCTTTGTTTCTTCCCCGTCCCCCTTCTTACCTAGTTTAAAGCCCTCTCAATGAGCCCTGCCAGCTCCTGGGCCAGGATCCATTTTCCCCTTGGAGACAGTTGGGACCTGTCTGCAGCCATCAGGCCGGGTTCTGAGTAAAGCGCCCCATGGTCAAAGAACCCAAAACTCCAGCCTCTGAGCCACATGTTTATCATGTAGGCTTTGCGTGTCCTCTCTGAACCCCTCCCTGCCACTGTGGGAATGGACGAAAACACCACCTGTACTACCGCTCCGTCCACTAACCGTCCCAGCCCCCTAAAGTCCCGTTTGATAGCCTTCAGGCTTCTCTCATCAATGTTATCACTGCCAGCCTGGACTATCAGTAGTGGGTAGTAATTGGAGGGGTGAACCAGGTTGGGAAGCTTTCTGGCAACATCCCTGACCCTAGCCCCAGGGAGGCAGCAGACCTCCCTACGGGTAGGGTCAGGCCGACAGATAGGGCCCTCCGTTCCCCGGAGATGGGAGTTGCCCACAACGATCACCCTTCTTTCCTTTTTGGTGGAAGCAGTCTTGGGGCGTGGAGCAGACTTCCTCACCCTAGGCTTCCTGGTTAAACTTCCTTCCACATCCTCATCCACCACTCTCTCGAGCTCCAGGGCCTCAAACCTGTTGCATAAGGGCACCTGGGAAGGTGGGGCAGGTGGGGGGGGTGTTTCCTGCATCGTCAAGCTGGGACCTGTCTCCATTCCTCCTCAACTCCTAGGTCCCCTCCCTCTGCCTGACAGCGACTGGGCAGGGGGTCCACCCCCATGTGGGGAGTCTCATCGCGGTGCCTCTCCTTCGGGCCCTGCAGGGAGTTGCTCCACCAGTCTATCTCCCTCTCACACTCCCTGATGGCCCTCAACCTCTCCACCTCCTCCTTGAGCTCTGCCACCAGGCGGACCAGGTCATCCACCTGCTTGCACCTCACGCACACAGCGTCTCTGCTTCCTTCAGATGGCAGCAGCAGGCTCTGGCACTCCCTGCACCCAGAGACCTGAACTGCCGCATTTTTGAGCGGGCAGTCTGTCTGGGTGGCTACAGACTTTCTAGTGCAAGCTCTCTGCATAGCAAGGATAATAGTGGCCTAGCTGGTGGTAGAAAGCCTTCAGATGAGGTGTTCTTAGGGGCGGCGGGGATTGCTCTGCCCACCCTGGACACCCTGCCTGTGTGAACTGCTGCGCGAACTGCCGCGCCCCGCCTTTCTGCCGCGCCCCGCCCTGTTTGCCCGTCCTGGTCGCTCAAGCTCCCCAGGGGCTGCTTTTGAGCGGCCGGGGAGGGGGCGCTGCTGGCTCCGCGTACACCTCGTCAGCATCCCTCATGAGGGCTGCTGGGTCGTGGCGGCTCCCTCGGCTGCCTTGAGTGGCCTCGATGCTGGGAAAATAGCCCTGCCTGTCCTGATCCCCCGCTCCGCTGCAGAGCACATCTGCCACAGAGCCAATTGCCTCGGCAAGTGGTGAATATAGCTGATAGGAGAGTGGGATTGACACTTAGATACCTCAAGAAGATAATCACAGACTTTGAGATATGCCACAAAATGGGCAACAGGCCAGGACCAGCCTCAGATTCAGAAGCCCCCTGCCCTCACTGCCAGAGTTTCTCAGATTTCCCAAAATCATTTTCTTCCCTTCCCCCATCTGAACTCCCACTGCCATGAAGATGCTGGAAGTCTAGTACTTTAAGTCTTCTAAAACCCAACATTTCTCCCTTCAATTAGAAGATCTGTGGAATAAATATCTTTTTTCTCCAGTCACTTTGTGACCACAGTAGCTCCTTGTGATACTGGCTGGTAGGACTGTAAAAATACTTGGATGCCTAAAGATACAGGTGGAATTAGCCCAAACTATCGAGTTATTCAAGATCCAGTGCCACAAAAGACATATTCCTGTCTCTGGGGAGATAAATAACTTGAGAAGTTTGACTTAGAAAAAATGTAAAGAAAATAACACTTGCCCCCCTCTCCCCCTCCCCCCCCCCCCTTTTTTTTTTTTAATTATTATTCTTGAGCAGTGTTTGAGTCCATTAGAGATAACACACTCTCACAGAATCTTTAATCTCACAGTTTTATCTTGTTTATGTAGTATTTGACTGTAAGCTTCCTCCCCTTCTTTGTTCCCTTCTTCTGTAGCAGGTATCATTTATGCCCACGTACCACCCAGCTCATGTCCATGCTGAACTGCATTGATTGAAATCCCATGGGGACACAGACATCCACAAGCTTCTCAAATAACTACCCTCCTGAGGGGGTGGCTGTTACCTGAGGCCATGCACTTGAACAACTCTTTCAACTCCTCCATCAACTCATCCATCAATCTCCACTGCAAAGCAGTATCTGTTGCAGGAAAATCAGCCCCACAAAGAAACAATATTCATTTACCCCCTGACAATTCACATATCATGTGGCATATGGTCTGGAAAATCCAATTTTCCAGGGCTTTTCTCCTTTTTGTTCCCTTCCAGTTCTCTCACATACCTCCCTTCTTACACTTTGTCCTGGTTTCAGTTAGGACAGTTTTCCTCCTAGTAGCTGGTGGAGTGCTGTGTTTTGGATTAGGATGAGAAGAATGCTGACAACATGCCGATGTTTTGGTTGTTGCAGAGCAGTGCTTGTACCAAGCCAAGGACTTTTCAGCTCCTCGCTCTGTCCTGCCAGCGGGCAGGCTGGGGGTGCAGCAAGAGCTTGGAGGGGACAGACCCAGGACAGCTGACCCAAACTGGCCAAAGGAGTATTCCATACCATCTGACGTCATGCTAAACAATATATAGGGGTGTCTAGCTGGGATGGGGGGCCGGCTGCTCAGTATAGACTGCGCATCGGTCAGGGGGTGGTGAGCAATTGCATTGTGCATCACTTGTTTCATATACACTATTATTATTATTATTATTATTATTACTATTATTATTGTTTCTATCTTAATAAATTGTCCCTATCTCAACTCTCGTTTCACTTTTCCGTTTCTCTCCCCCATCCCAGAGAGGGAGGGGGAAGGGTGAGCAAACGGCTGTGTGGTGTTTAGCAGCTGGACAGGTTAAACCACAACATGCTTCCTGTGGCAGAAGCAGCCATCCTGGAGCTTCTCAACTCAGCAAAAGTCAGTTTTGTGCAATATTGCTGAGGAGCCCTCAGCTGGCTCAGACTGCAAAATGTGAGTGTTGTTTACAGCACTGGGCAGACAGGAAACCGGGCAAAATGAGAACCCCAAGGTGAATCAGTAGCCTTATCTATTTGGGATCTCTGAGCATAATCCATCTCACTTCCAGCTGTCCTTACAGAATGGCACAGGTCTCCTGTAGGGCTTGTGTCAAATCTGACAGCCCCATTGGGATGTTTCAAATCCCAAGCATCTCCAAGTAGCACAATGTGATTATATGGGGGTAACAGAATTGATCCTCAAGTGACTCTTCTCAGTACTAAAGAGTAAGAGTGAACCTGTGCTTCCCATGCCAATGTCTCAGTCATAAACCACTTGGTAAAACAGGAACCCTGGAAAATGAACACTTCTGAAGAGGTGATTTATTTATGTCAGGTAGACAATGGAAAAAATAATGACTCAAACATCAAGAGGGATGGGCCAAGGCAGAAATGATTGGTGACAGTCACCAGAGCTGTATTATGAAAGGACGTGAAGAAAAATAAAAAGACAAAGGGAAAATTCATAATTTATGTTTTTGATGGGAACAGGACCCAAAGGCAATGCAGCTTTTTCAATAGTCCCTGCATGTGTGCACATGAACTACCTGTACCAACAGACTGGCAAATAGTAAATCTTCACAGGACTGAAGGTAACAGTGGCCTCTAGGCAACACATTTTCAAAATCAAAAGTGTTGCTTGGTACTCTTTCACAAAGCTTTCCTGAGCATGGGTGGTACACTCTGAAAGTGTATGACTGTTGTGTTTTAAGCATTCATGTCTCTGACCAGCAAAACAACATCTACTAGCACTTCAGGGGCAACTGGGATATCATTAACAATGATAGCACTCACACTCAGGAGAAGCAGGAAGGCCTTCAGGAGGCAGTGTGATATTTAGGAAAGGTATTAGGTGACGCATATCAGGGACATGAAGAAAATGTGGCTCTCGGATTCATCAATGGATAGCAACCAGTTTGGAGTTGTAGAGTTATAATGGATATCTTACATAATTATTTTGGAGAATAATTGTCACCTATAGAAGAAGAGTTCATACAAAATCACAAAGAACCCTAAGCTCTATACACCAGACTTGAAATTACCAAATATAAGGAAAAACAGTGAAGAAATATCACAGACTGATCCTGTTATGCTATGGTGTCTTTCTAGTCTCTGTAGCTGGGAAAACATTTATTTTATTACATTAAATAGGCACACTGTTTTTGTTGCTAATGTGCAATGTGCAAAAAGATATTTTGGGCCCCTGCCTCAGCCTCTTACCCTCTACTGAGCTCTCTGATTTGCAATGCTTTTCCTAACCAAAATATTAGAGCACTGAGCTGACATGGTCCACTGCTCCCATTATCTATGTGTTTTCGTTCAGAGCTGGCTTAGTTATATCTGCCTGGCAATGCATCATATCACTGTAAATACAGTTTCCTGTGGGGGGAAAGCATAGTTTGCTTTTGTTGTTGTTATCATTCTCCATTGTAAGTCTTGGTTGTAAACTCATGGCAAGGACTTTGGTTGTAAGCACAACATACTCCTAGGCTAAGATTGCTGCTGCCAGTGAACAAGTTAAAAGTTGTCCCAAAAATGGATATGTGGAATGTCACTCAGGAATCTCTGCTGCCCTGACGCTGAGATATAAACACTGAAGACTTTAAGAACAAGTAGTTCTGTAGGAGTTTGAATGAGCTTATGAGAGGCAAAGTGAGCTGATAGAAAGCACAATATTTTCCAGACATGAGCTTTATACAAGACTGTAGAGGTGCTAGCTTCTGGAAAATCCAAAACTTAAGATCAACCCAATTATCCATCAGGCAGGGAATTTATTTTGACTTTTTTTTTTTTTTTTTTTAATAAAATAATATAGATGGACAGTGAAAGACACTAAATTTCCTTTCTTAAATACCACTGCATGTACAGTTAAACACTAATAAAAAAATTGGATGAAGTACCAGAAGTGATGGGCAAAAAATATATCTGGCACTGTTTCAAGATGAGAAGTGTATAATTAGTTACCAGAAAGGAATCAGTGTTCGACTTGAGCTTATTAATTTTCTGCTTAATTATATATAAAACACATTGATACTATCCTATCTTAACCGCACGCTTTGTACACGGTTAGATTTTGATCTTGTCTGAAAGATTTAGCACATTTTATTACAGCCCAGAAACTTGCTATAAATGAGGCATATATACTCTGATCTCCAGGAGTTACCATTTGCTATTTATTATACAGTAAGACCTGAAGTATAACAGAGTAAACAGAGCTGATGATGACTTTTTTCCATTGAAAGAGTGTTTCCACATTACAACAGTTTGTCTACTGTAGTGAAACCATGTAATTTTTTCATTGAATAAAAGGTCAGTCACATACTTCCTACCAAGCAGTTTTGAGTAAAGTTCTTAACTGACATCCTTAGCTAAAGCAAGAGGACACCCTTGTTCAAATATTGGCTTTCCTGTTCTCTGTCCAGATGCTTTGCCACTAAGTTAAGGAGCTAATTGCTCTTGTTAGGCTGTATAGATAACTAAACACTCTTCCGGGGTGAAAGGGACTGACCCTTATGAAAAGCCACTGCAAAATCATGTCCCTGGGTCCTATTTCAGAGGAGGAAGCTGAGCTGTGGGCTGTTAGGTCCTCCAGGGCCAACAGCCTGCTCCAGCCCAACATCTCCTCATGTCCCTTCCAGACCTTGCTCAATTTAATTAAAAAACATTTCCCAGGAACACTTTAAATTCCAGATAACTTTTAAACAAAGACATTATTTTTGAGAATTCTTGACCCAGTTAATAGTGGTGAATAGAGGCACTCTTTGTCCTCAAAATCCTCAGTCTCCTAGGCAGAACAAGCTAAGCTCAAAAGGAAAGTAACTATTGCTCAGGTCAGCAGTATAACAAGAGTTCTTCCCAGAACTGTTGCGCTGCCTATGCTTTTCTTTTTCTCTCTGCTGGCTGCCTAGAGTTTTCCCTGATAGCCAGTAAATTAAGAGGTGAAGAACACCTCAAAACGGTCAAGGCAATTCTATATCATCTTACCTTAATCCTTTCTAATAATTTGTTTCAAGCCACCTCAGAGGTGGTTTCCTTCCAACAAGCTTACTGATCCAGGAGCCAAAGCCCTTACTCTTTAATACAAATGGACTACCAAAAGCATGCTCCATTTTGATGTTTTGCCTGAACTCTGATGTGTCATTTCCCCATTATTATATACTTCTTTATCACTATAGTTCTCTTCTGAGAACTGTATCTGTCTGAGAACTGGTATCTGTCTCATATTTTAGCCACCTGGCACCTCCTCTTTTCCTCCTTGGTTTCAGCTTGGGTCACTTTACATAGTTCATAATCTGCTTGTATCTGGGGGAGGGTAGTGCATGTGGGCAGCTGGGAGGACAAGACTGTAACTCAGGAGGAGAAAATCTTGCACTTGTTTGAAGGATGGAAGGGCAGGCCTTTATCAAAGCCATCAAAGAGGATGGCTTTGAATGGAAACTCAACTTCTCATTTTAAATATTCCTTTGAACTGGGGAATGGCATGCATAGTCCTTTCCTAATAATAGCACTTTTTTTTTTTTTTTTTTTTTTTTTTGGTAGTTCTGAAGCAATTTATTTCTGCTGAAATGTGGTATCTCCTTCACTTTCAACAATGAAAATTTATATCAGAAATAAAGATTCAGGAAAGAAAAGAGGAAACTGATCCTACTGAGATTGATTCATAGGTGAATACCTCTACTGGCTTAATTTATCCCTTTTATTTCTGCTCTGTGTTTTAGATTGGATCACTTTTGAACATGATGCCCTCATTGTCTATTTACTGTTCTTTGGTTAACACTATTGTATCCTTCCGGAGGGATGCAACCTGGAAGAGGAATTGAGAACTACACTTGAAACTTTCCAGCCATGAGTAGACAATAAGTCCACGTGAGATGTCTGGAACTAACATGAAGTAACCCACCACTCAAACATGTCAGGTGGACATCTGGGTTACAGGATTCACTGCTTCTATCTGCCAATCTGCACACTGATACAGGCACAGGCAGTGTGACGAACAAACACACACACTCATTGCTTTTGCAGGAGAGAACATTTTGACATTTCTTACATTACCAAACTTAATGTAAAACCTAAGGCTTTTGCATGGCTTCATCAGCAGCATAAAGAGTCAGATTCAAATTTGCAATAAGTCACACATAGCCTTTAGCAAGACGTGAGAAATTTCAGACCACAGCAAAAGAAAAGTCTAAGAATGGCCAAGACAGAAATGTTTCCAATGAAAATTAATAGGTCAATACACTAGTACTGGTGAAATCTGTATATTGATAATAGCATTCAAATGCTTACAACATTTTTATATTATTACTGTACTGTCCGGCTTTCATGACATCTGAGTGTACTGTATGACCACATGGTCAAAGTCTTGAAAAAACTGTACTTAATAAATTATCACCCCCTTCATGAACATTTATGAGTAAATGATGCCTATTATTTCTCATCATTCTAGTATATTTTAAGAAAATATGATGGTTAATTGAAAATAGATTTATTATTTTTTTTTCCATATGGTCTGGAACAAAATTTTGGATAAACAGAAGACTGAACTGTCTGGAAACAACAGATGGCAGTGTTTTAAAGATGAAGAGATGAAAGCTTGGATAACCAGTGCTGAATGTCAGTAGTAACATATGATGGAGGCAGTGCACTTACATCTTGAAATTTAGCTCTACCATAATTTTACAGGATGGACCTGTGAGAAGATGGGGGTGGGGGGAGGGAGAAAAATTAGCTACCTGTCATATTCCAACAGCCAGAAACACAGTCTCCTTGTAATTAATTTCAATAGTATCACTTATGGCTGTAAATAATGTTAACGGAATATTTGACAGATGCAAGAAAGAGTTTATACCATCATGCAAATGCTTAACCTATTCCTATTATTTGTTTAAAATCCTGGAAGAAAGACTCAAAGAATGTCAGGAACAGAAAACATAAAAGGAACATAAAAAGTTCAAATGCATATGATAATTGGTGTACAATAAATAAATAAATAATGAACTCTATCCTTTAACTCATACCACAATCAGAGATTTGTTTATGGTTAATTGTCATGTAATATAATGCATTTACTGTGTTAAGGAAACAGGCCTTTTAATCATGGCTATATGACACATGGAGATGGGTGTATATTCATTTCAACGATACCACCATTGGCAAATGTAGAGTTGATATCAGTTTCTGCATAAAGTGTTGATATTGAAAAGTGATCCCAAGCCAGCTCAAGGGCTGGCTGGAATAGCATTTGCTCGGCTACATTTCTGAATCATTTTTGTGGCATATTTAAGATTTTACAGAGAAATTTCTAATACAGGGAGATAATTCACTGTTTATATTTCTCTGTGATAATTTGTATTTATTTTTAGAGATGTGAGAAACACAAAGGAAAAAAAAAATCAAACTATAGCATCTGAGTTAAAGACAAGACACTCTTTTGGTTTAAATCTTCATGGAAACATTTATAACAGTAGACCTTTTCCAGTTGCCCCAAACTGAAGGTTGGACCTATCAGCTGCTGAGCACTTTCTGTCAAGAGTATGAGACCATTAATGCATGTGCATTGTATACAGTGTATACTTGTATAGAAGCAGTAGCTGGAAAAGTAGAGCTAAGTCATGTAAGACTATGTTAGGAAGGAAAACAGAATTGTCATTTGCTTTAAAAACTTCTATGTATAGAGCCTAAGATGGGACAATACTCTCAGGCTTACAGCAGAGGTAATGCTAAAAATTAGATATTAGTTTTCCTTGTATGTTTGTAGACTTAAGGCTTCAGGCAAGAGTCCATGCTAAATGCAGTGCTATTCCTGAAGTGCCACTTGTAACACCACTGGCAGCACATCTGGAAATGTCCAGAAATACCAGTCTATTTCTGCTGGTGAAGCTGATATTATCCAACTTCTTTGCTTAGATGCTATGACCTTAGGATGCTGGAAATAACATAAGGCAGATTTGTAAAGAGCAAGAAAAAAATATCTCTGTATCCTTTTGTGTTTTCTTCGCGACAGTAATGAGCCCTGTTTTCGCTTCAGCATAGAGGGACTGGACATTTACCCCTATGAGCCTAGTTCCTCTGGGCAGAGGCAGAAACAAAGTAATGATCCAATATCAGTATTTCTATTTTATGTTTCTAGGAGTTTTCATTATACTTTTTGTTTTCACCTTCAGCTTTGAGAACCAATTCTTTCTTCTTCCTCTGTACATAGATTATTAAAGTACAGGCTATCACGCTCATAGTTGGATGCTTGAACTAAGCCACAGCAAGAGATCTGTTTGCACTCTTATTTTAAGTACAGAATGACTTATTTTGAAAATGTGCAAGTCGATGCAGTTAGAGTTTTATGCAATAGTCCTATGATTATCATTACCAGATTTCCATGTTCATATTAAGAGAAATTGTCTTAAAATGCAGTATGTCTTACACACACTTTTTCTCCAGCAGAGCTCAGAATTTGAAGATATTTTAACTTTATTATTATTATTATTATTATTAGCATTAGCATTAGCATTCCTGGGTTTCTATTATATACAACAGTAATTTTAAAATTGCCTGGACTACAACCAGTAGGCTTTTTTAATAGTTACAGTGTTTTCTTAACACTTTTTATTCATATGTTGTTGGTATAGTCTCCCAGATCTCCCAGCTTCATGCAGGTTTGTGTCTATGAATCACACAAACCTAGGCTACCCAAAAGCAAATCCTAAAAACATCCTTCCTGAAAAGTAACATTAGTAAATTCAGTAACAGTACAGATTTGCTTTTAGTAGTAAACCATACTGCTGATATAACACAATTTTATATTCTTATAGAAACTCGTCCAATCACAATGTTTGTAGACTGTTCTGCATTTAAAATTCACTAAGTGCAGTGCAAGCATTTTGCATGCATAGGTCTCACATTCACTTTAGGTTTAACTTTGTCTCATTTACAGAACTGGAGTAATTCTTCACAGTTAATTGAAGTTACCCTAGGTTTACACAAAAATGAAGCAGAAGCAGACAGGAAATGTGTCTCAGCAGTTACACAGAGAATGGGATCTGGATTTTTTTTTTTTTTTTTCTTATTGGACTTTTGAGCGAGACTCTCCTCTCACCTTTACTTTCTTTATGCAGCTGATTCATGCCAATGTATGGGAGAAGAGAACAAGTGGTCACTAAAAAGTGGTGTCTGATATTCATGATGTACTAAAATGTGAACTGCCTTCAGCACATGTATGTTTTAAGCCATTTACTAGCTATTGGAATGAAACCCATTAGGCTTTAGGGAAACCTTGTTAGCAACATCATAAGGGCAAAGCATCAGCTGGGCTGCTTGGATGGTTTGAAGAGCAAGGCTGTGACTAATAGATTTCCTCAGGATCAGATTAGCCATGATAATTGCATGTCTATTTAAAATAAAAAGAAAAATCCTTCAGCAAACATAGTATTGCCAGGAGAGCTGAAACCTCTAATATTTTTTTTTTTTTTTTTTTTTTTTTTTTTTTTTTTTTTTTTT
>CM021765.1:77741193-77754444 GCA_011076525.1 Nettapus auritus | reverse complement strand
TTTTTTTTTTTTTTTTTTTTTTTTTTTTTTTTTTTTTTTTTTTGCCTAGAATCAAAGAGCCTTTTCCTCTCTCAAAGAGGTGAAATCAGGTGTGAGCTCTTTGGAGTCAATGGAGCTACACCAGCAACAAAGATAATTGTAAGATAAGGCAGGCCTCAAATGTAAGGATTTACAAGCTATTACTGCTCAAATGACATTCAGGCATTGCATTAGTATCAACTATATCTCCTTTTATCCATTAATTGTGTAATTCATTCAGAAGAACAACCAGATGGGTTTTATCTGTTTTATGCTGTATGGGCCAAACCCCAGGAAAATATTTCCCTTGACTCATCTGAAGAAAAATATTCACAGACGCTGTTTATTTTGATATTCTCAAATACTACTTTTATCTTATGCTTTAGCTAGCTATTCCTTTAAATTCACTCTTCTGATTCTTTGTCCCTTTGGTATCTCTTAATTAGACCTGGTGACTATATCAGAAGGCATTATTTATTTAACAAATCCCACCCTTTCCTGTCATAAATTATCTACAAGCAAATGTATACATATATATTTATATTTATATTTGGTTTAAATTAAAAATTATTTACTGACTTATTCAAAGCAGAGTTCTTTTTCTGTCGCTTTCCCTGTGTGCTTCTTCAGGATTTGCCATGAGTGCTCTTCCAGGAGGTGTCATAATTGCAAGATCATGAAGCCTAGATGACTGACATGGGTAACTAAGTAGCAGCTTGGAATTTAAATGCTTATGTCCAGACATAGAGACTTCTAATGGTGTAGACTGCTTAATGGACTCAGATATCTCTCTGTTCTTCATACAACATCCCCCTCTCCTCCCCCCCCCCCCAACCCCCAGTTTTGTCTTTTCCAGTTCTGGATGGAAGGTATGGAAAAGCTCCTGCACAACTTGGGGCATTTTCTATGCAGATGTTTGTTCTTGCAGTGGCAGCCAACAGCTGCAAAATTTTAGATGTGTTAGGTGAACACAGCCTCATGTCCCCCCGGCTGTCTTCCTTTGCTGCTAAACTGGCTCTTGACACTCCAGATGTCTTCTACAGAAGTGAAATGCAGAGGGAAGGAGTAGAGGGGAGAGCTGTGTTTACTTTGCATCAGGTGTCCACACTTTGTGCTGCCTCAGTGACACCTAAATGTCTGTGAATGCCGATCTGCTTTCACATCCAAGGTGTGGGTTGGTGTGTGGGAACACCCCAGTCCATCTCCAGTTACTTTCTCTTACACCCTACTCCTGAAGCAGCAGGAGGGAAGAGCAGACCTCTCAGCTATCTTCTGTGCTCATGGAAGATAAATGATGGAAGACCACAGGTTGAGGACATTCCTGAGTAAAAGGTTGCTTTGAAAGAGAAGAGGGAGTCATTGCCTTTACCCAGGATCATTTCAACCTAATAAGGGAGAAGAAATTGGTAGAAAAAACTCCTTTTTACAATTAATTTATGTTATTATTTGGTTGTTTATTTATTTATTATCAAAAGGAAAAGAAAATAGGAAACAATACAAAAATGCTGGGGTTACCTGCAGCGGGCAGAAGCAACACTGTTATCTATACCTCACTGCTAGCACAGTCCTCTCAATGCAGGAGATGATGCAAGCCTGACTGTGCAAGGGATATGTCACCCATGTGGTTACAAATTACCAAGAAACACCTTGAAGCTGAGTCAGCCCCAGAAGCACATCACTTAGAAGAGATGACGGAAGACTGCCCGCAATCCCTCTGATATGGGCACAGGTTTGCTGCATGGAAGCCCCCCGCTTCCCATGGCTGGTGTGGTGTAGTTACATTGCAGACTGAGGCAGCCTTGCGGCCAAGCACCAGCACCAGATACCTCCTCACATCCTCCTGTCTGGCAGACAGGGCATACAAAAAAAACCAAAAAACAAACAAACAAACAACAACAACAAAAAAAAAAAACACCCACTTTTAAAAAGAAAACAACTTTAAAGGAGATTAGTATCTTTGTAGTATTTTTCTTGTGTGAGATTTTTTTCCTAAGTTATTTTTAAATAAATTGTTCACAATTTTTTACATCATTTTCTATATAGTTTGTTCAGCTAAATTTTGGCAAAGAAAAGGGAAAAAAGGAAACTGGAGGTAGGTGAAATGAAAATGATGTCAAACTGATCACTGTTGTCAAAAGATATATAGGAACAATACCTGCCAGTGGGGATGATTGTGTATAGCTTAGAGAAAGCTGTGTAGGGCTGAGCCTTAAATTTATGGGGTAGTGAAGCAGCAAGAAGAAGAGCTAACATCCCCTGATCCTGGATGAGTAAGGCGACCCTCCTCCTTGCTGTCGGCAGGGGATGGAGCTGCATTCACAGATGTTCCCCTTTCCCTGCAGCTTGGTGTCACAGACTTCCTGGGCTGGTGACAGGATGCAGGCCTTGCGGATGTTGTTGGCTGACTGCCGGAGGCTTCTGTGATAAATAGACATGGTTAAAAAATCATTGCTGATGTGTGTGGGAGTTATTTTCACCCATTTTCATAGATAATTTTTTTCTGAAATATGTTAACTTTCTAGAAAATATATATATTTTTTAAATTAACTTTTTAAAGTTATATATATATACATATATATATTTGTTTAATAAAAATAAAGGAGAAGCATTTTATCTCCAGTTAAGATCTGTCCTTGTTTTGACTCCAGAGGTGCTGTGGTGTCCCCCAGGAGATGGCTTCAGCTGGGTTGAGCCTGTTCAGGGCCTCTGGCCATGTTTCCTGCATCACGTGATGCTTGCAAGGTTCATTTGTAAACAGAGTAACAGGCTATCCACCCAGGACAGAGAGAGGGGCAGCAAAAAGTAAGGTACTGAAGGTTGTATAGGATATGTAAAGTTTGTCTCATTCAGTACTTCTTCACAGCATTCACCTTTGTTGAAGGGTGAAGCTGTCTTAATCTCCACTAAAGCCAAGAAAATAACATGCCAGTTAAAATTAATCTATTCCCTTGACTTCAGAGAAAGTCCCAAGTGGTTATTTTTCTTTATCTACTAAGGTAACTCCAAGGAAAAACTCTTGACGGTTTTGGTTATGTGAAAAGTATTTCTGACTGATCTGGAACCCACACAGTAACTTTTGAAGTACTTTGTCCTCTGATGGTTTGACATGTTTCATGAACCTCATGAATATGTCCATCTCCTTTGAGTACCCCCATATGTGGCATTGTTTTCATTCTGCTGTCTTGCTCCATCTACTGGAACCAGTTTTATATGGCATTTGAATGAACAAAAAATATGATGGGTATGATCATTTATTTTTGTTTATACTTTTATAAAAACAAACAAACAAAAAAGATTTTTTTAAAAAAAAGGAAAAAAAAAGAAAAAAGAAAAAAAAATCAACCTCTTAATCCATACTACAATTGATTTATATTTGTTTTATAATGAAGTGAGCATTTCACACACTATGTCCTCCCCTTTTTTTCAGACTTTTAAGCAAAGACATAAAGAAAAGAGTATTCTTCTATTTTTCTATGTCCTCCTAGGTTCACCTCCTCATTGACCTTCTCTGTTTCCAAATTCTTATGAATATCATAGAATCATAGAACCATTTAGATTGGAAAAGACCTCTAAGATCACCAAGTCCAACTCTCAACTTATCACGGCCAAGTCTACCACTAAACCATGTCCCTAAGCACCACATCTATGTCTTTGGATTACCTCCAGAGGTGGTAACTCAACTGCTTTCCTGGGCAGCCTATTCCAATGCCTCACAACCTTTTCAGTGAAGAAAATATATTTTTTCTCAGAAGATAAGATATAGTAAAATACAAACAATGAGCAAACAAAAACTCTCCCAGCATCAACAGAAGGATGTAAATGTAAAAGCCTTTCCAAGTTGATGGATCTCATTGCTTTCCTGTTTATTGAATTTACTGAATTCAAACACTACAACGTGATAACAGACACTCTGTTACCAGAAGTTATATATCTTATATTCCATACATAGATTTAACTAGATTACACACCAGTATTCTTAGATTCTTACCCATATTATGCTATTTATAGCAGCATCATATACTGCCTTATCTTTCATTGGAATAGCCTTGTTAAAGTGATTCTTCTTTTAATTCCTTATATATTTAAATTCAAAGATCGTGGCTTTCAAAAGTGAACTGTAGTTGGGTCTGTCTTAAATGCAAGACATATTTACAGCATGGAGAGCGATAACTGTTCTGAAAATCAGGTTTATTAAAAAAATCCCAAGCAAGACATCAATATGAATGTAGACAAAATTCCTTGTTAGTTTTGAAGAGTGATCCAGAGTGATCCCAAACAGCTTACTGTCCATGTTTTTCATATCATTGACGTAGAAGGACTCACTGAAGATCATAACAATGGAAGAGTTTGCTGTGGATACACATTTTTGCACTACTGTGACATTTCTGAACCTGAATTTGCTACATTCTGTTGAAAGCTGCATGTAAAATTGCATAGGATAAACTCTCTGATCAAGGGCATGCTGAAGTCAAAGGAAAGACTTCCACTGATTCTAGTGAGTTTTGAACCAGGGGATCTTGTCTCAGGTGGCCACATTAGAGACAGACATAACGTAATCCCATTACATAAATGATTTTCCTAATTAAAACTGTGTAGAGCAAGGATGATCAGCAAAAATAGTTTATAAAATGCAGTACATTTGAATAGAACTGTTGTTAGTGAGTTTCTAAAGAATCAGAAACAGTAAACCTCCAGGAATGACAAGTGGACTGAAAATCTGTATAAATGGACAGTTTTTATTAGATGATTATGTACGAAAAAATGTGTACTATTGGGCTGTCTCAAGAGTTGTTACAGAATCTGCTAAATTTCTACAATTCCATAGGCACTGTGAAGAAGGCAGTAAGGCAGCCCATTAATTAATGCAGTGATTAATAATTTAAAAATCAATTAATAATTAATTATTGAGTACACTTGAAGATGATGGGAAATGTAGGGAATGTTCAGAGTTTTGGTATTTGCTGAGCAATTTAGGAGGGGTTTAAACACATTTAGAAGATAACTAAAGTATAACCTTCCATAATAAATAAATAAATAAAATAAAAAATGCTAGGATGTACTTAAGGCATACAGCATTTGTACTTTTTTTTTTTTTTTTTTTTTTTTTTTTTTTTCCTAGAAATATACCTCCTCCATTGTCTGTGGGTCTTTCAGATGAAACACATATCAATGTCCTTTCCTAGGTAAGGTAAAGGAGTTTGGCTGTATATCCTATCTTCTCTCCTTACCCATGAAGGCACTTTCTACTGCTATAACTGAAAATCTGATATTACTGGACATGTGAGATGTGTCAACTGGTACGTGGTGTGAAGAAAGTTATGTACAAGAATAGGTCTCAAAAAATGGTTTTGTATTTTCTTCTCAAAAGCAAAATGATTATACCACACTGGGAATAAGGCCATCTGTGCATAATTAAAGGGTGAGACTGCGTAACTGAAACAGATGTTATATTATCGTAGTAGGAAGAGTTTATTGGTAACAGTGGTAAATATTGTGCTTAGGCATTTCCAAGTAACAATTTAACAAACATACTTCCATATAGGCTGCCCTTTTCTTCCTGGACTATATTTCATTAGTTTTGAGTGTCATGAAAGGTCAAATTGTAAAATAGGTCTAGATAGCAATATTTTCTACATTCTGAGAAAGCTGAGGATTGAAAAGTCTGTGACACCCATTACAAAGATACCTCTACAAGTGCTGATACTTTTAAAAGAGGGCAAATATCCATGAAGAAGGCATGACAGAAAAGTATAACATTTCCCTATAGCTTCACTCAATTCCTGCAAGCCTTCTATAAAAGTAGGGCTAGTCACTGTAAAAAGGATCTGATAGATTCTTGAACTTAATGATGTTGAACTTCACAGCATAATGCAGGAGCAAGGAGTGAAGGCCCCTTCAATCTGGGTCAATTTCTTCTCCTGAATAACATAGGAAAACTCTTTTAAACTACCCTGCACCAACAACCCAAAGGAGAGGCTGTGGTGAATGGAGCAACAACCTCTTTCAGTCATCATAACCTTCTACTGGCCATAGAGAGACTGGGAGGCAGAGACCCCTTACACAGTCTAATAATTATATCAGATCCATTCATATCCATCTTAAGGCTTTATATTACTTTGTTACTCTATTACTCTACTTCGTTACTTCCTATTCTCACTGTTTTGGTTAGATGTGCAATTATGTACTTTTCTATTAATAACACCAGAAATGAAGCCTAGAGTGTGGGTTTGGTGTTTTGTGACTAAGTGTAGTTTGAGTGTGGCATTAGCTACTTACACACAAAGGGATATAGGTTTTTATTTGTTTGTTTTAACTTTTTTTTTTTTTTTTTTTTTTTTTTTTTTTAGAGTTGGAACAGTTGGATGGACTATTAAAATCTGAACTAAATGTTCACAGCACCTATGCACATTTCTTCACTGCTTATTTTTACCATTCTTTTGCAGAGATTTTAGCTCATTTTCATTGCTAAAACCAGGAGTCACAATAGCTCACAGGTTTTATTATCGTGTTGGGTTTCTACTTACATCCCTGCTCTCTTCTTCCCTAGAGAGGGCTTTCCATGCATGTCTCTTGAAAAAGTCATTCTTTGCTTGAGACATGAGTTATGTTAAGGGGATGCTTTGCAGGTAGATTTACAAGTATCATTCTGATAAAAAGGGATCAGATAAAGTCATGCTTTGTCCAAAGGAGTTAAGTTAGAAACTGGGAATGAATGTAGGCCCAATCAATGATCTACAATTACAGTAGCTGATGAGAAGCAGTGTCAAAAGAATCCAGAGGTTACCATAGAAATATAACAATGGATATGATCCTTAGGGACTGCACTTGAGTCAAATACAAAATGTGCAGGAATTCTCAGTGAATGAAACTCTCAAGTTTAAGGGAAAAATAGAAACCATATCACAGATAAAGATAATTGAGCTTTCTGTTCTGCTTGTGATATCATAGTAGATCCAATCTGGATATCGGCCATAGTTGCTGCAATGCCTCTTTCCCAGCCTTGTTTGGGTGAGATATATAAACCTCAGGAGAATGTTCAGAGCACGAGTGTACAGATGTTTCTGTACTGCTTCTCTAGTTCCTCTTGTCCTAGCAACACGTTATCATCTAGAAACACATTATCATAGCAAGCACTTCAGTTGCTTGTTATGGAAATTCTGAATAACAACAGCCTAATACGTTCACTTTTGTGATAGCATTTTTCTGACCATTATTGACTCACTCCAATTTTTAAAAAGACAAGAATGGAGGGAAAATGTACAAAAATGGTTCTATTTTAAGAGCCCTAGCTCTGACTCTACTGTATCCAACAACCAACTGGAAAAGACAGTGCCATATAACTTGTGTACCTCATTACAAACCCTGAATGCATTTCCACAAATTTGGAAAAAGAAAGGAAACATCACAGTATTCTAAAAGTCTGGCAAGTCTGATATTTCTGCTGTTAAAACTTTTCTCCCCATCAGAGACATTTTGGAGTGAAGAAAATTAATTGTATTTCAGTAAATTAGAGATGTAAACCACAATGTCCAGACAGTAGCAAACCTCCAGATCTCCCACCAGAATTCCTGGTATACACCAGAATTCCACCTGGTATACATGAGTGCATAGTTGTCATTAATATCAGGTGCTTGAGACATGAGTTATGGTAAGGGGTCTCTTAATATATTGAGACCTTGGAATGCCCAACGTGGTTTGTTCATCCTTTGAAAGTAAAATGTGGCAGTTTTGGAGTAGATATAGTGTTCTCACTTAAATGTTAATCATAGCAGTGGGTAAACAAGCTTTATTCCTCATTCCTGTTACAGATTTCCACCAGGGAACCAAATTCTTAAAAATATATTCATTCAAGCACCTAGCAAATTTAAAACAAAACAGAAAAAGTATAATCAATAGGAGATTCAGCTAACTCTAAGTAATGTAAACATCTTAAGCACTCAGACTCTGGAGGTTAGGTGCTGGACTTCTTCATCCTAAAGCCTAAAGGCATTCATCTGGGTTCCCTCTAGAGTGCAGGTGTTCTCAGAGGTGCAGATCAGACATCAGTGTTGAGATGGGATGAGTAGCTGGATGCTGGTGCCTTTCTTTCTCAGGTGAATGCAGAGGGCACCTACCTAAATTTTAATAGCTATGTTGTGGTCATACCAAACCCATTCTCTGAGCTTCTGCAAGATACAGTATCATTACTTTTGTGCTTTGCAAAAACGTTATTCATGTGACTACAGGTGACTGTGGGGTTTTCATACTGACAAAGCTTACATTGTATTTAAAAAGAATATTTTCCTGTAATTTTCCAGCTATTGCAATCACTTAGAAACACCATATATATACATTATTAATAGTTTATATCCAGTACATTATGTCAGGAGCTCTTCAAATCATGTATTTGTGTAGATATACATATGTACACAATATGTATTTGAATCATTCTATGTATTAGAAAAAGGAGCAATGTATTACCACACATTTTGCACATTTACAAGTTGCATTTTTAGTGTTAAACATATGCAATCAAATTGTCAAATTGAGAGCTGGACAATCTTCCTAACAAATTATTATTCATTTAAAAATAAAAATAAAAAAATAAAAAAGTTTCAGAAGGGGGCCAAAACTCTCTTTGAATTCATCTAAAATTCAGTAAATGAGTTTTGACAGGGGGAAAAAGGAAAACATTTGGAGACATTACACTTTTTTTTTAACAAAATTAAATGTTTGTAATTTTATTCAAGTTGACATTATCATTTTTAAATTGATATACCAGATAGAAGGGATAAATAACCCTAAATAAAACTTTAAAAATGAAATTCCAAACTGAAACTTTTCATTTCAGCCCACCCTGCAACAGTTCTCCCATTTTCATTCTCCTTAGTTTAGGCACTGAATGAAAAAGACCAATTAATTTCACCTCTCTCATTAAATTACCAAATGTTCTCACAGAAAATGAACTTTTCATCTAAGAGAACAAAGCTCTTAGGCTTCAGAAATATATACAATAAATTGCAATGCTAAAGAGCGATCATATTGTATATAATGCCTGAAACTGAAGCACTTGTTTTGTGCTTTTTGATGGTTTTGAAAGCTTTGGTGAAAAGACAAAATGAGAAGAATATCTTTTATCTAAACTCTGAATTTCAAGTCAGGCGAGAGACAAAATATCATGTAAAAGAAATGGATTTTTTTTTAGCAAATATTTATTTTCATTCATAACAGAATAAAGTTATTCATTAAATGTTGTAGATGAAAGTTTGATTAGTGAATAAGTCTCTTCCAATGAAATACAGATCTGTAAAATATTTTAATTTACAGTAAATTCACAACAGCAACTTTTGTTATTTTACACGCAATGTACATAGAGATGTCACATGGTTTCCAGGGCTTGATTCCATTCTCAGTTGTCAGCCCCACACTGGTGTTTGTTTAATGGCATGATTCCTCTTGATATGGGCTGAATTCCAAGTCTAAGTGAGAGGAGAATCAAACATGCAGTTTTTTGTTCAGGACAATGAATAGCAATGAGCTTTCCTAGTTCTAGCAGCTTTACTTAATTCTCATGCATATGTTGTGGCCTCTCTGCTCATTACTACATGCATTCAGGCTCCTGCAAAGCAAAATACAATATATCTGTAGATGGAATTCCTCAGTGATTTTCAGTTCCTTCTGTTCTCACAGCTCCATCCCCTTAACAGCAGCCCCTCATGCTCTACCAAGACAGCACCAAGTAGCAGTGTACATTAGGAAGGCATAATGACTCCCTGAGATTCAACATGTTTATTAACCGTATGGTGGCAGCTACAAACCATAAGACCATGTGCTGTGTGCACTTTGTTAGGGTTGATCAAATCCACCAAAGACAGATATTAGGGCAGAAGTTTCCACTCTATTCCCCATGCCCCACAGGGTCCTTCTGCTGAGGTCTTTCTGCTGAGACTGCACAAGTGAGGAGCATTTCTGCTTGCCTACATAGCTCACATGTATCACCACAAGGACCTGTTACAACATAACTCATACCCCGTACCAGTAAACTCTTAAAATCATATAGCCCAGATAGCTTATAAAATGTAACAGAGACACTTATATATGGAGTTTTTAAAGAAGAAAAAGAAGCCTCCTTTTTGTTACGTCTCTTCCTTGACTGTCTCTCCTTCCCTTGCTCGTGTTGGAATCACATCACTCAGTAAAATAGGTATTGCGGAAGTATGCATAATATGTTATCCTTCCCTATGGATTCACACTTCTGTGTGCTGTGAGCTAAAGGAGGCAAAGCTGCCTTTCAGACTTTGGTTAAAATGACAGAAGCTGGCAGCTCGGCTTCTTTGTTCTTTGGTCCCACTTTTGTGTTTATGCTTGTCACGTGTGATAAAGCTTTCAATCAGTTTCAGTTTTTCATGTTCTTCCTTCAAGAAAAAGTCAACAAGCACACTTTTCTCCTTTTTAATCTGTTCGCTGATGTCCTTGGGGATGTCAGGTATCATCCAGTCAACCAGAACACTGAGGAACATCACCAAATTCTGCAAACATAGCAACAGACATGAAACAAGAATGAAGAATCCAAAAACTCCCACTAGAGCAAAATCAAAACTTTACTACAGGTATGAGGCATATACCAAAACCATTTTGCTGAAAGCATATACTATAAAGTGGTTGAATATGGCCTCAGTTCAGGAAAGAGCTCATGTTTGTGCGCAACTCCCCCTCAGTGGTGAGACTGAATTAAACACATGCTTTAGCTGGGTTTGAAAAGGGAATAGATTTGGATTCATACAATGACTCATGGATTAAGTAGCTAAACCAGTGTTATTCCTTACAGGTGTTAAAAGGTGCTCAGTTCTCAACATCAGAATTGTCAAGACTGGGTTCAGAACCCATTACTGAAGAGCAGTGTCAGTGAAATCATCCTCCAACATCATCATACCCATGTGTTTCCAATGTGGCCTAAGCAGCATGGAAGAAGACAACTTTCACGGTCTTTATGCCCTCAAATCCTTCTGTCTGCTGACAAGAAGGATTTATTTATATTACCACAGCATATGAGCCAGAATTTTGAACCTCAGACATCAATGTCATTACAGGTGTTGGTCCTGTAACATAGTAGCAGAAAGAAGACTGGGCAAAAAGTTTTGCTTGTTTGTGAACCCTATTGATAAGTTATGCTTTTTCAGGTTTATATTATAATGATAATACTTCAAAAACTGCTGTATTGTGTAATGTCTCTAAATGTGTGAGAATATTTGCTGACAAGGCTACTACCGTGAACTCCACCCCCATATGTGACAATGGAACTAATTAATCAGGGAATGTACTCTGGCAGAACAACAGGCATACTGTTTGAGGTCCAGCATAACCAGTGGCTTCAAATGTTCTGCAGGCAGTGGTAGAAAATTACTAGTCAGAGCAAAGAAACAGAGATGGCAATATAAACCAGGCAAGGCTATCAGACACTCTTAGGAATATTTGGAAGGAGAGAAGAAAAGACAGGCAGATTTCAATGTTAGGGGTGGGCCTGATTTGACTGTCAAGGGATACCAGATCAAGGATGAGAGCAGAAGGCTTTTTACATTCAGAATACAAAATATTGATAGCAAATCCCTTAGCAATGAGCTCTAAATACTTGGGGAAAATTTACTCCATTGACTTATGGGAAGTGGCAAAAGACCTTGGAAGATTTATTAATTCTGTTTGTTTCTTGCTTTGGGTGAAGAACTGTGTTTCACTAGCCTACATAGCATTTATGTGTTTTTTACAAGTGATGACAGTGAGTATAATAGCTGATAGAGTCAACTTAATTGAAATGTTTAAGATCCTGTGGCATTTTAGGGATCAATGCCCGTGACAAGGGCTAATGCAGGCTGTGGAGCTTCCCTTCCAAGCAGGGAGGGAAAACTGAGGAAGTATGCTACAGTGCTACAAAGGGAGTATCTTTGCTACAGCTTACTGACACTTCAGCCAGCCCAGTGGACTGGGTACAAGCAGATTAGTTTGGGTATTTGCAAACATAAAAGCTCTATTGGACCTGGGCTTCTTTGCCAAGTGCATTTAAATCCATTTATTATAATATTTCTGTGAATGAAATTGCAGTAACTCAACAGACTTACCTGAAATAGAATAACAAAAGCCAGGCGAGCAGATAAGACCGCCCAGTACTGTTTAGAAAATTCATACTGATTTGGGGACCAAGGTGGTTCTCTGTAATCTTTAAACCTGTCAATGAAGGCAGCTCAGTTATCACATGATTCCAGCAATATCCTCCTGCACCAATTGCTTTGATTGACATGATTTTTCAATCACAAAATCTAAGGAATGAAATCTTCCAGATGTTCCTACTTCAACCCATATTATGAAATACAACTCCAGAAT
This sequence comes from Nettapus auritus, assembly GCA_011076525.1. NCBI lineage: Eukaryota > Metazoa > Chordata > Aves > Anseriformes > Anatidae > Nettapus > Nettapus auritus. The sequence goes on along the minus strand of CM021765.1, from coordinate 77,742,072 downwards.
TAGAGCTGGACTATTGCCACTGATTTAGCAAGCTTACACTGGTTTTCACAGTTGTAACCAAAATCAGAACATTGTTCTAATGTTGGAAATTTCCAGATTTTCCCAGATTTAAAAATGCGTCCTTTATTTTGTAAATGTTAAACTGATGTCACTGTACAGGGAATAAACTGTTGAAGCTAAAGCACAGATATAGTCCAAGGCATTGTCAGACCACAGGAAACAAGCATGTATTCATCACACTTAAACTGAGATCAGTTTAGGAAGCAAATCAGCCCACATTATACCAGACTCACACTCTAGTGGTTTCTGTCTGCATAAACGACAGGGGGAGCCACAGAAAAAGCACTTCCCCCCCCCCCAAAAAATAAAAAAATAATAATAAAAAAATAATAATAATAAAAAAAAAGCTTTCTAGCCTTAGACAGGATAAAATAAAGCTTTAGTCGTTTGGTGCAAAGACTGGTGCTTTTAGTATTATCATCAATCATTTGGAAATAAACAACAGGCTAATAAAACCCACAGATGCTCCTAAATTGGAAAGTTTTGCAAATAGCAGGAAATACAGAAAGCAATAAGAAATACAGACAGGAAACACAATGAGAATAATCTGGGGAAATGGAAAATAATTAAAAATAAAACAATTGAAGGGTCTTTGAGAGGATAAAGATTGAAAGTAAATGCAATGAAAATGACCTGGAGTTTACAGTGGCCAGCAAGTTATAACAAGTTTGAAATATGGCACCGGGACAGTATGACTTGTGGATGTATAAACAAAAGGCATGATGGTGCTGGGAGATCTTAGCCCTTCTCTGAGAATTCTCAGGTAAAGCCACACCTGGAATGCTGCATTCAGCCATTCAGCTGAGGGGGGGGGGGGGG
>CM021765.1:77713243-77741093 GCA_011076525.1 Nettapus auritus | reverse complement strand
AAAGAAAGAAAGAAAGAAAGAAAGAAAGAAAGAAAGAAAGAAAGAAAGAAAGAAAGAAAGAAAGAAAGAAAGAAAGAAAGAAAGAAAGAAAGAAAAGACATTGAAGGCAGTACAGCAGAGCAATCCAGGGGCTTAAGAGACTGACTCACCAAAGAAGATTAAAGAAATGCACATGTATTGCTCCATTTTGGTAAGTAACAGCCACAGTTGGACATGGTAACCATGCACAAATTGTGCCCTTAGGACTGAAAAGGATAATTTAGTGCTGTTCACAGTGTTTGACTAGGAGTAATGGGATGAAATTAAGAAACAGAAAATCTGTTTTGAATACCACAAAACCCTTCCTGACAGTAAGATTCATTAGACTGCAGAAAAGCCTCCATCAGGGGATAATGGAGAAGTTTCATATATAAAATCTGTCAGCTTCAGTTTGCAGGTGTGCTTACCAAAATTACCTTCAGGTTCTATCCACGTGGTTTTGCATGTTGAATTATACATTTGCAAAACCTCCCAAACTCATAACAAATTCAGTCTGAAATGCTGGATGTAATTCTGGGCTGAAGCTTTTGGAGACAAAGTACACAGGGTATGTACAACCTGTGATGCAGAAAGGGAGGAGAAAGAGGAGGAGACAATAACTGTAAATTGGGGGTTGTTATAAGTTATGGAAGGACTATCTGAGTTTGGTTAGAGCCCAGATAATTTGTGTTGTTGAGTGGGTTCATATACAGCAGTCCGGCTCTCCTTCCTATCTTAGATCCTATGCTATGCCTACATTGTGAGATTTCCCCTCTTCCATCTTTGTGTACAACATGGACTCCTACACGTTGCACAAACCAGCGTACCAGAGCTACAGGAAAGGACAGAATCAGTTCCATTGAATTTAATTTGCCTGAACATTAAGGCAAGGAAAAACACTGAATTTATTGTACATTTTCCTAGCATGATAAATCAATGCCAGTCTTGAGAATGAGCACAGAATCACCTGAAAGGGTCTCCAACGGTGGTGCATTTTTCATTTAATCTACCTGGAGTTTTACAAACTATTCAAGTGTTGTAGGACATCAGATCCCATGTAAACTTCACCTGGCCAAGTGGTAAATCACACTGCTTATGATGTCTGAATCAAAATTCAGCAGAATACCAGACTTGTGGTGAGGGGAGGTCTTTTCAGAGCTTCAGACAAGGTAGCTGGGCTTCAGCCCCACCTCCCTTTAAAATATTCTATGGAACATGACACTTTAAAGTGCAACAATCCATGTCTTTTCTAACCAGTAAATTCTACTGGGGGGAGAGGGGTAAGTGAGGATGGATGGAAAGGACCAGGCATGACTTAGACAAAATTGACCTGCAGCCAGTGTTAAGAGAAATATGCAGATATACTTAACAAGTATTTAGTGTGGAGCCAAAAACAAATTGGTAGAAATGACCAGAATTATATGTAGGTGTACTGCAAATATATCTCAATAAACTAATATAATGTCTTCAATAAATTGAAGACATCATTACTGAATCACAAGGATGTAGTGCTTCAGCAGTGAAGGAATATTTATATATTATTCAGCGGAATTATTCAGCGGAAAATATTAGATTCCACTATTGATCACTGGGTGTAGACAATATCAATACCAGGGCATTAAGAATATTAATTAATTAAAAGACACTTTATAAATTTACAAAATATAGAAGTAGAGTTGTCCCTTTAATGGAAGAAGAAAGCTGGAGATGGACACTTTTTATAGGGAGTATAGTGATAGGACAAGGAGTAATGCATTTAAACCAGAAGAGGGTAGATTTTGATTAGCTGTAAGAAAGAAATTCTTTACTATGAGGATGATGAGGCACTGGAACAGGTAGCCCAGAGAAGTTGTGGATGACCCTCGAAGTGTTCAAGGCCAGGTTGCATGGGGCTTTGGGCAACGTGGCCTAGTGGAAGGTGTCCCTGCCCATGGCAGAGGACTGTGGATGATCTTTAAGGTCCCTCCCAACACAAAGCATTCTGTGATTCTGTGATAGTTGGAAGAAAACCAAAACGCTTTTTTAGCTTTGCAAAAGTTACATGCAAGACAGCATGAGACTGGCACATTACCAACATAGGCACAACAATGAGTTGTAGTATCTGTTACCAGTTACATTGTGAAAGAATCTGATGTTCCCAGCTGAGAGCAGTTCATGGAAATCCTGCAGTCACAAAATTACTGAATAGCTGTGGTTGGAAGGGACCTGTCATGTCCCACCAGCAAGGATATGCAGGGAGGGACTAAGATTCACAGATCTGCTCAATGTGGACTAAGGTGAGATAACACTCAAGGTATGTGCATAAACATCAACTTTAATAGGAACACACAGAACAAATATTCTGTCAATGTTGGCACTCACAATTATATCTACCTGAGTTATACGGATTTATGGGAAATCAAGACAGGCCTAGAATTTCTTGGCAATTCAAAGGTAGAAAAAATAGAGAGACAGAGAAAGGGAGAGAAAAGGACAGAAATAGAAAGATCACCAATCCTGGATCTAGCATCGGAACTGCTAAAGGGCATATTTATTGTAGAGTGATTCCTCATGTGGATTTGTACACGCCCATATACATTGTCCTTGGCTCTGGGAGTGGTTGAGACCCCTGTATTTTTCCATACCTATTAGGACAAATCAAGAGGAGTGACACCAAACCCCTCCCCATGACCTCCCCCCTGTCTGTCACAAGGGCCAACAGTCAGATGAGGACCATCCCTCTGCTGACAGCAGGGTCAGCTGGAGCAGGTGGCTCAGGGACTTGGGGTTTGAATGTTTCTAGGAATTAAGACTCCCCAAGCTGTCTGGGAAGCCTGTTCCTAAATGAATTCTTTACTATGATGGTGATGAGGCACTGGAACAGGTTGCCCAGAGAAGCTATGGATGCCCCATCCCTGGAGGTATTTAAGGCCTGGTTGGATGGGGCTTTGGGCAACCTGGTCTAGTGGGAGGTGTCCCTTCTCATGGCAGGGGAGTTGTAATTAAATGATCTTTAAGGTCCTTTCCAACCCAAACCATTCTGTGATTCTATGAAAAGTCCCTTTAATGGCTTCATATCTTCTATTTTTTTTTTCCTTTTCAATGTGATCACAATGTTTTCATGTACTCCATTATCATATTAAATTATAAAGATTAAAAGAACTAAACCAATAATGTCACATAACTTAGCAAGGTTTGCTTTGAGTTTGCCTTCAGCTACACAAGTGCTGTTTTGCTCTGAAAAAATCATTACAACTAATGCTTTGCATCAGATTGACGCTACAGCAATGTTTATTTGGAAGCAATGTCAAAGAGTTCACAGCACTGTAGAAAATGCTACTCAAAATGTTCAAAGAATGTGTTCTGGATATTCGGTGGGAGAGTAGTTTCTGGCTTGTTATGGTTATTTTTAAGATACCTTAATCTCTGGCAATGCCCGTAAAGAGCAAAATTCAGGCTTATTCTAACCACATTTATCTTCAGAGGTCACAGAAATCTAAGAATAAGAGAGGTCAGCTTGTTCCCAACATATTTGCCAGAAGCAGAAAAACAGATTTTATTATTATTATTATTATTTATTTTATTTATTTATTTATTTATATATTTTTTTCCAGCTTAAGGGACAGTGTTTACTGCCTATCTCTTGGGACTCAAGCAAGATACCTCATGTTTATCAGGAAAAGTTCTGTCCAAAGCCGTGACTTTGGTAAGATCCAAATGAGATCAGTGATAATGAGAAACAGTGGATATGAATTCTGATATTTTTTCATAATTGTTTCCTGATAAGGGAACAGAAATACTCTCACAGTCATTTTTCAGTCAGAGTAGTACATCATCAAACATGTAGTATTTTTTTTTTTTTTTTTTTTTTTTTTTTTGCAATCAATCTATTTATTTATGTATTTTGCTTGGTAGCACAGACACGATATTCTCAGGCAGGGACTGCTTTTATACCTAGTGCAGATTATCTCCTTCTCTCTGTACTTTTCCTCTGTTAAATCCGTGCTACTCTGATGAGTACATTTCCAAATACACTGGGAGAGTCATACACCATAAGCAGAGGCCAGTGACTGATACCAGGTAAATAGCTGCAAAGTTAAGGTAAACTGCTGTAAAGTTAAGATAGCAGTCACAGCAAAATGGGAGATCCATATGGATGGGGATGTTTGTTAAAGGAAAACTAATGCTAATTTTGTACTTTTTTAAGAAAAAAACAAGGTTACACTGAGAACCTTGGAACAATGTTAGTGATTTCTCATGCAAAATGGAAGTACTCCATAGGTATCTGCATGCTGGGGTTTTCTGCACTTCCTCAGAAGCAGTGAACTAGATACCCCGAACATATTTTAATGGAGGTTGACCATTGTTTACCCAGCCTGAAAAGATGACGCTGAAATATAAGATCTGTAGATGGGTAACAGTGCAGGTTTTAAAGATGGAAAGAGTATATTGAAAATTCATATCTCAAAAAGTAAATACTGAGTTTAATAAAGAGAAAGAAAGCCTGGTTCTAATTAGTGGGAACCTGTTTTAAAAAATGAATTCTGCCTTCATTGTCCTTAATGAAAGTTACGTCTTTCAGTACAGAAAGGATTTTTTAATCAAGTAAGTCTGTATAAATTGTTTATTTTGCCTTTTAATGCATGGGAAAAAAACATTCTAAGAACATTCTAACATAGAATACTCTAAAAGCTGTACACTCAAAACAACATTCTTAAAGAAACAAATATTATCAGCTCCCACTTGGAAAATTTTTGTCTTTCAAAAGACCCAAAGAAATAGCTTTGTCTATGCAAACTGTTATTACAAGCATTTTACCTGCAGAATAAAACATCCTGTGCAAATGGGGAGTTTTCTGGCTGTGTTCCAGCCTTGAGATGACTGACATTGAAGTATGAGAGTGTGTGATTGATGAAGCCATGCATGGTTCCATTTTGACTGTATGCATATTGATACATAAGGCGTGGAATGAAATCAGATGTGACAGCAATTACAAAAGCCTAGAAGACAAAAAAGAAAAAAAAAAAAAAAAAAAAAAGAAGAAGAAGAAACAACATGGTGAATGTATGTCTAATGTTTTTCAGATTAAGTTAATGCAGGTGATAATTTTCATGTTCAAGTAAGTTTGGAGTGGTGATGAAGTATGAGTTAAATGTAAAGACCTGGTACAGAATGTGTACTTGTATAAATGCACAGTGACTTGCTCTGCCTCTCAAGGAGAACATTGTAGTTAGGGAGCATCTCGATTAAACTAGCTAAGTATAAAGTAGTCACCCTCCACTCTCACCTCAGCATCAGGACTTACACATCTGACATCAGTGGATGTAATGCTGAAATAAAGCTGTTATAGTTGTGAGTGAATCAGACACACAAATATCTAGATCATATCAATAAGAATTCATTTAAAACAGTATGTTGGTGAATAGTCTGCATCAATATTATTCAGATGCAGTAGAGAAGCAGATTTGGGCATTGAGTATTTTTTCAAAACAAACATGGCCATATTTACATTTCTGTCACTAACAGATACATTAATGGAATCTGCCCTAAAATAAAAATGTTCAGAATTTGTTTGAGACAGGATTAAGGATCCTTAATTAATTAGGGATCATAAATATTCAAAGTGTATTCAGATAAAAGCAAGAAACTGCAAAGTTTTGCAGATCAGTGCAAAGCACGGATCAGTGCTAGAAAGCCTGAAATCTATGCCTGATAGCAACTTTATGGGTAAAGACTGCAGAGATTTCCTACTTTAAATCCTGGAAACAGTCAAGCCATAACTGAACAATATTCCACCCAAGTCAAATAACTCCACTTCTCTGGAAGCATTATAGTTCTCTGAGTTGTAATGATAGTTTACATATTGCTACAGAATGCTGTTGTGCTGGAAGTGACTGTACTAAATAAATTGCATAACACATCTGCACAAGTTTCCCCTTCAGTTTTCATAACACAAGTTTCCCCTCAGTAGTGACAACCATCTATATTTCTTAAGTACTTTGAAATCTACGGGTGGTCAAAAATCCCATAATATTATGATTAAACTCCTAGGTTTTTGTTTGTTTGTTTTGTTTTGTATTAAGAATATCTTTATTTAGATTTGGTAGCTTGGGAAGTGTGTAAGACAACTCAGAAAAGCTACTCTTACAGACAAACTCACTCTGTGGGAGAAATGATATTTAAAGGTATAATCATATGGTAGATGTAAGAACAAATGCTAATACTTTTTCTTCTAAGAGCTTTCTACTTCTGGAATGCATTAATAGGTGTTATGTTTACATCTTTTTCTTTCATATCAGCAATTATAGTAGCAGTGACATAAAAAAGACATGGGTATGAATGAGAAGCATATTTTTATCAATTGTCTGAAGTGTTGCCTCTTCAGATCCCATTCATCAGTTGTTTTTATGTGAATTAGTCTTCCTGTCCTACATAACACAAGGATGTAGAGAACGAGGTGAGTGGATGGCCCTCTCATTTGTAATTTAGATAGTTTTAAACTTCCACAAGAATAAACTGGATAATTTAGATTTTATACCAATTTTTGGTATATTTTTGGATATTTTATACCAATTGAGAAATTTAAACATCACTTTTATATAAGGTTGGAGTGACAATATAAGCACCTAAGACCATGTTTAGAAACAGGTATAACCAAATACTTACATTAATGATAACTGAAAGCTTTCCAATCCCACTCAAAATGTTATACCAAATTCCTGTAAGTGAAAACAGGACTTATTAAGAGATTTAGTATAATCCTTTTTTCTTCTCTGTTGAGTTCTTGTTGTTCTTATCACTTTAATGATTTTCAGTTGCTTACCTATATCTTTTGCTCTTACTGTGTCTGGCCTTCTTAGTTCAGTAACAAACTTTTTTGCATCAAGTCGGACTTCTATGATGTTGTTCAGAAGAGCAAAAAGTGGTGCCAGAGGGAAGGAGGCAACGAAGAGTGTGACAAAGCCAAACTGGATAACTGGAAGAGAAATATGCATTGTCCTAGGATGTCTTTTGAAAGGAACTGGTAAACACAGCTGACAGCAAATTGTTGGTGAGTTTTGTGGGTGATAAAACACATAAAACTCCACTTTGCAATTTGGACACAGTAATAAATATCACAAAGCAAGGCCATAAAAGAGAGAAAGATTTGTCACTATGTTTTATGAATGGTTCCAATAATCCTTCTGATCTCTAGCACATCAACACAAGCCAAAGTAAATAATACATTTATTAAAGTACAAAGAGCTTTCTGTGCATTCTTCTGCTGTTCAAGATGCTAATGTTTTTCCTTGTTCTTTTGCCTGTATGGAAAAGGATGCATTAGTAAGCAGGAGGAGGAAATCTACAATGTGTGAATGCTTCTTCCCAGTTTCCTTTGGAAAATTTTGCAACAATCTAACAAGGACAAGAACACAATAAATATCTTTGTGGATGAATGAATCTGTGGTGCCATACAGCATTTTCATCCCTACTTTTATCAATGATATCCTCTAAAGTTAGAAATCTCCTGCTTGAAGTCCTAGCAAAGGAGAATGTTATTGTCCCTTATTTTTTCTTACTTTTTTTTTTTTTTTTTTCAGGTTTGGTAAGGTAGTTTGGAAAAAAAAAAAAAAAAATTACTGGTCCTAAAGAACAAGTAGTACTGCAATTAAGCAGAGACCTGAGTTCTCTGTGCTTCCCAGAACAGATATGCAACTAGTACGTCTGGCTTCTTCCACAGATTAATTAAACAAACAAAACAAATGAACAAAACCTCTCTCGCTTTGAAGTTGATAGCACGTTATCTTGTTCACAGTATTAATTCACCAGCATATCTAGTTCACTAGTACCTCAGAGTTCAGTTTACCAGTGACTGTATAATTGTATAAATAAAAAGACCACATTGTTTTCAGAGTGAATGATACCTGTTTTCTAGGATATAGGTTGACCTGTCTTTACATAAACAAATTATCTTCTAAAGGCTAACGAAACTGATTTCACCCTGCAAAGCACAATGCTGACATAATGGTGATTTTCTGAAACCTCTCAATGTTCTAGAGATACTCAGAATAATGTAGTAAAACAAACAAACAAATCTGTAAACAACAGTTTGTATTCTGTGAAACAAACTTTTTTGTTTACTTTTTCTGTAAAACATTTTTTTTTGTTTTCTGTAAAACAAACAGCAAACAAAACAAAGAAACAAGCAACAACAACAACAACAACAAACCCCCAATTCCCTCCAGCAAAGCTTCTTCAGCTTTAGGGTGAGTTTATCCTTAATTCCCTTGTCTTTCAGTGTTATGTTAGTGCACATAGAATCTACCCCATATGGGAGAGTCTCATTTGTGTATAATTAGAGTCTGTAAAGGACCATCACTTTTTTTTTTTTTTTTTTTTTTTTCCCAAGGTGCTGAGAAATTAAAAAGTTGCCTAAAAGTCTTTTCGATGGAAATTAGGAGGCATCAATAGTGAATGTTACTCATGAGAATGTTACGCATGGGTCGTTTCATTGAGAAAATGATAACGTTATTTTAATGTAATACTTCAGGGAAATGAAAAAGGTTTATTCCCTCATAAAAATAAGGAAGAGTAGAAGAAGAGGAAAAAGACACAAAAGTATGCTGACCAAATGCAGAGTAATCCCAATAAAACTAAACTAATAACTCTAACTGTAATTTACACTTCTGAATTAAATAAACAGCAGTATGGAAAAGGTGAGCTGTATGATGAGGCAGTAAGTATTGTCATTTCTTTTTCAGCAAATCCCTATGTCAGTCCTCTCTCCACTGTGAGAGAGCTGTTGCACTTTTTCTGAAAATCAGGTCTTTTCATAGCACAAGTGTTTTCTGTAAAATGATTTCCTTAGGCACTGTACTCAGAGCCTACCACCACTAACTGATAGCTTTCTCCAGTGTCTTCTCTTGCATGCATCTTCTTTTGCGTACACAGATTGCAAGTCTTCTAACTGATATTCCTGCTTTTCTCTTACAAATGACAACATATTTGCATAGCAAATTATCTGTCTGAAATATATGGCCTTTTGATTCTGATTCTCATTGCTTTGCGACAAAGAGTGTATCCCAATGTACTCCAGGACTGAGCTTTTTCAAAGCATATGAGTACTCTACCCTTTAAATCATATTTTCCTGATTTTTTTACATTCAGAGTCAGGGAAAGTAATTGTCAATGATATAAAAAACAAATGTTAGAATAATATCACAAAAACAAAACAAAACGAAATAAAAAACTGTGAATGCTTAGCAAAATACATCGCTCGAAAATGCACCTTATTCAGATTTCAGTGAATTTAGCTCGAATAGAGCTGGCAGATTTCTGTTAAAAAAAAAAAAAAAAAAAAAAAAAAAAAATTGCTTTGAAGTTGCTTGCAGACCCTTTTATTCATTGCCTGGGAAATTTCACTTTATTATTTTTTTTTCAAGTTCATGGGGAATATTCAAGGTATGCAAAAGTCTTCTGGATAATTGTGTAAATATGTCTTCATAGAAAACTCTGTGCCAGCAGTCTTTGTGTGGCCATCCTGAAACCTCTTCAGTGTTCCAGCGTCCTTTTCATGAAAGTGTCAATGATGTAAAAAGCAGACAGAAAAAAAAAAAAAAAAAAAAAAAAAAAGCCATAATTTAGATGGCCTTGCCTAGTAAATTTGTGAGTAAATTTGCAATTATTCAAAACTAGCAGTCTTAAACAGCCTCAGCAATTTAATTGTGCTTGTTTAGTTTGGTCAGTATTTATGCAAATAGATATGTCAACATTGTTGCCAAGGTAGCATGGATTAAAAAGAGAAAATTTCCCTGCATCACAGTTCAGGTCCCAGAATCAACCTAGTTGTATCATGCTAGGGTTCTTCAGATGCCTGTTCAGTCACAGCAGAAACATTTACACTATATTGAGCGCACTTTCCACTTTACTGAGTGCCCTCACAAAGACTGTTCCATCAATGATAGCTGATGCCAAGACATCCTATTTGGGGCCAGAATACTTGATGGTAACACTGGAATATCCTTTTTACATTCATGCTAATATCACAAGGTCTCCATGCAAAGCTCTTGTAGTGCTTACATACAACCCTGTGGCCCCACATAGGTGTCCTGCTTGAGTTGGGTTACTAGTCTTCCTGTGTTTTGAGGCAAAATGCTATAGAGTCCTGTGGAAGAACCTAGACCTCTGGACATACAGCTTTTTTCAGATTTTGTACCTGTCTGGCAGGCCAAACTGGATACCACAGAGATAAACATGACCAAGTCTCATGTCACAAGCTAGTGAACAAAATGATTGAGAGTTGTGCATAAGGGAAATTCAAGAGCATGGGAATAAAGCCATCTCTTGGGCATTAAAGCAGGAGACTAGATGTGTGCTCAAATGACACAAGATTTATTTCTGATGAGAGAAAAAAATACAAGCCATCTGCTGCTGGTGTCCAGGACAAGTCACCTTCCCTGTTGTTCTTAGTGTGGAATAACTGCTGGAGATGACTTATTGAGACTAAAGTATGTCCACATCTTGAGAGAAGGTACAGAGTTGAGGAAAATTCCAGGGTGAGAGGCAGCAGAATCTGTTCCATGATAGTCCCCTTGTAAACAGACCCTGTAACCTTAGATATTGGCAACACCAGGACATCTTGGTGTGCTTATTCTATGAGAAATAGAGTGGTGGGTGGAGCAGAGTGAAGACACCACAGCCAGCTCTGTGATATCACCACAGGTTTGGAGAACTTGATGGTACTATGGAGTTGATAAACTGCATAGCCAGCCCCGAGTACAACTGATAACAAAATCAAGTCCTCTAAGTGAACTTTGCTCATTATAATCTCATTATAATACCAAAGTATTGTACATCAAAACCTTATCTGAATGAAGGTAATTGTTTATGGTTGCTTTGACTTTTTTCTTACATCTGTATCATATGGCATAGAATTATATGTTACTCTTAAGTAAAGAATGGAAAAAGTTCTTAAGAAATTTTTCAATATATAGTCAAGCCTGGATGAGAAACTAAGGAAAAGGTGTAATTTACCACTCTTTGGTAATAAATGTGTGCAACAAGCCTACATACAACAGACTGAGCTGGTATTTTCAAATCCATACTCATTATAAAGATTATAGAAAAATGAAATTTTCTCTTCAATTATTACTTTTTATTTATTTATTTATTTATTTATTCATTCATTTATTTTGCTGCCTCACACATTGCTTTTTTGATGGCTTTTCCTGCTCAAGAGGAAATCCTTCCAAATCTCTCAGATTAATCCTTATGGTAGTCAGTTGCTACAGACTTTGGATCTAATCATTTCCTTCTTAAAATTTAAAACAGAGTTTTGCCATTGCTTTTTAACAGCATACAGAAAATGAAACCCTTTACTATTATTTCTATCTGAGAAAAAAAAAAAAAAATCAGTTAATTACTACATGAACCTTGGACTCTTTGAGGGGCTAGAATGAAGAAGAGAAGAATGAATGAAATCATCTGAAAGTCATTGATGATGTCATTTTTTTCTCAAAAGAGAGAAAAAGACAGTGGTAGTATAAACTTCACACATCCACATGCATCATTTGGATGGTTTTGGAGATTATTTTTTTTTTTAATTTTGTTTCATTAGCAATATTTATTGCTGTTCTAAACATCAACTTCTTGCCAACCCCTATCACTGCAGGCTACATGTGTTCTGAACTACCATCTGGATGAGGAAATTGCTATACGTGCTACGTAATTTGGGAATGCATATGGTTTGGTATATTGGTCTGGGTCAAAAGTCATTGCAGAGTTTTAGCAACAGGAAGTACTTACGACAAATTTGACACATTAACAGTGACAGTTTACATTTCAGGATTCATTGCAAAAAAAAAAAATCTGATCATGTACAAACACTGAAAATGTCTCTACTTAAGAATGTCTGCTAAGAAATATAAACATATATATCAGTTAATATTATCAAAACAAACCATCATCAGAAATTTTACTGGTGCAAATTAAAAATGTGTGCAGACATGCTATTGACTGACAAGACACGTTCAAGAAAGCTCAGGACAGTCTGCTGAGTGATATCAGATTCAGAGTTGAGGTCACTAACAAAAAGAGCTGCAAGAGCTTTCTCCAAAGGAAAAGAGAGTTTATTTGTCATGGTAAAATATTGGCCTCTTCCTCCCACACTACTTGTGCATGTAAAATGCCTCTGAAGTCAATGGAAGTTTACATGACTTATAGACTTTAGGTTTGACCATCTTTTTTTTTTTTTTTTTTTTTTTTTTTTTTTTTAGATTTATGTATGACTTTTATCTTAAAAACTAAATGCATTAGTCTCAAATTCCTGCTTGGTCAATATAATATCAAAGTAATGTACCTGATTTTTCTGGACTTGCTCTTAGCTCGATGTTTCCTTTTCATGAATAATAATTGAAATACAATTTTGTACAAGAGTCAGTATCCATGAAATCATCATTCCTACCACTGGATACCCTGAATTTGCTCCAGTCCTTTTTTTTTTTTTTTTTTTTTTTTTTTTTTTCCACACTGCAGCTGCTCTCAGCCAAATGGTTTAGAACTATTGCAAAATAATTCTTCAAGATAATTAGCATTCCAGTTTATGAATAAGAGATTTTATCTTTCAAAAGCAGACACACTTTTTGCCTCAGATTTCCCAGCTTCATCCTAGCTACCTACTTCATTATCATTTTAAAGCTTTGGTTTGAGAAAATCCTTAAGTCTTTACTCAAAGACACAAAACATCCTACTGTCACAGGCTGTTAGGCCAAACCCTCAATATATCACCATTCTTAACTAAAAAAGTAAAATGACAAATGTCCATACTTCATTGGGTATGTCTTTCGTGGACAGAGAGTGCTCTGGATTCATGGATTTTTGAATGGGGAGGAGGGCTGAAAAGTTAACAGGCTAGTGGAAAGTACCATTTCCTTTTATATACTTTTCTGATGATATCTAAAGCAAATGATGAGAAACCTTTCTACAGACAGGCAGATTTAATTTGTTTTGGGTTGTAGATCACTCCTGAAGTGGTAGGGATAAGCATGGTGGTATAGATGCTGGCTTTGGGACAGCTAGAAATGACAGTCCCAAAGAACAGGATCACCTGTAACTGATTTAATTTAAGATGATGTTAAACATTCAAATGCAACAGAGCCTGTAATTACATATAAAGAGCTGAACACTCTCTACTGCAACATTAGGTAGCCTTGTAAAATGCATTAATTGAAAGAAGGTAACACTGGGCACTTCAGCACAGACCAGCTTTAAGATGGAAATGGCTGTAGCCTGAGTGATCCAGTGAGTGAAAGAAACTTGGATTGTTCTTTTCCTGCCAACAATTTCCTCTTTCATGTTTGTTGTTTTCATTCTTGCTGTTAATAGATTTATCATGATTAAAGGCACTGGCATGGTGTTCCCATTAGCCATTACACTGTCTCTCACTTTAATAGTGTGGTGATATTATCATTGTATAAATGGAGTACAGTGACTGCCTGATTTTGCAGAACAAAGTCCAGGGAACAAAATCAGAAACACATTTCCCAGTATGTAAATACAGGAGATTAAAAAAAAAAAAAAAAAAAAAAAAAAAAAAAAAAATATATATTACTTTATTTTAACTAGACCTAATTGAAGTATTAAAAAAAAAAAAAAGAGAGAGAGAAAAAGAAAAAAGAAAATAAAAGGAAATACCAGCATGTTTGAAATGGCCAATCCAAAACAGAAGTGAGATAGTTATAACAAAAGTTCCTTTACTTTTGACAAATTGTACTGTAAAGTTCATCCTGGAATTGCTCCAACCATCATCCTTCAGAAAGTGGTGTATCCCCAGGAATAACCTGCCTCGTGAGGAAATGCAAAGAGAATATATGACTTGAATCATGGGAGTGGACCAGAGTTCAGGTCTCCTTCAGAGACGGCACGTGGCAAGGTTTTTGATAGAAAGAGTAGAAAAAGCAATGACTGCCTGGTGATTAGGGTGGGTATTGAATGACCTGGATTCCAGAGTGTTGGCTTGGTGAGTTTTCTGTGTAGTCTTAAAGATGTCACCCATCTTCAAAACCTAGACCATCCTGGCAGGACAAACCTAAATTTACTGAATACTTGGATAGCGATATGTAACCTGGTCATGACTGTCTATGCATGAAACACTATTACCATCTGTGAGGGAGAATCCAAAGGCTACAGTTAGCCCAGTCTAGAGTTTCTTATTCATTTTTTTCATTCCTCATTGAGCAGATAGCCACAGATAGTAGTGAGAGTTTGAATAAAATCTGTGTAAATGATTGAGAATTAAATTCTGAAATGGCAGTTAAATATCTCTTTTCCTCTCCTTAATAATGTAACTCTTCTTTTATATCCTGGCATTCTTTTAAGCAATTCATAAAATAAAAGTCTTTCATATGCATTTTCTGTTTTGTTTCCCTTCACTCCCCCACTCAAATCAAATTTAGAAAAATAGGTAAATGCCCTTCAGAGCAATCTCAGCTGACAGGTTCAGTGCTGAGCTGCACAAAGTGTTTCCTGTCTGTGTGGGTGGTCTGAATCACTCCACAGTGAATCTGACAGCTGAGTGCAGTGCTATGGACCCAGGGCAACAGGCAGGCTGGGGTGGTGCAGCTTGGGTTTCATGCGCTGCACATTTGTCTGGAATTCCATGGACTAGGCATAGCTTGCTGTGGCACACTATGAGGCTCAGCGAGCCGTTCTCTTCACTTGATAAACTAATCTCTTCTAAACAAATACTTAAATTAGTAATTCATCCATTCATTTGCAGGGCATCTGTCTAATTATCCTTGAGTGACTGCAGAATGAGGCACTCAACATTGTTTATCATCTAGGCATGAGGGACTAAAACAAAATACAGGTTTAATGTCAAGTGATTTATAACATCAGTGGCTCAGACCCTGATACTACAAGTTGTTCCAACAAGTTATTCCAAGCAAAGCGGACCTTTGCTTCTAAGTGGTGTGTGTCCTCATCACTTAATCAAGGGTGATCTCCTATATAGACATCTTACAGACATCTTTTAGTTTACTCAACTTTTCTAGAAGGAAAAATCATCTTGTGCTGAAGTAATATATGGAAAAACCAATTGTAAAGGAGGATTTTTCAGCAAAGTTCATGTCCAGAAGCAAATAATGTAATAGAAGTTGTAACACACAGCCAGATCCTAAGGTGAGTTGAAACTACTGAGAGGGAGATGATGGCAGTTGAGGGCTTCTTTACGTTAACTTAATGCTACTACAGAGTATAAGGTTCAGATCCATAAACACATCCATAAAAAAGATCTCAAAATCTGCCATTATATCTCTTTAGAAAGGGAATTCCAAAATCTTACTCATTTCCATGTATTCTGGAGTCAGTCCAGTGAAAGGTTCCAAGCTGTAGTCAAGATCCCATTGCTGAGGGTCCTTTGATCGATTGATGTTAATTTCCTTTGGTTCAGTTCTTCCATCCTTCAGCTTCCTGAAGAGCTTCTTTAACTTCCTGGGGAACAAAAAGTTAGACTGGACCAAGACTTTTCTTTTTTTTCCCCCCTACAGGATCTGGTCTAAATCTTTGTAAAACAAAATGTATATCAAGTTACTTCACTGCTACACAGGCTTGGTTTGCAACATCCACTTAAGTTATGATGTTTCTTGTTGCCAGTTGATAGGTTGATGGATGCGGTTGTTGCTGTGTTCCTCTTTTGAGGAAAGTTACAACACCAAAACACTGTTATGATGGAGTTTAACCTAGTATTTTATTTATTTATTTATTTATTTATTTATTTATTTATTTATTTATTCTCTCTCTACATATATGTTGAAGAAACATCTTTCCAAAACTCAGGCACGTTGGGCCTAAATAATACTAGTGATTATTAATACATCTCCCTCAGGAATGAATAAAAGAAAGAAACAAACAAACAAATAAAATACCAAAGGGTAATGTGATACCTTCATATGTCACATCTAGCACAGGTGTACTTTTCTCTCAATGTGAAACTTGGGAACTTCCACATAGTATACTTTTAAGTATATAGATATTAGTGACTTAAAGTTGTCTCTGTGACCAAAAGAAAACACCTGAAGCTCCTCAGGTTCCAGTGCTGTTTCAAACCTGAGGATCTTTTTAAATGGGCAAAAGAAAAAGGTTTTGCTTGCAGAACCTTAAAGAAGCACTCTTTACTGAAAATGATGAGACAACTAATAAAAATAATAAAATACCATATTAAATAATTGACTATAAAATGTCAATTATATGCAAGGTTTGAATTCTACTAATGGCCTTTGCACCTGGAGGAACATGTTTCCCTTGCAGCTACCTAACAACCAAACAGTCTTCAAACTAACAGGAGAGATTCTTAAGAGAGCTTAAGAGAATCATAAGAGAGCAAGATCAGTAGAATTTGTTCTCACAGTTGTTTGTCTTTCCTTTCACACACAAACAGACATTCTTCCTTTATTAGTTTGGATTCAGTAAGAAACTATTGGTATAGAAGTGTCACTTGGGATATATGTAGTAAGATTCGCTTCAGTACTCAACTATACAGCCCATACTAGAACTCACTGAGGAAGAACAGGAGCTTACTGGAACTCCTCTGCAAGTTTATTCCTAAACTACTAGAAACTACAAAATTATTTAACTACTAAAATCAAACTTGAAGGATTTCACTGAGCACTTGTGAAAAAATACACATTTCTAAAATTAACTTTCTTGAGTGAGAGTTTACTGACAATGTAAAAGGCAAAGTATGCAGATCTATGTAGATCCTGAAAAACTTCATCAGCAGTTAGATGTTTTATGTACTTGAACAACTGTATTATCTTCCTTCAGAGATTTCTCAAAAGAGTTTTAGAAGTTCTAAGTTTTCTTTCAAATATGTCGTTACTGTGTATAAAGAATGAAACACTGAGTTGTGTCTTCATTTTGCAGATGAGGTTTATTTTTCAAGAATGTGCACAACATTATTTTATAGTTCTTCACATATGTGCCATATGAGTGGAAATCCAGAATAATTGCAGTAACATTTTGCCAGTAGTGTAAACAGGGCTCCTCCACAAACATGTTTCTCACGGCTTGTGAAAAATCCTCTGAACTAGAGCTGTGTGGCCTGGAGATGGGAGCATAGAGAGAAACAGTAGGGGAATTCATTCACCTCCAGTTAAACAGAACCACTTTCTCAGACCCTAACTTATGTATCAGGGCAAAGCTACCTGGAAAACATTGCAACTAAGGTCTTTGCAGAGTAGGTTTATTGCTTTATTCCTGAATATGCACCAAGCTATATAGGAATACTTGGTCACCACATAGCACAAAGCCTTATAGCAGCTTGGAAATAAACATAGTGAAAGCAGAATTTCTACTCCAAGTGGTGTTTACAGGACCTGATCAATTTCATCACCAGTATGGAGGAAATTGGGTTTGTCAGACATTCCTATGACAGATTTAAATTTGTCAGGCTCTGCCAGTCTCAGAACCACAAAGCTTCAAAAATCAGTAGATCAACTCCAAATTTTGTTCCAGGTGCAGATGAAGACATAATTCATAATTGTGACGCAAACATCATCAATATTTCAACAATACCCAGGTATGTTGGGAATAAGCAAATGGTTTGAGTACCCAGAACATTCAGTTTACATAGTTTTAATAAAAGGGTGGAGAACATTTAAAATAGCTTACAAAAATAACTAGATAGATAGATCCTTACCTTCTATATCATGCAAACTCAGCCATTTCAAGACACTAGAATGTCCTTTCCATATCTCTACTTTTATGGCAATCAAGGGATGTAGTACTCAGGGAGTAGGAGACTGGGGGCAGGAGTTAAAACAATCAAAGAATTCCCAGGATGCCTTTCCAGTATATCCCAATTAATTTTCTAATATGAGGGACTCTCAGAGGAGAGTGAACAATAAGTTCAAGACAGTGCTAACTTCTGTTCCAATAAAATGGTATCAGCTATAAATGTCCCTCACATTTCCGTAGACAGATGAGACTGAAGAGCATCTAACTGTCATTGTGCAGCAGCTGAGATAAAATTTGGGTGTGTTAAAATGTGAAGTCTGTAGATGTGTGATCTAATCCTCTAGTTACAGCACCACAGAGTCAAGTTATATACTTTCATACATACATATAACTCCCCTGTGAACACTGTAACTAAAACAATAGTTGTTTTTATATTTGTTTGGGAATACACTAAACCCAGGACTCAGTTACTCAGAATACTTTTTAAATTTTTCAGTTATCAGTTTGAGCCAGGCAGGAGGAGTGGCTCATTTCACCTTTTTGAGTTAAGCTTTGGAGAACATTCTGATTTTTATTTTGCCACTTTAAAAAGATTAACTAACTAAAAGAAAGCCAAACTAATTATTTTCAAATTTTCTACAGAAATGTATTTTAGTGTTGTATACAAGCATGTGAAGTTTGAGATGAAACAGAAATGTGTCAGAAAGTTAAAGAAACATAGAACAAAGATTTGCACAGGGTTATTCTCCAGCTACACAGCAGTACAGAAATGAAAAAGTGTTTTGCAGAACTCTATAGTTTCACATACGATTGTTTTATTAAAACTCAGTACGATCTTCAAATACACTTGTCTGAAACCTGTTCGTAAATACGCAGATCAAAATCTTTAAACAAAGTTGACAGCCAATAATAATCAAGAGCTATTTTTGGGTTTTGATTTCTGCATGCAAGGCAGCCTGACCAGTGAGAAAGAGAAAGGTTTGTCTTTTCAGGGTGTCTCTAATGCATTGTGCAGTGATGCCTCTAATTCTCAAGAGGTACAAGCAGGAAAGTTTCATGGCACCACTAATAGCCATCTGAATCTGGACAGAGACTGTAGAACTGCCGTTATTTCTGGTCTTTTTGCCAGTGAATATCTAAATCAAGAAAAGTTCTTGAGACTGAATAGCATGAACAAAGAATGAAGGTAGGATCAAGGAGAAAGAAAATGAAGTTGGTTTTTTTTTTTTTTTTTTTTTTTTTTTTTTTGTCAGAAGGCTATGTCTAGAGCAGTTAAAATGGTACTGCATTTTCTCACAAGAGAATGTCATCAAATTATTGTGTTAGATAAGAGGTGTGTACATGGCTTAATGACACTGTAATTTCTAATATAGCCAATAAGCATCCCATTAGGAAAGGTAACCACCATTTGAAGAGAGCATAAAATAACCAAAGGAAAACATCTCATCCATGAAGTGCCTGCAAGCTTTGGAGACCAAGAAAAAACCAGAGGGATAATTCAACAGTTAACCAATTTATATAGTAAGGAGAATTATCAGGATTTGAGCGAGCTGGGAGAAAACATGAAGTTGACTTGGAAAAAATATGAAATGATACAGAATAGTAAGTAGAGAGGCTGGAGAGGTAGAGTAGATGTGGGCAAGTTGAACTGGGACAAACAAAGGAAAATTATTTTCTTGGCACAAGTTTTAGTGTCTTTGGTGCCTATGCAGTCCACATAATGCATCTCCATCAGAACGTTCTGGAAAGATTGGAACTAAGGATCAACTTACCTATTTCTCAAGACTCTCAATTAGTAAATGGCCTTGTGCACTGCAAAGATCACCTGTGACAGTCACCAAGAACTGGATTTGAAGTATTGCATGGCAATACCTTCTATAACAGAGATGCAAATGGGAACTCTACATAAACTTAAATGCAAGGCAAGTCAGAAAATCCCCAGAATCCAGCTGCCAGAGGTGAATGAATATTTATACTGGATGGTTTTTAAGGTTATCCTTCCAGTTTATGCTTTTTCCTGTGCAGCATGCTAGAAAACAGTGCAGGCAGAAAGCTAGATAGAAAAGTGACTAGGTCAAGTAGCTGGAGCACCTATATCTAGAGAAGAGAATGGAAGTGCAGCAACTTAGATTCTTCTGCCCTTGTATTTAATGTTGTTTGCTACGTTGGGGAAGGAGGCCTGAGAGTTCAGGCTTTTCTTCAGTCATATTCCTACAGTCTGTTCAAATAAGGAGAGCTTCTCATATTAATAGGCAGAAGGTACAAGAAGAAGGCAGGGGAGGAAGGAAATTGTTCTAATTTCTCATCCTGGTCCATAAATTTATGGTATAGTCATGCTTTGTTGGGCCACTCAGACCTCCTGTATTCTATGGGAGCTTCAACTGTGTTTGAATTTTATTGACTTCTCATAAAGATAAAAGAAAAAGAAAAGGGGGGGGAGGAATATCCAATTAAATAGGAATAATTTATGAGAGGTGAAATGCAATATTAAAGATAGCAGCTATGAAAGGATGCCTTTAAATTGGTTTTATTATCTCTTGATATTTTCATCCAGCATAGTTAAGTGTATTTTGAAATAAATGATGGAAAGTGATATTGAATAAAAAGGTCAAAAATGTGGGTTCACTGAAGTTGATGGGGTTTTTTCCATTGACTTCAATAAGGCCAGGATTTCACCCTAAAGTTTTATCACCAAGGTCAAAGAGACAGAGTGATAAAATGAACACATGGATTTATTTTTTATTTTATTTATTTATTTATTTATTTTGCTGTGAGTTCAGAAATACAGAATAAAAGTAAAGGATTCTTAAAGGAATTCTATGTACAGGCTCCCAAGCCCTGCAGCCTTTTAAGGTCAATTTCTGTGGAAACAGTAAAAGAATGGTATGTGACACATCTGAATGAACCATAGCAAAGTTACATCTGTTAAACTTGTGAATTCCAGCCCCACGCAACACACATTTCAATTCAAGAAGGCTTAACTTTCCATAATTCAAACATTGTTGCATTTACCTAGCTGTTTTGATATTCTTGGATGCAGAAATGGAAAAAAAAAAAATCACAGCAAGGTTTAGAACACTAGAAAGTCACATCTGTCATAGCTGTGGGGCAATTTCTCCAGAAACATCACAAGAAAGGAGAAGGATGTGGCCCAGTGACCCTGCACAATGCAGGACTGCCATCTGAAGTTTAACTACGTATATCTTCAGTGAGCACTGATAAACCAGAAAGGAAGACATCAAATTATGTTTCCCAACTGCTGCAGTCTTTATGCTAGAGACTTAATGGATGAGTGTTGCTTATAAACTCAGCCTATCAAGTGCTTGCTTATTTGTATTTTTTGAGTGAAAGAGATAGCAAATGAGACTAAGTTTCTGTGATCTTCTGTAAAGCAATTAAAATGCCCTGAGCTTTATGATAAATAAAATCAGAAGTTTTTCTGGAAATAACTGCAGAAATCTACAGATTTCAACAAGGAAGAAAAGTGTTTTGATCCAGGCCATCATATAATTTAGCAGAGAGACACTAGATGTCTAGAGATGTTCCAGATTTTGAAGAATTGCCATTTATGATAGCCCCATCTGCCTCTCCATATGAGTAAGGCTGGCGGCAGCACTTGCACTCTGACCACAGTGAAAATCCATGGATAGAATGAAAGAATTCACCTTACTCACTCTGACTCTCATTCCCTTCCAAACAGGTACAAAAAAAGGGGAGAAAAACACAGCTGCTAAAAGTGGAGAAGGAAAGAGTAATCTACCTTTCTGCCACAAGACAGTTTGTCACAGTGCATTGCCTGTGTGAAGGTAGATGTGGAAAATAGAAAAAGGACCCAATGAAAACAATGATATCTTGTGATAAGGGAAACAAACAAACAAACAATTCTCCCTCCTCTCCCTTCCCCTCTCCCCTCCCCCCAGTCAAACAAACAAACACATTAATAGAAAAGAGGTAGCAGAACGGATAGAATAGGATAATGTAGGAAACCAGGGGCAGAATAGGATAATGTAGGAAACCAGGGGCAGAGAGTGTTTGTTTATCTAAACATCTGCCACATCTGCTTACAGCAGCATTTATAAATGCAATAGGTTGCACATGAGACAGTCATGCTAGAACTACTTGTGCAACACATACATTAGTTTGGAGTCCCTGTTAGTCTGTGTCTGTGTCCAGCAGCCCTATGGCCAGCTCTCTGAAAGTCTGGCTTATCAATACTCAGTGTGTCTATGAATGTGTATATGCAAAGCAGACGAGGTAGAACAAAGTACCATTAAGGACCTAGTCTAAACCAGTGGAGTGGTCCATGAGGAAATACAAGGCTAGTTCTGATTTAATTAGCTTAATTGCTCAGTAAAGCACAGTGCTCCTCCTGGCATAAACAGGTCTGTGAGAAGATATACAGATATACACTTTTTTTTTTTTTTTTTTTTTTTTTTTTTTTTGACAATGTAGACAAGCAAAGACAAAACAGCTGTGTTTATTTCATGATGACAAGATAACATTGTGACTGAAATGAAGTATTTCTCTGGGAAGAAGAGGATGAAAGTTTGTTTGTTTTTAAACCATTATTCAGTTTTTTAAAAATGAGTTCACTATAGGTTGCCGGCAACAGGGTGGGTGAGCAAAAATGAGGGAGAAAAAAGGGATGAAATTGTCATATTCTTGCACTAAGTGTTATAGGCAGGGAATTGAGAAAAAAATTGACAGTAGTTTTCTGTTTTGACTGGATCAACCTCTGCTTTCATGAATCAAAGATAATAAATGCACTATTCCTAACATCATAAAATTCCCATTAGAAAAGCCCAGTAGCTGTAAGTTTTTGGGATACAGGAAAAAAAAAAAAAAAAAAAAAAAAAAAAAAAAAAAAAAAAAAAAGAAATCACACCAGGTTTACTTTGAGAAAGCTTTAAGACTTCAACATGTCAGACATTTTGGGAAAATTTTACCACTCTTTTCTCAATATAAACTGCAAACTCCATGAGATGTAGACAGAAAACAGGCCTCCTTAGTGAACTTTGACACAAGAATAATGAAATCATCTATAATCCACGTTTGATTTGTTTGGAAAGTTTTTCTGCTCTGTATTTAAACTACTACTAAAAAAAGAAATATATATCTTGACAGGAAAGGGTAGGAAAAGGGCTCATTTTAAAAATAGTTATAATCTTTTAAGCACCACTCATCATGGTTTCTAGTTAGTATCATCAAGGCCTTTTGTAGGGATGTGATCCCAAAGCTACTTACACCAGTGAAAATATTCTGACTAACTTTTGTGGATTTGAAGCTTGCATCTAAGCCAGACTCTTCATCTAATACAACATTTCACAAACCACTGCCACCAACAAGGATGATTCAGTTAACAGAAATAAGAGCAAACCTCCCAAGAGCCAGGAGCTGGACATTCTCAGTGGATTTTTCTGAGATCCCCTTGCCACTGGAGACAGACAAAGAGAGTTTTCTTGATGTATTGAGAGCAGAAGACACTGTGCAGTAAGCAGCCTGTGTCAGACAGATGGTGAATAGCTTTACAGAGCCTCTCCAAATTCTAGCTCCTGCATCACGCAGTGACATAGTGACATGCAGGCACATTAGAAATGTATGAACTTCATCTGTAAACCCATAAAATAGTCATAGATCAAGTAAAACATTTTTACATCTTTTTTGAGCTATTGCTTTTCTCCACACACTTTCTCGTCCACTTTACACTAATTTTATTCAATGCTGCTATCCTGAAAGCTCCTCTAAAACTTCCCAAGAGATCTATCATACCTTGCCTGTTTTCCCAGGTTTCTAAAATTAATTTAGATCAATTATTCAATATGTTCAGTCATTTTCTTTAAGCCATTTACTGCAGATAGAGCCAATTATTCAACATAAAATACAGCCAGATCATTTCATCACAACTGAAAATGTGATTTATCATCACATTCAATTAGAACCTACTGAAGTCAGTGACAAAAGTCCCATTCAGCTGACTAAGGATCAAGCCATTAATTTACAGTGCCCTAGAATAAAGTGTGGCAATGGATAAGGCTGGGATACATACGGGATTCCAATTTCAAACAGATTGTTTTGAATCAGTTGTTTTCCAAGCATAATGATGCTCAGCTGAATACAGAGTTCCATCAAACAGCCTCCTGGTGCACACTGTAATTAAAAACAAAACAAAACAACAACAGCAACAGCAACAAACATGTGAATGGAATAAGATAATTAATTTAAAAGTACTGACTTGGAAGAGCCACCAATGTCCATACGAGACTGCCAATCCTGCCACCAATTTTCTCTGGAGCACTGAACTTGTTGATCATTGCAATTCCATCCTTAACAAAGTATTTAATCTCTACTCATAAAACCACATTAAGGAAAATATGTGGTGCTCTGAAATAACTGATTGTGCCCTGGGGCTACTATATTTCCTTTTAAAATATTTACTATATAATCAATGTAATCAACATAATGCAATATCACCAATGGTCTTCCAACCTGATGTCTCCCAAGGGAGGAGAAAGTCTTCAACCTTGCAAAGATTTATGCATAAGCTTTGTTGTAAAACCATGAATAAGTCTGTTGCTTTTCAAGGGAATACCCACAGCAGTTAAGAGGATTTAAACAAACCAAAAAAAAAAGTTCACAGGTTTAGCACAAAATGGCCACAGCTTTTTAGGCTATTAAAATCACTGAGCTTCTAGTAATCTACAGAATTAAGAACACAAGTTCAAATTCCAGCTCTCCTATAGGTTTCCCGAGGGCCTTGGTCAAATCATTTAATGTTTGCACCTTAGTGCTCAGTTGTAAAGCAGAGAAATTGGGATGCTTCACCTAAGACTGCAAGGTGCTTAGGACTGCAGAAAGAGAGAACATACAGCTGCTGCAGAGGGAAAATTTAGATTTTGTCCATTGATGTTGAAGATTTAACATATTGATAAACTTGTTCTTAATACATTTCCTATTTTTCCCTTTTTGTCTATATTCCACTGAAACACTGTACATGTATCTGTTAACGATTTTTTGGTTTTAATTTCATGTGTACTTACCTCTTCCATTCGATAACCATCAAACACATATACATAATGACCAGGACGGCCGACAAATCTGAAAGTGATAACAACGCATGAAATAAAACAAAAAAATGGAAAAAAATAGCTTTAGCAATGTAACTGTTTTTTTCATATTAGCTAAAATATTTCAGAACTAGATGCTTCAATATGAAGTTTAATAGAGTCAAAATCTATTCAACTTCAATTATTTAGAATGATTTCAAAATATTAGGCCTATACATGTTTTTCTCCCACATCTCGACTAAATAATTTTTATTAAAAAAAAAAATCTGTGTTAAAAATAAAAAAATAAAAAAATCTCTCCCTTGATTAGAGATCACAGACAAAACTGGGAGCACATATCGTAGATTACATTCTTTTGCATTTGAGTAATGCCCTGAACAGAGGGCATTACATGCACACCTATACACAATCAAGGCTCTTATGACTAAACTGAGAGAAACAGTGAAATTAACTTTATTATAACCATATAAAGCAAACAAAAAATGGTTAAAAAGATAAATCAGAGATATTTTTCATTAATGTCTTCCTATATTTACAGCTGCTGGTAAAATGTATCATTAATTCTTAAATCAATAATGCTGAATAGAGTTAATGAAGTATATAAATTAATGAACTTTACAGCCCCCAAAAGGAACAGAAAAATGATATGAAACAGAATACAGAGGATGTTTAAAAAGTTTTTGCCAAAGTTTTAGCAAACAATCATTTTAAGTTTCCCATTCAAAAGCATGTGCAGTACTGTGGATAACTGTGTCCCAAAAGACAATGATATTGAACCCATAGGAAGTCACACTTATTTAGCAGGACAGCTGAATTAGCTTTTTGGTCAACCAGATCATTTGCCAAAATATTCACCTTCCAGTTGACTGTAACTATTTCTTAATTTAACTTGGGCAAGTAGCAAAAACTGTGGAGAAAGTGATAGGGAAAATCATTCCATATTTTTAAAACAAATTGGAAAAATATTTTTTGCTAAATTGTGCTTCAACAACAATGTACTAAAATGTTAAAAATTGCCAGCAGAGCAATAGCTTTTCTTCATAAATGCAACTTCTTTCTTTCACTGAAAGGAATTATTTTTTGGGTGTGGATTTTTCTTATTAAAAAACAAACAAAAAAAAATTACATTTCAGAAAAATATTATTCTTAGAAGAGAGACAGGACAGCACTAAACCTCTTTCCTTCCCATTCAAGAGCAAGGTTAAGACAATTCTGTTTACAACGTTTGTCATAGCTGGGGAAGGTGGTGAGTTGCAGAATCAGGTAGTTCTTTGACTGTATTTTTGAACACAGATCCACTAATATAGACATATCTATATACATTAATATCGATACATAAAGGACATTTGTCCTACCTTCCTTTAAAAAAGGCAACATAAAAAATTGGTGCATATGAATTCACAAACTTCAATAGGAATGCCTTCAAAATCAATCTCTCCTCAAAGGCTTTCTCTGTTTTTGGAACTTCTGGGGTAAAAGAAGCAAGCGAGATAAATCAATTAGTAAATATGTAAATATCCATGATATCCCCAAATATATCACAACCGCAAACTTCAAATTCATATTGTTTTTTCTTTCATACTTTTCATTTTTATCAATGCACATTAACTCCTCCACTGTCTGACTCCTTCTGATTTCCAGAGAGTCATTCCAAATTTCCAAATGGAATTTAAAGACTTTTTGTTGGAAACATTAATGATGTCAACTTAACGAACTTGATTCTCTGTTATGCTTCTGACAGTTTATCCCAAGTTGCTAAGGGCTGTCTATTCAATATGTTGGTGGCAAAAATCAACAGCCCCCCCATACCTGGCCAGGATCTGAAAATACCTCACATCTTTTCTTGTCTCTTTCCCTGTTGAGATACCTGGCCAGACCACATCACCTTCCTCTGCTTCAGACTGTATTTGCAAAATCTTAGCACAGACCTCCAAGTACTCTGACATCTATTATATTATTCAAGGTATAACTATTAAATATATTTTATTAATATTATGTATATATTGATAAAATAAGGAGAAGAGAAAAAGAGAGAGAGAGAAAGAAAGAGAGAGAGAGAGATAAAGAAACAATCATGATGTTTGTTTAAACCCTAAAGAAATAGCAACTTTCTGATGAGTTCCCACAACCCAACATTATTTGTGATGATTTCAACCATAAATTCATAAAAGGCCAACACACACTTTGGTGAACCCTAAGCTATCATTCATCTACATGTGTGGAAGTGCTTGATTAAACCATCAAAAGATTTGAAAAAAAAAAATTGCAGATGACACCATATGCTGGATAGATCCTCAGGACAACATATCAGGGCAACAGGAACATCCGCTAACAGCAATGTAGTTTTTAAATTGAGGGAGAAAAACCCTGGCTGTTGCCTTTTACAGAACTCTCACAAAGATGAGATCAGCCACTGGATGAAGATTTGCACACCATATATGGTTCCAAAGACTCTCGACACTGCACTCCCTCCCCACTCTCAGATATACTATACCACACCAGTAGAAGCATGCACAGAATGTGTCCTCCGGCTAGTGGAGTCTGCTATACAATAAATGTGTCGAGCCAGAATAGATGCACTAGCAAGAGAGAAAACTCAAAAAAAACTCACCCCAATACATATAATCTATATTTCTTTGTAAGCATGCTACTCGAAAACTAGGAAGCTGAAACTTTCTAGGTGGAGAATGAGCTGAGATATCTGTGGTATAGATCTTAGTTTGCCAAAGAAATCGCTGCCTTTATAAGGCACTAATACAAGTAGCATAAATTTTGTCTCCATTTGACTGATGCTTCCTTGATGTTAATGAAGTTGCAAGTGAGAAAATGAGTCCTAAATCAAGTCTGTCTCCACATGCTTACTGAAGATGATATATTCAACCTGAGAATACCAGGATATTATCCGTACTTCTGCTGGTCTGATCGGTAATAAAGGCACATTAATGTTCCACTTTGCTGGACCAACAAGAGGTGTGGTTGGTCCTAACACATCCTGCACTAGCTCTCTGTATTACTTACAACAAAACTACTGTCTTCTTACTTTTTTTTTTTTTTTTTTTTTTTTTTTTTTTTTTTTT
>CM021765.1:77698754-77713143 GCA_011076525.1 Nettapus auritus | reverse complement strand
TTTTTTTTTTTTTTTTTTTTTTTTTTTTTTTTTTCTTTCCCCAAGTACGGCTTCAGCAGGTATAGAGGCAGATGAATCAGTCTGAACCTATAAAGAATGCAACTGATGTCATAGGTACCATTCTTGTGCTTATAGAGGTACTTATTTTTTCACCCAAGCAAAGTATTGAGAATGTTCAGTGTTGAAATAAAACCCTATGCTGTCAAGACCTTTTCTTCAAGCTGAACATGTTCCTCAGTTTCTCTGTTAACTGCAGTGTGAAAAGAGAATTAAGCGTGTTTTACTCTGCTCAGCAAAATGAAAGTTCACAAGGTAAACATTTATCACCATGAATGAATTGTAATTTTTAAAAAACAGTTTGATTGCAGTTGGCATCTGAGCAAAGCACTGGAGAAAGCTGTATGAATGAATCTTCTATCTTGCATAATTTGTAGCTCTAGAGATTACTCAGACTTGATCCTTCTTAAATAAAACACCTCATGGTTAATTAGGAATGCTGCCTAAATAAAGCTAGCAAGACTGGAATGAAATGTAAAGTGACAGGGGGAGAATAATCTGCAAGTGAGAAAGAAGTTCTTGTTTCTTTCACAGTTCTGAGTTGCGCACCTTCTCGTGATAGTTTCCTTTTGTGCTTGTCCCACAGAGGTAATGGCAGTGACTTGCACTTCCCAGCTTTTGCTTAGAACTAGCCAAGGAGGAGAAGCCTCAACCTCATCTCTTTCCACACAGCAGTGTCATGCCCTAACCACTGTGCCATTTCTCATCTGGGAAGGTGAAGTGCAGAGGACACAATTGCTCAGGTCAAATGCAATTAGCAGCTTTTCACTTGTATGAAACTGAAAATCTGGGCACAATTTTAACCTGAATGATAGGAAACACAAGCTTCCTTAACACACTAGCACAGAGTGCGTTTATGTAATGCTGCTAGATTCTGCTCAAAGCCTGATGCAAAACAGAAACAAGCAAATTAGCCCCATATGGTGACATTTTTTGGAAATGCTTTCCTTTGGTTTTGTTTCTTTAAAATACTTTTGGAATGTAATCTAAACTATCAAGCTCTCTTTACTGGTAAAACCTCAGGACCTATTTCAGGACTGAATGATAACTACAAAACCTTACTTTATGGTGTTCTTCAAAAAATAGGACTACAATAGGTGGTTTCACTTTTGACTTTGAAACTGTCTTGAGAAAGTGAGGATAAGAAACAGAAGTCTTGAGTTCCTAAGGTTTTAACCTGAAGTCCATTAGATCCAAAAAACTTTACATCACTCTAGTTTTACAGGGATATAATCTAAAATTTTGAATGAGTGTGTCAGCTTCCAATTGTAAAAAAGTTTCTAATTTGGATGCCTAAGATTAGATGCCCCAAAATTGACAGACAGAACATTTAATACAGTTATAGGCTTCTGTGGTTGCTGATTGACTTTCAGTGTTTTGAATAACTGACTTCATGTTCCTAGCCTTTGAAGCATCTAGTATTATAGGTGATGTATAAAAATATGGGAAGCAATATTTAACAATGGCTATAAGAATCTCATGTTAGGACCCTGTCAGTAAACATATTTAAACGAAACAAAATGACAGTCTAAACCTCTCTAGAAGTCAAAGGACTGACTTACCTTTACAAGACTCTAGTATACATTGCCAGGCTTATTACAATAAAACAACATCAAAAAATCAAACCCCTAACTGTAACAGATAATATCATAAAAAAAAAAAAAAAAAAAAAAAAAAAAAAGCCCAGCCCAGACATGTCCCTGTAACAGCAGAAAAACCCTTTGAGTGGTAGGGACTTTGTAAAAATCACAACAGATAAATAGCAAGAGAATAATTTGCTTTAAAGAGCCAGCAACATCTTTGTAACAATCCACTGACTTTCACCTCCTAGAGGTAAAACTATATATCAAAATACATACCAGGTCAAAAATTCTCAACTAACTCTAGATAAGTGGATCTTGGCACAGAGCCAGTGCAATGCAGAAATACCAGCTGAAATCCTGGAATTAGCACAGCTGCATTAACATGGCATTATGGCCAGGCTAATTAGTCCTTTTAGTGGCACATTGCATGTTGTGGCTTAGACCCCCAGTTTACAGAGGCATGTCTGAGCGTCTTACCCCATAGATCTGAATATTTTCACTGGCACTCTTCAGTAGGAAATATTCCTATTAGAACTTCCTTGAATACTCTCATGTCAATACATGTAATGTACTAATGAGGAATGTGGTGAGATAGCTTTACCAATTTCTGTCAGCCATTTGGCAACAGCTCCATAAATTTCATCAAGTATAAGTATCACAACGAGGTTAATGATGACAGCAGTTGCGGTCACTGTCACTCGAACATTTGACCTGGTTGTCTCATTTGTGCTGAATGACAAAGCTGCTGCTGTAGTAATTCGGTATACGATCACACCAAACACTGCTGAAAATGTCAGCATAATCTGCAAAGAAATGTACAGATTGATTAGTTTAAGTATGATACTAGCGTTATACTAGTGTTTAACAGAAGCATTGATTTATATGTTGGGTTTGTTCCATGACTTGGCTCTGTGTGGTTATTTCCTCAAGCAACACAATAATAAGGGGATAATCACATTAAAATTTGAGAATTCAAAACTGTTTAACACAGACATAATAAAGAAAATGGGTGCAGAGTTATGAGTTGGCATAAGAAATCCTGAAAAATTGCATTTCCTCTGCAGATAAAGCTTCAGACATTATCCATGCAGCAGTGGTGAAACTCAGGTGACTCGGGTTCAAATGCAGGTTCAAATTCAAGATCTTTTACCTGGAAATAGGTTCTGATGGCTTGGACTGAAGGGTCTACATATATGTGCAGCCAAGGATATAGTCACTGCAGAAGTGCCACTTTACTCTCTGATAGCAGTTCTGTTTGTGTAACTAGTGCCACAAATTAAAGCATATATATGTTTCCCTTACTGTTATTGTTTTAAGATAAATACGGGTTATGAGAGCTCCACTTTACATCCCTGTCCCAGAAATCAGGTGACTTTCTGAGGTCCTTCAGGGGCTAGTTTTGGCACATGAAATGAGAAAAGTCAGCCCTGCTACTAAAGGTCGGGTTCCCACAAGATTAATTTGAATTTCACAGGGCTGTGTGTTCTGGCTCAAAATAAATATATAAATAAATGAAATGGTCATAAAAAGTAGCCAATTTTCATAGTCATATCAGGAAAGAGGGAGCAGGTATATTTTTCCCTTCCATTTTTGCCTTTGGCAAGAATTCCAATGTGCATTCATTATTAAAGTAAAACATCTTGAGGTCCTCAGATGAAAGAGACTACCTAAATGTGAAAGATTAGACCATTGTAATTATTTCAGTGGGCCGAGGGGCCAAGATTCACAGCATGGGTTTAACAAAATTTAACAGTTCATTTTAATGACACAGCAATGCTTTATTGAACCTCTGTGTATGGGAGGAGGTTGTCTTATGAATGGTACTACAACAGAAGAAGGAGTCAGAGTTATATTACAGGTTGAAGAAGAAAGCTAGGCACATTTTGTTTTGATAGGGAAATAATAAACATTAAAATATACATATATATTTGGAGAAACTTTTGGAGATGGTAGAATTCACAAATAGTTTTTTGTGAGAAAACTGTAATAAAACATTAAATGTAATAAAATAACTTATTTTGCCTTTTTAAATAAATGTTTAATTTTAAATGAAATGTAGATCACTGGTGAGTTTTTGCTTTGTGCTAATATTTTTCATTTAAATTCTGGTGTAAAGAAAAAAAAAAAAAAAGAAAGAACCTGAACATGAAACACTTTAAATGAAAGCATTTCAAATGGCGTAAAGTATTATTTCATTTCCTCTTGCAGTTTTCTTTGTGTTGAGAAAGCTGTTTCTATTTTTTCTGCCTATTTTTCTCATTATTTCTACCAAACATACAAACAAAATATACTATCTGCTCAGCTCTCACTGTGACATAACTGGAGCAGGGACTGAAAGATCAGAACTATTTCCTAACTTTCCCACTATTTGTTCACAACAGTTGAAGGTAATGTCCCCAGTAGTAACAGAAAAAAAACCAGCATCACCTGGCACTAATCAAATTCACCTTTCACCTCTGGAGTCACTTTTTTATTTTTTTTTTTTTGGGGGGGGGGGGGGGGGCACAGATTCCTTCTCCTTAATCACTTTCCAAATATTGTTTTTTTCTTTCTCATTCTCCTGTGGATTTTTTTGACATTTTCACTCTTTTGGTGGACAAGCAAAACCAGCAAAGATCGTATGCATCATTCTGTTATTGCAAAAGCACGAGCGCATCAGAAACTCTTCAGTTGCCTAGATATTTTTTAACATATCCTTAGGTACAGATGGAAAAATACTCCTTTAGAGCCTTCACTATCTGTGCATCCTGCAACAAAAGAGAATTGACGGAAACTTGTAGGACCTCACAGTAACTGAGAGCATTGCTCTCACTCCCCCTTACAGGCACTGAGGGAAGGGTTCCTATATCTTCACAGAATTCATACCGTTCCTGAAAATATATCTCTTGCCCAAATTCCCTGTGAGAAAGACACCATTCAGGTGCCTATTTGGGGTTTTGTCGTAGTTGTCAGTTTTCCATCTGGCCAGTTCTATCCCTTAATATGGCAGACAGCTTCTTCACCAAATATTTAAACTTATTCTGTCAAAGACTGAATTGCTTAGAAACAGATGTGAAAATTGGCTGTGGTAAAGGTCACCTACTGAGCCTGGTATGAATGAGGACAAACAGGAAAACATACTAGATCTGAGAAGGAAGCTATAAAACCCTGTGGGCTAGACTGATACCTTCATCCAAGTAGGATAACAATTTAATGTCTGAACAATTATCTGGCTCCCCAGTGGGACTATTCCAGAGTCAAGTATTATGCCATGTGGGAAGGAATAGGACAGTAGGATTCAAAAGAAGGAACAGGATGAACTCTTCTGCCATGACACTAATTTGTTTTCTTCCTTATTCTCATTGAGCCAAACACAAGGAACATGAAGAAAGGCTCCATGCCATCCTGCTCTTTTGCAGCAGCTACCAGTGTTTTTATCACATACTCAGAAATCTTTGCTGCAACATATACTTTCTAAGTGTAGAGTTTATAAACTGTGACAGTTTATAAATTACTTTTATAAAATTATTACTTTTAAGTTTATTATTACTAATGGCATACAAGCCAAAGTTGGTTGTTTATGGCCATCTTGTCCTAGAGCCCCTGCTACCATCTGCCTTACTGGGCAAATTCACACACACACACACACACAAACATAAAAAGATGTGTGAACTTCTATTCTAAAATCACTTCAAAAGAGATTGCTTAAATCAATGCAGTCAGTTGAGGCTTTGCGTACAACAAAAGAGCTCTGACCAGATTTTAAAGTATCTGTAAGCATGTAAAATAATAATATGAGCAGGAGTGGAGACTGATTGGGCAAGAAAACCAAACCCATCATTTTTTCTCAACCTTTTAAAGAAACAAAAAGCATACCTATCTGAGAAAAGCAAGGAAAGAAAAAAAATACAGTTCTGCTTGAAAGGATATTCTGCTTGAAAAGAGAGTTAAAAAGTGCACAAAATGAAAAATAAAGAGAAAAGGCTTAAGGTAAGAAAACCACTAGCAGCTTCAAGAATTATCAGGGAAACAGTCCTATGTAAAGTTGGGGGGGGGGGGGGGAGAACATTACAACATTGTTCTATTGCAGCGTGGGCATCTTTATGGAAAATACCTGTGGATATTTCTGTGATATCTCATTGGCCTGGAAAAGATGGTGTTAAATATTTAGCAATCACTTCTGCAGCACTGGAAATTGCAACACTTTTGTGTGTGTGCATGTGTATATCTGTTCCTGAGCCTCCTGTGCCTATGTGGAATATATGCACGCACTCATATATAAACTCAAGATTTCATCATTTATATCTATGCAGTGCTCACAGCCAAAAATATTAGTCTGTGTGAATAACACATAAATTGATGAGACATATTTACTTTCCTTTATGCAATTCTATTGCACAAGCTGACAGCAAACTTTTAGTCTGGCTTTTCCAATCACTGTTTAACTAATCAACAGAAAAAAAAAAAAAAAAAAAAAAAAAAAAAAGGTCACATGCACTAAAGAACAGATTGTAAGCTTCATGTGTGAGAGTGGAGCTGGCTCTCCCTCACCAAGAATTGACTTGAATTTCCTGCATGGTTTATAAGTTTTCAACTGCAGGTGCCTATGCCTTACTAATGCTCAACATATCCTAGAAAAATAATTGCAGACACCATTACAAATGATGAAAGCTAGCAGAGTTCCTCTAGTCACTATCAAGAGCTGAAGAACTGGAGCTCTACGTTTCACCTTTATAACTCTCTGTTTCAGTAAATGTTTCAGTAAACAGGGGCAGTAATACATAGGCTATGACTCAGGAAAGCACTTTAAGCTCTTGCTTAAGGGAGACTTTAATATGATTGAAGTTGAGAGCACCACATAATCATTCTACCTGCAAAAGAATGACTTGTTAAAGTTAGATCAGGTTTATATGCTTAGTTCTAACTTGTATTACCATTTTGCTGGTAACATTTGAACTGGTTTTGAGACTTTAAATCTCAGAACTCGTAACTTTTCAATTTTGATGCTTTTTCTTCTTGTTCTTTTTTCTTCATTAACCAAAAAAGGAAAACATTTTACAGAAATAAGCATGATGTTCCAAAGATTCTAATCCAAATAAGTAAAAACATGAACAAAAAATAAGGTTTATGATAAAATGCAAATGATTTACAGTTATTTGTGCAGAGAAGAAAAATACTCTGCTTTAAGCAAGGTCCCAGATGATGCCAGTCAGAAGTTCTGCTTAAAAAACAAATGTTTGCTGTGGCCTCAGGAAGACAACAGTCACTTAAAATTTTGTAAACACATGCAAATGTATATGAGTGATATACCTAGTATGTACATGAAATATACCTATCCTACTACACATACATAGTATCATAGAATCATTTAGGTTCGAAAAGACCTCTAAGATCATCTAGTCCAACCTAGCACTGCCATGTCAAGCATTAAACCACGTCACTAAGCTCTTTATCTACATGTTTTTTGAAGACCTTCAGAGATGGTGATTTGACCACTTTGTTAGACAGACAATGTTTCACATCTTTTCAGTGGATAATTTTTTTCCTAATATCCAACCTAAACCTGCCCTGGCACAACTTGAGGCTATTTCCTCTTGTCCTGTCACTTGTTACCTGGGAGAAGAGACTGACTGCCACCTCACTACAACCTTTGAGGTAGTTGTAGAGAGTGACAAGGTCGCTTGTGGGCCTCCTTTTCTACAGGCTAAACGACCCCAACTTCCTCACCACTCCTTATAAGACTTGTTCTCTAGACCCTTCACCAGCTCTGCTGCCCTTCTTTGGACATGGTCCAGTACCTTGATATCTTTCTTGTAGTGAGGAGCCCAAAAATGAACACAGCATTCAGGGTATGGCCTTGCCAGAGTTTAGTACAGGAGACAATCACTTCCCTAGTCCTTTATACATTATATATATACTCACACATACATATACATGTTTATAAATATGCAAGCATGTATTTGGCTTGAATATGATCATAAAATATCAGAAAAATAAATTAAATACTCACAGGATATATGTTGTAGTATATGCAAAGTATAGTAAATTAGAAATACAAATAATTAAATATTTTTTTTAAAAAATAGTCCCTGAGTAAGTTTCTCAGGTCATAGGTTAATGTGGTACAAACAGACACATTTCACTGCCATTTTATACTGCCTCTGGATGTGAACACATGCTTTTATTCAGTAATTTCTATATCTAGAAGGATACTGGGATCCCTGATAAATTAATGTAAGGCTTATTAGGCAGGCTTTCCTGTTGCTGCTTACAAAGTCTAGCAGCTTGCTGATGTGTTTATGGTCTGTTAAAAATTTCTCTAGGAGAATGGTGTCCACACTTTACAGTAGCCTGACCTGCACATGTTATTCTTGTTTCCAGAATACCATATTCTTCCATGACTACAGTGTAGTCCATCACTGTACATATGTTGGACAAATACTTCACAGCAGCATGTTTATTTCACCTATACGTCACTTGGTCATTAGGCTTAATGCTTCTAAATATCAGTCTTACAGAACATACTGAGTTGTGTTCATGCAAACAAATACAGAGTGGGCTTCCATTTATCAGCTAATGGAGGATGGAGCAGAAGCCCTGTGGAGAGATGGCATCTAGCAACAAGAAGCTGCCACTACAGCAAGTCATCTAGCCTACAGTCCTCCCATAAGCAGTTTTTGGAAAAGGAGGATAAAGCTGGAGATAGACTTTGAACTCTATGAGTTTTCCTGGTAGGAGACATATTTCTCATGAAATGTAGGAAATTACTGTAGCTTTCTGCAGATTTTTAGCATCTTTGACAGCATTAATTCATGATTGAACTCAAGAAGCTCATCACAAATTTTCTCACACCTAATAAATCTAGAGATATACAGATTATCTTACCATGAATAAAATCAGTCCACAGTTTGCTGCATATCCAGGTATGCGGTCATTCCAAGTCAGCTTGTCCTTTCCATCCTGTGACAAAACACAAAGATAAAGTAACAATTTTTACAGAACTGTACAAGAGGAAATATTAGAGTTAGTAAGAACTGTTAGTGAAAAAAATGTTCTCAATTCCAGTACTCCTGTTATAGAACTGAAGATAATGGTAAGATTTAGAACACTGCTATTTTAAGTTGAGAAAAAGAGAGGGTAAGATGGTAAATAAGACTATAAAGAAAATGTCTGGGAAAACAAACAAACAAACAAACAAACAAACAAACAAACAAAAAAACAAACAAAAAAAGTATGTAACTATGATTTCAATATTTGAAAAAATGTATCCAAGTGTTTCTAAATTTCAGAGTACCAGGATTAAGCCCTGAAGATAAAAACACTCATTTTAAATTCCTTCTTGCAAAACTTCAGAAGAATAGTCCTCAAAAGAAATCATAAAAAGAATGTTTATGACCATAAAATACAGATTCACAGATTTTTGTCTAATGGCTACATTAGCTGAATTTGGCCACTAAGGTCATTCTTGCAATGACATTCCAATCTTTATCCTTGTACTTGGTGTATAGAATAGAAAAATTACAAAGGCTAACCTCCTCTGTAATTTTTGCTGCCAACATTGTTTTCTTCATGTGCAATGACATCTCTCTCTTTATTGAATAATTTAAAGCAACTGTGATCAGTAAAATATAGTATGCTTTTACCCTTCCTACAAATATTCAACCCCATCTCTAGCAATGTGCACATCTAAAGAAGACATTTGAAAATGGATTTATATAAGTAATAAAATTCCTTCCTCTCAAAATAATAAGAAGGTCATTACTTTGTTTAAACTAAACTAAATTTATGTAATTAAATTAACTAAGGACTCAGAGCGAGCTGCTGCTTACATTTCTGTGAATGACCATTGCTATCCCATGGACACCATTTACACTGGAATTAACCCAGAGTTGTTCTGAATTTAAATTAATTTAAATTGTATTAGAATTCAGGTCAAAAGTTTCAAATAAACCATTTCTACTGTGTGATTGTTCTCAGATAAAAATAAAAATCTAGGAGTATTATGCCTCTATAAAAAGCTTTCCCAAAGTACTGATAGTACAGCATTATAGAAGAGAGAATTTCATATAATTCTCTCTATATAAGAAATGTACTCATAGATTTTCTCACGGAGTTTACTGAAATGCGCAATTAGGCTGAAGACATGCTACACAACCATTACCACTTTGCTGGGACCTCAAGCAAGTGAGATGTAGTGTTGTTCAGCCCAGCCTCTTCTCAGCTCAACTGTTCAGACAAATTAAGCATGTGTCCTTTGGGAGGATGCTGGCAGGACAAGATCTTAGCAATGCCAAGCAGAAGCGTCAATAATTTGGCCCAATGTATAGAGTACATAAAGACTACATACAAAATTAATGGAGTCCACCACTTAGCTGGAAGGCTACTTTAACATTTCTGTGAAAGCACAGATGCATTTCATTTCATTTTGGCATCTACCACTCAGCAATTATACAGGACATAGTGAAGTTCTAAGTTACTATACTTTGACTGGGGCTAAGGGACAATATGTCTTACAATTTCACTGGGGGAAAAACACTAGAGAAACAAAACAGAAAAATGTGTTGATGTTAGCCAAAATGGTTAAAAGAAAAAATATATATATATAACCATACTGAAGTAGAAAGAGAAAATTGTGATTTATGCAAAAGGGCAGGAAGAGCCAACAAAAATATTGAAGAAAACTAATTCAAAAATCTCTCTAGCAGTAGGAATTTTGGAGTATGAGAAGTCATAATATTAAGCTCAACTATTCACATATCATGAATTGTGCTCCCCAAATCATGAATGGCAAAATGGCTTAAGTTTTCATGCTTTTGTTTGTTTG
The DNA here is from genome assembly GCA_011076525.1 of Nettapus auritus. Lineage (NCBI taxonomy): Eukaryota > Metazoa > Chordata > Aves > Anseriformes > Anatidae > Nettapus > Nettapus auritus. The sequence continues at coordinate 77,702,700 of CM021765.1, read as the reverse complement.
TTTGTTTGTTTTGTTTTGTTTTGTTTTTCCATGCTCAATATATCTGGTGATGTAAGACATTTACTGTAAACAGACAGGGTACCAATATGATCTATTGACTTTCCAAGTCAAGAAAAACATCACATGCTGAAAGACTCCTGATAATATCTCAGCATTTTGGAATACCTTAAGAAGCAGTTGCCCATTATGAAAAAATAAGTAGCTAAAACCTCTATTTGCCCTATTTGCTCCTCTTATGTTTTTTGTTTGTTTGTTTTTGTTTGTTTTTTTGTTTTTACTTTCTAAGTAAAGCAAACCTGGATAGATGGAAGAAGGAAGGAGAAAAACAAGGGAAACAGAAATGTTTGGCAAGTACTTTTAGAGATGAGAATCAGAAGCTAACGTGTGCCTAACCCTGCATTTTTAGGTATTAAGAGACTTTAGGATTAACCCAATTAAGGGTCCAAATATCAGACCTGTCTAAGGACTCTAATTATTAGACTGTATGTCCTCAGAAAATGCTAGGTGTATAGGCAATTAGCACAAGCATTCATTTTGGAAACCCTAGGTTTAGCACCAGAATATTTGTTTTAAATAAATCTCTGGTTTCCAAAAGCACTTTGTTCCTGATATGTTCAATAAAATATGTTCCTGATATGTTCAATTAGTTCCTGGAATAAAGATTTAAAAGGATAACTAACTCTTCACATTTTAATTTATTACTGGAAATAACTAAATGGAATATGATTGCGTCCCAAAGATACTGCTTTGATGAACAAGAAGAAAATAGTCCTTTCTCTTTTGGGGGATTGACATAGGCTTGTTGCCCATCCTCCTCAACAGAATGGGGGTAGAAAGTAAGATGAAAAAGCCTGTAGGTTGGGATAAATACAGGGAGATCACTTGTCAGTAGTCTTGGGGAAAATTAATTTATGTTATCTTCAATTAAAATAGATTTGGATGGTGCAAAACAAAGACAAAACTAGAAACATCACCCCTCTGCCCTTCTTCCCAAGATCATCTTAATTCTTGACTCCTCTACATGCCTCTCGAAGTGGTGCAGGGAGGATGTGAAAAGGGGACTATGGAATCCATCCATAAGAGCTCCTCTCTGCTGCTCCTTCCTCCTCACACTTTCTCTCTTCTCCAGTGTGGGATCATCCTATGGGCTGAAACTCCTTCAGGAAACAGCCATTTGCTTCAGCAGGATATTTTCCACAGTTTGCAGTTCAGTTATCAGATGTGGTGTGGTCCTTTCCACAAACTACAACATTATACCTGGTCCAGAAATCTCCGCTCCAGTGCCTGGAGCACTTCCTCTGCCTCTGTCTTCTCAGTTTAGTACTCACAGAGCTATTTATCATATATATATATATCACTCTCTATCCTCTGCCTCTGTATCATTTTACCCTTTCCTAAAATCATTCCCTCTGATGTGCCAAGAGTTTGGCTGATGGCTTCATCTGTCTCCTGCTGTAGCTGTGTTGAAAGAGGCTGAAACCAGCTATGTTCAGTAAGAGGCAGTCCCTGGCCTCTCCTCATAGAGGCCACCTCTGCAGTGCCCCACTGCCAACACTTTGACACCTATGTCCAGTACATATATGACATTGGTGCAACAGCATAAAAAGTATCATAGTTGATTTTGAATACTGAGCAAGGCAATGCAGATTGAATAGAGTTCTCATTCAGAGTGGAATGAAAAACACTGAAAGTGTTTTCCCAGTCTCTTCTTGTAGGACACAAAGGTGGAAATGAGCAAGAAGGGTGGGTGTAAATGATAAAGTACAAGTAGATAAAGGAAGGAAGAGAAGGTCAGTATGCCACCTGGTCAGCTTTCTCTTTCATCATGTGCTTTCTAAATCTTATACAACATTTTCATGAGTTTGCCATTCTCTATAGCACCAAGCCAAAGGGAGAAATGAATTTGTCTGAGTTATAACGGCATTATGAGAAGTAAGAAAAAGCTGGATGAAAATATTGAGTTACTTAGCATGCAGGGCAGAAATTGCAATACCAAATTCTGAAATTTTGATCAATGTAGTAGGCAGCAGAATTCTACTTTCTGTTATAGCTCTTGCAAAGAAATCCAATTCTGTAAAATCACTTGGTATTTTATATTACACCTGCTTCTATCCTCTGGCAATAGTGCCATCTAGCCGTTAAAAGACTGTACTGTAAACTATCAAGAAGAACACCTTGTCTGCAATCAGTGTTACACTTCATAGAATCATAGAATCATAGAATAAGTTGGAAGGGACCCATAAGGATCATCAAGTCCAACTCCTCACTCCACAGAGGTCTACCCAAAAGTTTAGGCCATGCGACTAAGTGCACAGTCCAAATGCTTCTCAAATTCAGACAGGCTTGGTGCAGAGACTACCTCCCTGGGGAGCCTGTTCCAGTGCACAACCACCCTCTCAGTGAAGAACCTCTTCCTGATGTCTAGTTTAAACTTCCCCTACCTCAGCTTCACCCTGTTCCCACAGGTCCTGTCACTGGTGTTTATGGAGAATAGGTCACCCACCTCGCCACTCCCTCTCGCGAGGAAGTTGTAGACAGTGCTGAGGTCCCCCCTCAGCCTCCTCTTCTCCAGGCAGAACAGGCCCAGTGACCTCAGCTGCTCCTCATATGTTTTCCTCTACAGGCCCTTCACCATCTTCATCACCCTCCTCTGGACATTCTCCAGCAGTTAATGTCCTGTTTGTACTGTGGTGCCCAGAACTGCACACAGTACTCAAGATGAGGCTGCACCAGCGCAGAGTAGAGCAGGATGATTACTTCCCTCGCCCTACTAGCAATGCTGTGCTTGATGCACCCCAGGATACGGTTCGCCTTCCTGGCTGCCAGGGCACACTACTTAAAACATTGCAGCTAGTAACTGTTTTATTCTAAACTCGTTGAATTTATTAGATTTCTCATAGGATATGGCACATATCCCATTCTAGTGAATAACATTAATTACAGAATATTTCTTGGATTTTAGACAGGGGCAGAAAAGTTTACCTGAAAGTTAAGAAAATTCATCCAAATAGGCAAGTTATCTATTTGGAGCAGTTCAAGAGGTGCATATAATTGCTGACATAATACTTTGAAATTGATCACTTAAGTAACAATCTCAATGGCAGATATGTCACACTGGCACATTACCCAAGGGAAACTCTATTGCAGGGATATATTTACATGAAGACAGAAGACATTTCAACTGAGATTATATTTCTGTGGTAAGCAATACAAGCCAATAGATAAATTTAAAAATCTTTCCATCAGATTATTTGAATACAATGCTCTATTTGCAGTTGTATTCAAGCACTATCTAGGTTTTGCAGGATGATTTATATGCTTATGAGTTACCTAACTTGGCTAAGATCCAACATGTGCAGCTCTGCATCCTCAGGTGGACCTCTGAGCTGTGGAACCCTGAAAATATACTGCACTTGGACAACACCAAGAAGCTTTGCAAAAATAGTTCTATGTTTCTCTGTGAATCAGACCATAGCCAGTTTGTTCAGATCACAACTATTTCAGTTATTTATTTATATTTTTCCATGAGAGAACACCTCCTCAAAGCAGGTGTTTCTAACCATCAGCCATGCCAGCTCATTCCACACTCAGGGAGTAAAGCAACATACTTTATTTCTTCTGCCTCCTGCTTAGTAACTCTAGTTTTGCAGTTCAGACTGTTCACTCAATTGCACCTGGGCAACCCGAATGACTTCACTGGACTTACAAAAGGCTGAAGTAATTGAGTGTAACTTAGTAAAAGATACTCAGGGAAGAACAGAATCCAGGTCACCTCTCTCTTGGCTTCATAAGATCTTGAACAGCCAGAAACAGTAAAATGCTGTGACACGCTTAGTGGATGAGGGAAAGGCTGTGGACGTGGTCTACCTTGACTTCAGTAAGGCATTTGACACCATTCCCCACAGCATTCTCCTCAGGAAACTGGCTGCTCATGGCTTGGACTGGC
>CM021765.1:77655038-77698744 GCA_011076525.1 Nettapus auritus | reverse complement strand
TGGAATAGGCTGCCCAGGGAAGTGGTTGAGTCACCATCCCTGGAGGTCTTTAAAAGACGTTTAGATGTAGAGCTTAGGGATATGGTTTAGGGGATGATTTGTTAGCGTTACGTCTGAGGTTGGACTCGGTGATCTTGGAGGTCTCTTCCAATCTAGACTTTTCTGTGATTCTGTGATTCTGCTGTAGAATTATATTTCTGATGACAAAATCCAGAAATTCATCTCTAAGTACACCCAGGAAACATCAAACAAATAAATGTCATTTTTATATCTGCACTTTTCTTAGTAGAAATGAAACATTTAAACTGTGTAAAAAATAAATAAATTTTTAAAAAGTGTCAAAATGAGCATGTAGTAATAAGAACTGTGGCATCAAATACAGTTCTTAGAGTTATATGATCATTTAGTTTAGAAAAGACCTCTCAGATCATCACATCCAACGGTTAACCTAGCACTGCCAAGTGTACCACTAAATTGTGTCCCTAAGCACCACATCTACATATCTTTTACATACCTCTAGGGATGGCAACTCAACCACTTCCATGGAAAATCTATTCCAATGTTGCACAGCCCTTTCAGTGAAGATTTTTCCTAATATCCAACCTAAGACTCCCCTGGCACAATTTCAGACCATTTACACTTGTCCTACTGCTTTTGGCATAGGAGAAGAAACCATCTTCCACCTCACTACAACCTCCTTGAAGAAGTTGTAGAGAGACATAAGGTCTCCCATGGGCTCCGTTTTCTCCAGGCTAAACAACCCCAACTCTCTCAACCACTCTTCGTAAGACTTGTTCTCTAGATCCTTCACCAGTTTTGTTGCCCTTCTGTGGACATGCTCCAGCACCTCCATGTCCTTCTTGTACTGAGGGGCCCAAAATTGAACACTGTATTGAGGGTGCTGAGTACAGAGGGACAACCACTTCCCTAGTCCTGCTGGCCACACTATTTCTGATACACACCAGGATGTTGTTGGCCTTCTTGGTCACCTGATCAAGCAGATCAACACCACTTGGTGTCATCTGCAAAGACCCAGCCACCCAGATATTTTTTTACCCATCCTAGTTGTGAGTAGCCAGTTTATCCAGGAGTATGCTGTGGGAAACAGTATCAGAAGCTTTACTGAAGTCCAGGTAGACAACATTCACAGCCTTTTCCTCATCTACAAAGTGTGTCACCTTGTCATAGAAGAAGATCAGGTTAGTCAAACAGCCTTCTGTAAAACCATGCTGACTGGGCCTGGTCACCTGGTTATCCTGTGTGTGACGTGTGATGGTGCTCAAGATAATCAGCTCCATGAGCTTCCCCAGCACCGAGGTCAGACTTACATGCCTGTAATTTCCAGGATCTTTCTTCTGGCCCTACTTGTAGATGGGCATCACATTTGTTATCTGCCAGTCAACTGGGACTTCTCTGATAGCTAGGACTGCTGATAAGCGATGGAAAATGACTTGGCGAGCACTTCTGACAGCTCCCTCAGTATTCTTAGGTGGATCCCATCTGGCCCCCATCTTCAATATATGAGTAACACCAAAAATACTACATGTGTACTGTAGGCTCAAGATATGAAAAAAAAAAAAAAAAAAATCAAAATCAAAACAACAAGAACAACAAAAAAACTTCTTCTGAAATAAAGCATCCCTGTAATTCTATTTTGGACAAAATATAAGGTAAAAGCAAGGAAAATGGATACTTCTGAGCTATTTGGAGGTTAAAAGAAGCTAAGATCCAGTGCAGTGCAGGCAGTTTCTGAAAACAGTACATGGCAGGGTGATAACACAAAAGGAGGCACAATTAAGGCACACCAACATTCCTGGAATCTTGCAGTGGCCAACAATGGCATCTAGGAAACTATACAGTTTCATGGGGGCTGTTCCATCCTGCATTAGGGCTCCCAGACTTATATCCACCCTGACTATATTCCAATGCCTGTGCCTACCCCAGTCTGAAGGTGGCCCTAGTTTTACCTTCACAATCCCATAATGATTTTGTTTTAAGACTCATTACAGAAGAGAAGATCATTTTCTATTCTTCTTATCTAAAAAACAATTAAGGGGATTTTAGCAGTAAAGATATCTGGTTTGGAGTAGTGTTTTCTGTTGGTCTTGCACATGGAAAAATGAACAGAAAGGACTTGTTTGGAGTCAGCTGAAGGACTTCAAGACCTTAAAAAACTTTATCTGTCTTTGAAATATGCAAATAGTACTAACTCTCTAATAGCTTTCAGTGGATCTTAATGGACATATGCTAAATTATGTGCAGTAGCAATGCAGAAGAGTGAGCTAAGAGAAGAGTGCAAGTCTCAGTACTGATACTCAGTTCTATAGAAATTAATGGAATTTAAGACTAAACAAGGCTAGTATTAAACATCCAGTCTTGGTCTCCTTTGTAACCAAAGATCTTTCTTCATATATTTTTTGCTATGAGGCTAATAAATATGGTTTAATTAACCTTCTTTTTAGCAAAACTTCTAATCATAACTTGAGCATTTCTGTGAAGAATAGTTAGACACAACACTTATTAGGTCATCCCAAATGCTAATTATCCTTGCTGTTGAAAATGTGTGGCTTATTTCCAGGCTGAATTTGCCTATCTTCATCTTCCAATCTTGGCATTTAACTGCAACTTTGCCAGCATCTACTGGCAGAGTTTTGAGCTTGGCTGTATGGTCTTACAGATGGTGATCAGGGATCCTCTTGGCTTTTCTGCTAGCTTAGGCCACTTAGTCAGAATATAATTAATCAGTCAAGCCTACAGCTGTGTTTCTTCCTCTTCAGTGTGCTTGGAAACAAATCTCCCAGAGTCTACAGACCTGCCCTGACATGGACCACTCACATGGCTTTACACATTACAAATTTTATGAAAGGATGTGGGAGTAGTCAAGGTCCTGTGCCTCAAGATACTTATATGTATATTCCTTCCAAAGGAACAGATATATACCATGATAGGTGAGGATCATACTTCCAGTCATAAAGCACAAAGAAGCCTGGTAGAAGACACAAGCTTCTTCCATGTTAACACTGCAGACACACTGGTGGAATGGAGGAAAGGATCAACTAATCCAAATACTTTCTAGTCCTTACTGACCTTAACAACTTTCTTCTGAACATTCTCAAAATTACCAGGTAGTGTGTATAGACAGAGAGAGAGACATATATACACAAGTATAAGTGTGTGAATATGTGTGTATATATATTATATCACATGCATGCAATGAATACCTGGATAAAAGCTAGTTTATAAGGCTAAACTTGTTTAATTTAACTCACTTTAGTTTATTCAGAAAAAAAAGTGATTCCTTGTTGTGCTGTATTTAAAAATTACTTTGCCTTTGATAGTTATCTTAAGGTTTCTACTGGATCGCAACATATTGTGATCATTATTGTGTAAATGGCAGTAAGGTGTTCAGTCAGTCTTTATATCATTGTTTAAAATCAATTTTCCTTTTCCTTTTTTTTTTTTTTTTTTTTTTTTTTAGGATGACAGTATAACATATGGCTTTACAAGAATTAGTTATTTACGTAAACTTGAAGCCATTCAGAACATTACCAGAAAAACACTATAATTTACACAAACAATATGGTTACATCTGTAGTCATAAATATCCATTGTTTATCAATTCTTTTCAAAGGTAATTAATTTGATTTCATAATGAGCCTGATCCAGAGAAGGCAAAGGGCCAGATGTACAAATAGACTTAGATATCTGGTGAGATTTCCAAAACAACTGACTGACAATGGCACACAAATCTATCATAGTAGGGAAGATGGCAGTAAAATGCCACAAATTCAGTTCATAACACAGTGGGATATTCTGTCACCTGTTCTTTTTTTTTTTTTTTTTTTAACTTTTATTCCTAAAATTTTTCAAAGAAGATAATGAAATGCTACACGTGGGTTTAAAATATACTTACACAAATACAGCTACAGGTAGAGTCAAGGAAAACAGATAGTGAGACAGACATGTGCCTATCTTAATTTACATAATTAGGTTGATTTAATTTATTTTGATATTGACTAGACACAGGAAGAAAAAAAAAAAAAAAAAAACATTTATCAGCAATACTCACTACCTAACTTCATCCTGGAATTCACTGGATTTGCAACCAGTTAGTACCCTGAAATCCACTACTCTAATACTCAATCACAGGTTCACACCTTCTCATGTAAACTGTAAACACCTGATAGACAAGGTTTTTGAGCAATAAATGCAGCACATTTTAGAACAATTTATCCAGTGAATTTTTTTCAGTATAAAAATAAATCTGTATTAGTTTAAGTAAGTTATTACCATTTTAATATTAACTATGGTTTTAAAACAGTGTCTCTCTGTAAAATTATTCTAAGTATAGGAGTATCTTTGTATAAGTACTTTTAAAGGGTACCAGTAATACAATCAGATACCCAACTGAGTTATCTCTCTCTACCTAACATTTGAGGTATCTTTCTCTAGAATTAAAAAAGGGTCCCAAAGTGATGTTATCTTGCAACTTGCAACTGCAAGTCTGTTCACTTGAGACAGATAATAGTTTATCTAAAATTTATCTATAAAATCACTCATTCATCACCATTATACACTGTAACAAGTTGCTTAACTTGGGCCCTATGGAACTAAGCCAGTTGGCAATTTCACAATTTGCAAAGCTCATATTACAATTCTTTATGTGGGAGTCTCTTAGCGACATTTAATAGTCTTGTTACTTCACTAAACTGCATGTATTAGTTCCCTTAATGAGAGGGGAACACAATTAAAAAATTTAACTGAGCATATGATTTCATCTCTGGATGAGAGGGATTTAGTGCTAGCCTCTAGAGAAAGATGTATTTTCTTTCTATAAGTTAGTCTGGCCCAACTCTGGGCCAGTGTCCTGAGGTATATAAGAACATATTGAAGGATCAAGTCTGAAATTCTCGCTCCCATGAATTCAGTTGGTTTCATAAAACTCCCAGTGACTTCAGCAGAGCAAAATCTCACTCACAAGGCTTTATAAGAGCACACTTAAAAAGAGACTCTACATCATCTTACACCATGTGAAGTCATTTATCTCAGCACCAACTGGAGATAAAAGCACATGAAACATTATGATTTTCCTTTGGTTGTCATTTCAAATTTAGTTTACACAACCTGTGAAATATCGCACCAAGAGCAGCAGAGAGTGAGGTGGTGTAAACTTCAGTAAGATTATAAGTTGGCAATGAAACATTCAAGAAGAAGAAAAAGAAACAAAAGGGGATGTGGTTATGCTAGATTCTTTCCCTGACTCTAAAGCTTTTATTACCATCAGTAAAATGTTAATGAAGTTTATATTCTAACATTTGAATGTGCTTTAAAAATTGACAATTCACTGTTGAACACAATCTATAAAGCCAAGCTTTTGACAAATTATATAGACAATGTACACGGAAGAGTTCTGTGTAAACAGTCAATGAATGGAGAGCTGGTAGGATAGGGAGAAGAACAAGAGCAAAGCAACCTTCAGATCTAACTAAGGTTGCTCTAAAATGGAAACATTTCAGATGTACAGGAGACCTGTGCTTGCACTTTCTACCTGGCTGTTTAAAGATAGACAGTGAAATTTATCAGTGTTCTGTTTCTGATTTATCTCTATATTATATATACATCACACTGCTGTGAGCCCACAGAATTTGAAAGTATGGGAGGCAGGAAACAGAGACAACAGATGAGTTACACAGATTGAAGGAAAATGAAAGAAGAAGGCATTCACAGATCCTAGCTTCAGTATAGCAGGACTAATTTTTACCTCTGCAGTCATTGCAGAAAGATGCACTTCCAGAGTCAGAGTCCAATGAGGCTCTTCTTTTGAGCCTGTGATTAAGAAGAATATTTCTTATAGCTGTTTACAGAGAAAGTCTATAATAAGTAGATATCTGTAATGAATATCCCTGTGTCCTCCAACATACATACAACCTCCTCCCCAAACCCTATGCAAGGTGGAAGAGTATAGACTAGTAGAAAGAGATATCAATTAAATACTGGAAGGCAAAGGCAGAAATCACAGATTCGTGGATCCGGAAAAGTAATGAGAGACATACATTCTTGTACTATTAGCATTATCTGTAGACTTTTGAGGGCTGTGACTTCAGGGAAGTAGAACCATCAGTTTTGCTATCTATTTTAAATTTCCCAAAACTTAAATTCAACAATAAAATTATTTTTGTAAATTATATACATTTCTGATATTATATAAGCTTTTGCCATTTCTCATGAAGTACATACTTCCCAGTATACCCATAGCTGGAGTTTCAAACCACCAAATCACAAAGCCTGGTCACTTGTTTTTATGTTGTTGTTGTTGTTGTTGTTTTGTTTTGTTTTTACAAAACAAGGGAGTGGAGAAATCAGACCTATGATGACTGACAAACACATCTTAACTGCTTTCCACTAAGCCACTAATAAATTCATACAAGGTTGTTAGAAAATCTTCTAGATGGAGAGCAAAAGATCCTTGCACTCTAATCCCAAATACTTTCTGATTTCCAAACAGGAAAATGACAAATACCCATATACTAGACTGAACTAGGTAGTATTTCTCAAGTAGTACATAAATGTTAAAAACACATAAAAAACACACAAAAAAATCTCTGTGAAGCTACTTCCTACCAGCATCCCAGATTATTTGCATTTTTTAAATAGTTTTGTTTGTAGTTGGCAGTAAAATGTGGATCTACTGAAAGATGCCTTGCAATTGCTCAGACCTATTTTATATAAAGCAAGCAGGCAATATTAGAAAAAGTGGAAAACAATGTTTAACATTTGATTCTCTGCAAAATGCTTTTTGATCCTTTACTATCATTAACAAAAAAGGAGTAGCTGTATCAACAAAGTAAATTTGTTGTGTAAATGGAATCACATGCCAGAAAAATGAAAGAGTTGGAAGCGGTGACAATCTATGCATGAAACTGGAATGTGGTATCTAGTCAGAGATCAGTACAGTTTGTAGTATATTTATATAATAATAATTTTGAAAGTCATGTCAATTGAGTTTGAAGATGATACTAAATTAGGATATATTGTGAATAATGAAGAAGATGGAGATTTAAATATTGGGGGTTTGAGAAGTACAAATAGAAGCATGAAACAGAAAGAGATTTGAGTAGGATAAATTAATGCCAATACAACTAGGAAAATAATTAGAAACAACAGAAATGCTCAACAGAGAAAAAAGTGTTGTTAAATAAATTATTGGAGAGCAATAGGTTACAGCCTGAAAATGAATCTAGAGAGAATAGAAATGGTGGTCATTTATACAAGCATTACACTTACAAATAGGGAAGAGTTTAATGGTTTAAAACATGCACAATCTGCATGGGAGTAAATTCAACATTAAATTCACAGACTGAACTAAGTGGCATGTGAAAAAATCAGGACAGTAATGCATTGGCTTGAAAAAAAAATGGCATTCACCAGCAAGGGACCAGGCTGACTTTAGGGCAGTTGTTTACATATGGGAGAGAGCAAGAGAAGCATGGGTTCACAAATACAAATTGAGTGAGGACAGACCTAAGCTAACCCTACCCATGCTATTCCTAGACCTAAAGAAAAGATCCCTAAGCTGACTGGAAATGAGGCTACTGATAGGACTTCTGGAAAGACTCTTGATTCTAATAGGGTGATTTGGGACATTCCTTTTCAATGCAGACATTTGTTCAAAGTCCCCATACCAAGATGCAGATGTTCTGAACTTTTGGTGTTGTCACAGAAAGTGGATAAAATCCTGTTATTCATAAACTAGATTGTTTACCTAGGCTCTGGGAACTGTGACAGGAATATAGAGGAGAAATAGACACCTTAGCTACAAGGGAGGCAGAGGACCTTTCAGGCCTGTCACACAGTTTTTTTGTTATTTTTTTTTTTTTTTTTTTTTACCATGCATCTTCTGCAGTTTTAGTCTGACATGTCTTTTACATCTTGGGGTAAGGGCACTGGCCTGTGCAAAAGACTCAGAGATCCTACTGCAGAGCATAGAAGAACATAACATTGCCACATAGGCAATGTTTACCTACATCATTTTCTATCCTGACACTGCCCCAACTACATTCCAAAGTGGGATCCCCTTTACTGTGTTGTGTAATTTATGCCCCATGGTATCACCAAATTTCAGCAGAAGTTGCAAAAAGAGTTTCTTCTGGAAAACGGCTTTTAGTGTGAAGTCATCAGTGTAGTATTTCCTCAAAGTTCCCAGAAATATGCAGACTGATCCCCTCATTTTCTGCAACTACTTTGCACTAGTCTGCTGGAAGATTTTCAAGGTAGAGTCTGTCCAACAGAAAATTGCAGGGATTTGTTTGGAATCCTCTGTTGACACAAATCTGATATAAAGGATTCTATTACATAACCCATTCCTCTGACTAGCATATGGTGTGTGGCTGAAATGAAGGTGACACATACAGCCTAGGCCACCTACATTGCTGGTTTGTTTTTTGATGAATTTTGAGTTAAATGGCCTATGATTTGGGCAACCAGATCTCTGACAGGCATCCACAGAAATGTAGAAGCTTCATGTCATCATCATATACATACACACAAAACAGTCATGTTCCCCAATAAGATAAAGTAGTACCAAAACAGTCTTCTCAAATCATCTCATTATGCAGCATAGTCAGTCTCTGAACTTTTCTTTCAGTCATGATTTAATGGGAGGAAAAGCAGTATGGGGGAAGAGAGAACTTGTGTAGAGACCTCACACTGATGCTTCATTCTAGAAGTCCAGCCTCTTTCAAAAGTCAAAGGTTTTTTTGTTGTTGTTGTTGTTGTTGTTGTTTTTTACCCTCAATAGAACATGCTTGGTTCAACTAATATACCTTCAGAGACAAGGGAAGGAGGAAAAATAAATAAATAAATAAATAAAAGATATTTAGAATCTAGAAATATTGGGGAATCCTCTATTTGCAGTTTTGAATTCAAGGCTATATACTTTTTACATACTTTTACATATGCTTTGGTCTGTTTCAGTTAGTTGTTACAAATACATTGCGGGAGTCAAAATCAGATTTGTATCAAAATTAAAAAAATATATAAATTAATTAATTAACTTTATTGATCGTATGGGTAAAAAAAGTGAGTGGGAAAATAAATTACTACCAGGAAGATCCAGATTGATCAAGAAAATCCTTTGAAAAATAAATCCTTCAGTCTTTCAAACAGGCATTTGTAAGGTCCAGGATAACTTTCTGTCTTCATCACTGGCATCTTCATCACTAAAAATTTCCAAAAACAGGTTAAAGAAACACCTAGCAAATGTGACACATGGTATAACTGGTGCCATTTTTAAGTGCAGTGGGGGAACTAAATGTCTTCTTTGGTTCTTTTCTGAACATAATTCTGTCATTATTATTATTATTTTTTCTGTAATCCTTTGTGGTCTTAATTAAAGTAATCCAATTTTTTTTTCTATTTCTTCTTCTTGTTCTTCAGAAAAATACCAAATATTGATAAATTTCATGGTTTTTTTTTTGTTGTTGTTATTGTTGTTGGTGGTTGGTTGGTTGGTTGTTTTTTTGTTGTTGTTGTTTGTTTGTTTGTTTGTTTATTTCCCCTCAAATTACCAATAAGACAAATTAAAAGGTGAAATAGTTACCAGCACTTAGGGGTACTGTCACACATACGTGGTTCTCTCATCATGTATCCACACACATTGTAATTAATGTAATTAAATACAACAATTTTAGGACAATTTCAGGGGAACACTATCCACTGAAGAGGTGATCCTTATTAAGTGAAAGAGGGTACTTATTATATGACGATTACCTTACAGAAATCTATACTCAGAATATAACCAGGAAATTTAGATAAACCAGACAAGTGTCTTCACAGCAGCCAGAGTTTTGTTATGAATCCAAGGACCTAGAGAGACTGGTTGAGCCATCACCTCATAAAGCTAGGTTCCCTTTTCTGTGTCAGGGCAACCCAACAGAGCTGTTAACCAATAAATTCCCAGGGAAATCTTCTATCTTCACATGATGTCAGTAGAAAACACAACAGTGCCTTGCCACTTGGCCTCCATATGGGAAGTGTGGCTTCCTGAGTCAACAGATATATAACTTGTGTGCTTGACGCAAAGAGAGAAAGCAAGAAAAGCTGACCTGTAGATATTACAGGCAAACAAATACGCCTTCAGATAAGCTGAGGTTCTGAATCAACCTGACCTAAGGGATCCTGTCACTCAGTATCAGGCTAAAAAACACAGAAGCGCTAAGTCTATAAAGTCTTGTAACATAGAAACTACTCCAGCAATGAAATGATTGCCCAGAGAACACAGAGCTCCTTTTCTTAAACATAAACTTGATAACCCTGAAGTTCAGAGCTAGTAATATCAGCCTAACAAACTACAGTCTATCCAACTCAGCAAGCTCACAAAAATTTATCTGCCATCAGCTAAGGGAATAAAACACGTCTGATATCTCAGACATCATCTCCTCCTTAAAGAACTGTGTTTGCTGAGTAAGCTTCCCCTCCATCTTTTCCTTCTGAGGGAGCTGAATTCTCCCTTAATTCTATAGTTTTTCGCTAGCTCATGACACCTCAGGAACCACAGACAGATGCCGAAGTAGAAGATGCTCACCTTGAGGGTTTATGAGCACAAAGCATTCCCTTTAAGCCCCACAGACTAAGCACACATGCACATACACACGAGTCAGTTAGTTTAATTAGTGAGCTATGGTTTCATGTTGGAAATGTATTTCATCTGACTTTGGGAGCTTGTTCTCTGGTCTCTTTATGCAAGATAATGCATCCTTCTCCCAAATAAAACTGATAAATAAAGCTAAATCAACTACTGCAAATAAGTAAAGTTCCTTGAGGTCCTGAGGATATATGTAATCCATTCTCTCTTTTGTTTTTGTTCTTGTTGTTCAGTTATGCTACCATCATTTTACATAGCTCATGAGATTAGCACTGCAGAAAATTCACTAACTGTAAATAGATGGAGATATTAGAAATGCATCACCTATTGCTTAAAAGACATCAATGCAATTTTTGAGATGTTTATAGAAATGCCTAGCTGAACCTATATGATTATAACAGATCCAAGAATATGTATGTATGTACATACTAAGATGGAATCATTCCTTCAGTAATAAAGAAATTTAATTTAAGTCTGACTAAGAATGAACAAATTAGCAACAGATTAAGCATCTGGAACCTTTTAAGTAATTTGACTAAATGTGCATGGTTATTAAGAAAAGACGTATTTTCTTCTATTGGTATTTATGTCTAACATTTATTTCACCATAGATGAACATCATCGGGCAGCAGAAGAAACAGCCAAAGGAAAACAGTTTTCTTGTTTGCTCAACAAATAACTATTTGTTCTATATTGTAAACAAGGTAAATACTAGAACTTTGCTAATCCTGCCAGGCATCACTTATATGTGGTCAACTGAACCCTGAAATATTGTTTATAAAGTTTTGGAAGTGATACAGCACTGACAGGTTCAAAAGGAGACTAGTGAGCTCAGTGAACTCAAACTTTCAAAGGAACATAGCACTTAGGGGACAACAGAGGCCAAGCAAAGTATTTCAACTCCCACTTTACTATAAATACCCCCAAAAATGGAACCTGACACATCTGAGATAAATGCTCTTCAGAGAAACTACACAAATTCCAACCACACCTACCTCTTTCTCTATCATCAGTAACTCCAGGGTGACTAGGTGGCTATTCTATATGCAAAAATGTTATTCAGAGATGCTATTCAGTATGGATTGCTAGCATTTGAATCTAGAATGTCCTCTGGGGACAATGAGTGGGTGGTATATTTCCCAGCAATTATAAAAGAAGCTGTCATGATTTCTAGCCCAGGGGATTTCTGCTACTCTAGAAATAACCCAGACATCACAAGGCACAGAATTTCTGGAGTCCACATTTTCCTGTTCTTGACTTACTCTTTACAGAGAGAAGGGAACTGCAGATATTTCTTCTGTCCTTTTTTCACATTAAGACTTCTCTAGAATGATAAGCAAGCATCCAAGCAGTGATGCCTCCCTGAAAACCTACTGAAAACTTTATGTAGCTCATTACTTAGCATTCTTCTTCTGGTCCTGTTTCTTCATACATGTTATGTGGCCTCACCTTAAAGAACATCCAGCATTCATCTCACTTTTCCTTATCAAATAGTACTTCTTTTTGTGACATCATCTTCTGCCTGTCTTTGTGAAGGTCTCTGTCTTTGTTATCTCTTTTGTCCATTATTTCTACTCTTCACAGAACCACAGAAACTCATTCCACTACAACACACACAGGCATTCTACTGCTGTTTATTCTCACTGTGTCGCTACATATTTACATGTTTTTCACCTGCTCTCTTCAAGCATTCATCTTAGACTGGAATCCCTCACTGAGAGGGAAGGTATTTTGACATATAAAATATTTTGTTGGTTTCCAAAGTCTCTATTACAATGAATCTTCATGATGGTAGCAAAACTATTACCTTTCTTCTCTTGTAAGTTGTCTGAGATCATAATGAGAAGAACAAAGAAGATGTACGAAAGGGTCAATTTCAGTCTTAAAAAGTGATCAAAAGGTCTGATCTGAAGGGGTGACAATGAAAAGTTAAGCATCAATAGGAATTTAAAGGTTAAAAGAGCAAAAAGTTATGTTTGTTTTCTCCAATGAAAACCAGCATTTCAGGAAAAGAAAGAAAAAAAAAAAAAAAAAAAAAAGTTGGAGATATGTCCCAAATTAGAATGAAAAGCTAAAGTGTTTGTTTTCAAAAGTGTTTTTAATTACTGTGAATCATAAGTTTTACGTCAACAGCTTAAAATATTTTGTTTTGAATTATTCTATTTTTAAAAACCCTTTAATATAAATTGCATTTTGAAAGAAAAAGACATTTAATAACAACAGTTGGAAACTCCTCACTCTATAAAAGTTAAACTAAGATATTCTATTAAAATCAAAACATGTTTTATGAAAAAAAATATATATATATATATTCATTAAACAATATTTTCAAGTGGGGAGGGGTTTCAATTCGACAATTTTTTTGGAACAGCTCTGTTCTTAATGTTCTTCAAGCACAGTACCAACAGGTGTCTATTGAAGAAAAATATAGGGGGATTTCTGAAATTTTGTGTGAGTGTTCTACTGTCAATGCTTACTATGCATGCCATGTGGTGTTGTGTTAAATAACTGTAACTGGTAATGGTAAGATTCTGCACAGTACATACTTGCTGGCAGTGAAGACACAAAAAAGTACGTCAGCTCATTTCACTTCTCAAATAAAGCTTGACAGAACTACACATTTTCTTGCATGCAGACATACTGTATTCAACACGTTCCACCCACCTAAACAGATGCTGTCTAAACAAATAGTTCAAAAAGATATGAGAAACTGTGTGGAATACTGCATCCAAAGTAGTTTCTACTGGAATCCCTGGTCAAATCTCACTGGTACAGCCAGTACTCACCATATACTTTCATGCCTTGCAGATTTGAGAAAGATTGTCATGTCCTTTACTAGGTCTCCAAAATGTGGAAGTCCACAACTGCATTCATTTTCAGTTTTTGTTTTGTTTTGGTTTGGTTTGGTTTGTTTGTTTGTTTGTTTTTCTGGTGGAAATGTGATGAGACATTAGGTAATTCTGTTCAATTGTGTCAAATGCTTCATGATGTGTTTGCCTTGAAGAGACTGTTTGGTGAGCAGAAAAAGAGTAAGAAGAAGGGACAGAAAACTTTTAAAGACTTTCTCCCAGAATCATGTATGTGCAATGCCAATATACTGAGCAAAAATTCAGCCTTTGCAAATAAAGACATATTTTCTCAGAAAATGTTTCTCAATTTTTATCAGAATAAAAATTTAGCCTCTGCAACAGCACAGAAGCTGTCTGTAGTTGTATAGAGAGGCTTGAGAAACACAGCAAAAAGTCAAGCTCATGCAACAGTAATGACCAAGACATAATATTATGTTTTTATTATACCTATATTCATGTAGTCTTAGAATCACAGATTTTCTTGAGTTGGAAGGGACTCACAAGGATCACTGAGTCCAACTCCTGGATCCACAGGACTACTTAAAAATCAGACCAAAGTCTTAAAATGTTGTCCAAATGCTTCTTGAATTTCAGAAGGCTTGTTTCTGTGACCACTTGCCTGGGGAGCCTGTTCCAGTGTCTTAACACCCTCTCAGAGAAGAAACTTTTCTTAATATCCAACCTGAACCACCCCTGTCACAGCTTCATGCTGTTCCCTTGGGTTCTGTCACTGTCACCAGAGAGAAGAGATCAGCTTCTCTCCCTCTGAAGTGCAGAGTAGAGCAGAACAATCACTTCCCCCTACCAGCTGGCAATGCTCTGTCTGATGCACCCCAGGATATGGTTGGCCCTTTTGGCTGCCAGGGCACACTGTTGTCTCATATTCAACTTTCTGTCAACCAAAACCCCTAAATTCCTTTCCTAGGGGCTGCTCTCCAGGCTCTTGTCCCCAGTCTGTACATATATCCCGGCTTGCTCCACCTCAGGTGAAGAATCCAGAACTTACTCTTGTTAAACTTCATGTGATTGGTGATTAGCCAGCCTTCTAGTCTGCAAGATTTCTCTGCGAGGCCTCTACACCCCTGTGGGAGTCAACAGCTTCTCCTAATTCAGTATCATCTGCAAACTTACTTAGTATGCATTTGAGTCCTGTGTCCAGATCATTTATAAAAACATTAAAGAGAACTGGCCCCAGAATGGAGGCCTGAGGAACCCCAGTTGCAGCTGGCCACCACCCTGATGCCCAATCCATCAGCCAACTATTCACCCACCATATTGTATAATTGTCTAGCTATATGCTGGACATTTTGTGCAGAAGGAGACTGAGAAACAGTATAAAAAGCTCTGCTGAAATCCAAAAAAGATGATATCTACTGCTTTCTTTTGGTCAACTAGATGGGTAACCTTGTCATAAAAGGAAATTAAATTCATTAACATGTTCCCCTCATGAACTTTTTTTGGCTATGATCAATGATTGCACGGTCTATAATTTTTTTTTGGCTATGACCAACGATTGCACTGTCTATGGTGGGACCTATTAACAAGTGTTATAATTTTACCAGGCAATGAAGTGAGACTGACCAACATATTAAGGAAACAAAACAAAACAAAACAAAACAAACAAACAAAAAAAAACTTGCCAAATATTTGCAACAGAGTGAAGGCACATACTGTGATGAAGCTGATCAATAGAGGAGTCAAGCCATAACATGCGAATTGTGAATCATAACACCGTTTTGAGAGAACTGGAAATCCTGTGTTTAACTTTGTTTCAAATTGGTATCTGTTTCATGTAGTACACAATATTTAATAATTCAACAGTTAATGCAATTGAGTTCAATTTTAATTGAACTCAGAGTGTCCTGAATGTTCAGTAGATCACTCAAGATAAAATCGTGTTCAATCACAATCCCTGATACAGCTCATAAGGAACAGCTTGAAGCCAATTCAAGATTTGCAGGGCCACATCATGCTATTCCATAAGCAGATATGCAGAATACTCCATTGTCTCAACCATGCTTCTTTCCATGCTTGACAGTCCAGAAAAGGAGAAAGACACAGCAGTTAATTTGGCTGATGCTTTCATTCTTTGGCATACTTGGTGTCAGATCCTGTTATGTTACAGTCTGTGGGATTTGGATTCCTAGTGAATTCACTGCATATAAGAGGATTTACACTTTTCCTATTTCCATTTCGCCGTTTGGCCATTATATAGAGAGATAACTGCAGAATAATACTATGAATCTGAAAAAATCTACTTGATTCACCAAGAGATAAAGTGAGGGAAAATGATCTCAACTTATGCCAGGGGAGGTTTAGGTTGGATATTTGGAGAAATTTCTTTACTGAGAGTTATGCAGCATTGTAATAGGTTGTCCAGAGAAGTAGTTCAGTCACTGTCCCTGGAGGTCTTCAAGAAACATGTAGCTTTGGAACTTAGTAGCATGTCTTAGTGGTGGAATTTAGTACTAGCTTAAAGGTTGAAGTAGATCATCTTAGAGGTCTTTTCCAACTTGAATGATTCTGTAACTCTATGACATTTTTATGTTTGCAGTTAGCAGAATTTGTAGCCTAAAATAACAATTAGCCCTCTGAAAAACCTCTGCTGCAGATTTCATACGCATCATAATAATTGATACATTTCATGATCTTTTGGAAAAAGGACTAACATGTCTTGTCTGAAGCAAATTTTTAGTCCAAACTTAATAGTTTGATAACAATTGCATTAATAAAGAAATGTACCCTGTGCCTAAGGCTTGACAGAGAAACGGTATAGTCAGCAAAACACTAATTCTAATAAGCCTCTTTTCACAGTGTAAGCTAGTTACTCATCAATCTGCAAAATCCTTGAATTTCTCAATTGCACTAGGTTTGCTTTTGCTTCTTGCATAAAGGGTTATAGAAAAGCTGAGTCTTAAGGCACAAGTCAAAGAACTGAGCTGCTTAACACCTCTGCAGAAGTATTCTCAGTAGACAGAGAAATATTCAGAGTGCTTGAGCACAGAAGCAGTCTCCACAGAATCATTACATATTGGGGAAGAGGCAAGAAACTGATAAGAGGTTTGCCCTTATAAAGAAATAACCATGATAAGGTCATTACACTGAAGTATAACTAAGAAAACACCAGATAGTTTTTCACAGCTCTTATCAGCTACAGGCAGGAGCTCTCTGAGTCAGTTAAGCATGAATTTAGAAGAATCTGAAATGAGAACATCAAGAAAGACCAGCATCTGATACAGAAATGTATTAGAAAATACAAGTTTTCAAAAATATCAAGTCATTTTTCCAAAACACTATAATTTTAGACTTTATTGTTTTACTTTCTTTCTGGAGTTGTCTTCACTATTTTTTGCATTTTCTACCACATCAGGATATGTAGAAAGGAACAATTTAGCAAAACGATGTGATGCTTCTTCACATATGCTATTCACATATCTTCAGGAAATAAGGTTTTGGAAAAGTATTAGATATTCAGAGGTATGTAATAAAACCTCGAGTTCATATGCCTGGAAACTTATTTGAGGATTTTAAAGATACTCATCCTTCATGGACAGGAGATTAGAATGTTCCTTGGGTCCTGTGATGCTGCTGACCCAGCAGCTCACTTCACTGTGGTGGCTTTAACAATATAGGTCTGATGAATGCTACTGGTGACAGCACTGAAATATCCAAATTACTGCTCTCTTCATTCAAGGCTTAAACATAGGCTACAACAGTTATTAAATTTACCAGAAATTAAATTTATTCTCTAACATTCTCTAACTTTCCTTTCCTGGTTAAAAATAAATAAATAAATAAAAATCTGGGCCATGCAGTGAACTGTTTTCTTTATTTTGTTTTCCATTTTGCGAAAGGGTGCTCTCAAAATCCTTTTTATCTTTGCTGCTGCAAGAGCCAACTACTCTGAATAAAGCATCTACAATTGGTTTACCTATTCTTTGTAAATATATAACAGCAACAACAACAACAACAACAAAGAATAGAAAACTTCTTTTGGCATTTTTGTATGTCATTTTCTTGCCAAGCTGTAAAATTTAATACTGTCCATTTAGTTTTTAAATGTTCAGGGCTTGGAGGAAATTTCAATTATTCCAAGTTATTGTAAGCAGAAGCTTGGGTGGCCAAGCACTGAAACTGAGCTGAACACTCTTGAATGTAGAGTTAGACTTGGTCAGTGCTTCTACTTGAGTATTTGAAAGTATTACTCAAAGTTAAAACATAATTATAACTGGAATATAAGATGGCCATTGTTTTTTTTTTTTTTTTTTTTTTTTTTTTTTTTTTTTTTTTTCAAAACTACTTTATTCTGCTTGGAAAAATAATTAAAAATAAAGATCCTTATATTCTTCTTTAGAGCACATGTATATATATTCTTATGCTGACAGGATGGGGATACACCTCTAACAACAAAACTCTTTCTGACCCTTGACATTCCATTGTATTGATTATAAATGAAGAGAAGGAAATAGTGATCATCCCCTAAGAACACCATGTGGAAAGAGGCAGGACAAGCATCTCTCTGATACAAGGGATGGAACATCAAATTGACAGTTACCTAAAACAGAAATCTCTCAGTGTAACAGTGATTGCAAAGAGCAGCTTAATGGTACCAGAAATCTCAGTGTGATAGTTCACATGTGATACTTGCTATGAAAACTTTGAGAATCTGTCATTTGGTATAACACAGAGCAGACAATGATAATTTTCTTCCCAAATGAGGAGGCAAAGCCCACAGAATATTCTACAACAGAATAACACTTCGCAACAGTACGATTACATCAAAATGTAACTTATTCAGGACTTCCTGCTGCCCTATGGAGATCTAACTATCTGATCTAATGCTGTACCCACAAAAACACTTGCAATATAAAGCAATCATTAACATGAGACTTTTTATATGTGTGAGATCTGCAAGATCTGCTCTTTTTAAAACAGTTTGTCTTCTCTTAAAATGAGAGGAATTGTATGATTTCATGACACAGAATTACTGTCAATGAAAATAAAAAATCTATCACTGTAGTTGTTAGCATTTTATTATGTTGTGTAAATTAATTGTGATCGTATCATTATCCTGCAGAAATGCAGACATATGTTAATATCTCTCATATTACATGTACATACTCCTTGACTTCCTTCAGTGTGATTGAACAGAACAAAAGAGGACACTCATTTAAAAACAGATCCTGCTATTAAAAAGATACAAGGAACTACCAGTCTGAGAACTGTAATTTACTGGCTAAGCAGACTAATCCTGGTACAAGTATTTACTTATTTACTTATATTGTAAGAACACAAAAAAGCATATTTGGCACGCAGAATCACAGAATCACAGAATGT
The DNA here is from genome assembly GCA_011076525.1 of Nettapus auritus. Taxonomy (NCBI): domain Eukaryota; kingdom Metazoa; phylum Chordata; class Aves; order Anseriformes; family Anatidae; genus Nettapus; species Nettapus auritus. The sequence goes on along the minus strand of CM021765.1, from coordinate 77,679,916 downwards.
CTAGTTTGGAAGAGACCTCCAAGATCACTGAGTCCAACCTCTGACCTAATGCTAACAAGTCCTCCAATAAACCATATCCCTAAGCTCTACATCTAAATGTCTTTTAAAGACCTCCAGGGATGGTGACTCAACCACTTCCCTGGGCAGCCTATTCCAGTGCCTAACAACTCTTTCTGTAAAGAAGTTTTTCCTAATATCCAATCTAAACCTCCCCTGGCACAACTTCAGCCCATTCCCCCTTGTCCTGTCACCAGGCACGTGGGAGAATAGACCAGCCGCCACCTTGCTACAGCCCCTTTCAGGTACCTGTAGAGTGCAATAAGGTCGCCCCTGAGCCTCCTCTTCTGCAGGCTAAATAGTCCCAGCTCCCTCAGCCGCTCCTCATAAGACTTGTTCTCCAGACCCTTCACCAGCTTCGTAGCCCCTCTCTGGACTCGCTCAAGCACCTCCATGTCCTTCTTGTAGTGAGGGGCCCAAAACTGAACACAGTACTCAAGGTGCGGCCTCATTGGAGCCGAGTACAGGGGGACAATCACTTCCATGGATCTGCTGGCCACACTGTTTCTTATGCAAGCCAGGATGCTGTTGGCCTTCTTGGCTGTCTGAGCACACTGCTGGCTCATATTCAGCCAACTATCAATCAACCAGTACTCCCAGGTCCTTCTCTGACAGGCAGCTTTCTATCCACGATAAAATAAAATAAAAATGAAGCACAGTACTTTGCTGGGAAAAATAATAATAATAATAATAATAATAATAATAATAATAATAATAATAAACAACTAGTTTCTGAGCTCACCTCCTCTGTCAGATCTTCCAAGAAGATTCAAAATTTATGGAATAACCTTTTATTCCTTTTATTGGAGGAATCACAAAATCCTCTGCACAGCAGAGTTATTTCTCTGAGAGAATACAATGCAGAAAACTGATTTAGGAAATTTTTAGCAATCCAGTATTCCTTTGCCTAAATAATATAAAAGAAGCTTTATTATAAGTTAGTTATTTCAGTCTCATGTGTCTTCTATCTTAATTTAATTCTTTAAGAAAACATTATTAAGTGATACAATTTTCTAACTTTCTAGAATTATGGATGACAATCTCGTACCTATCTAGTAGAAAATTACTGACAATCTGCATTTGGGAAATGACAACAAATGAGACCCAAATATAAAATGTCACTAAAACATATAATGTGCATCCAAAACATCTTCTGTGGAACTTTGGATTACTAACTCTAATTTGACTGGATTTTTATCAGTGACAGACCTAATATGGTCAGCATTAGTTTAATTAAGAAATTTTAAAAATATATGTTTCATTCAAGATGCAAAAATAGAGAGCAAAAATATTCAATATTTTGGAAAATATTCTAGAAACGAGATCAAAATCTAAAAGTGTACATTCTCATATGTATAAACAAAATCTGGAAAATCAGAATTCATTTTTTCTTTTGCTTTTGACATTTTATAATTAAAACCCTTCCCTCAGAACATGAAAACCACAGAACGTAAGGCATAAAATATAATGTTCATATGTGAAAGAAACCTTCAATATTTATTAAGAATTTTATGTGGCTTTTACTGCAACATACACAGTGGTTTTGATTTCAGTAACACGTAAATTAGAAGGACTTTCAGTCAATCTTTATGACTTACTCCACATTTATACTACTTTAAAAGAGATCAAGGTCTTGTTCAGATATGATGGGTTACATCATTCAGGAACAGGGTATAACTATTGGAATAATTACAATTTGTATGCATATATATTATCTATGATGTCAGCAACCTGAAATTTCAGTAAAGACAAAATGTTCCTCGCATACTTCTAACCTTCATTACTACTGAAGTGTGTTCAGTGGAGAACTCAGCAGTGGATTGATCATGTTTGGGAGATGCAGAAGGAAGCTGATAGTGTGCACAAAACACTTAAGCAGAAACATAAATATTTGCCTATGTGTAAAATACACACTTTGGCAGCAGCAGGGATCTGGAGGCTATATCTATATCCAGATCAGCACATGTAAGTACAACTTGTACAAATAACGTTTTTTTTTGTTGTTTGTTTTTTGTTTTTTCATCTTCTTCTTCCTGCTAATGAAAATACATGTGTAAGCTTATTAGTAGCCATTTCTACGATAAATTAGATTTTGCATGAAAGAGCTTTGTGGTATTAAGATGATTGTCTAGTGAAATTTGACATAAATTTATTATGACTTTCACATGACTTTTCAAAGACATTACATTTTTTCTAGATATGGGATTTGTCTAATATTCCTCTTACTTCCATCTCCATGTCTTTGCTGTTAAATATACAATAACACAAGTAAATTAGAGCAGTACAAAAGTACTGTTGCTTCTGAAAACACCACCTTGTAGTTGCACCTGACTACATATTTGCCATCTGGGGCTAATTTCTACCTTGTCTTTCAATCTTTCCAATGTATTTCCTAGCTATAAGCCAATTTCATGTTATTCTTTCCTCTGCTACAATTATTATGCACATATCCAATTGTAAGTTTTATGATTCCCATGGCTATGGCTTCCCCAAGTCCCTACAATTTAAATCATAAACTAATACAGAAAGTTATTTTCAGAAATCTCTTGAAGCAGACAGAAACCTATTAACAGGTAAAAAAATTACCAAGCAAGCCTTAAAGGGGCTCTCCCATTTACTTTATCCATTGAAATTCCTGTGTTCAGTGGTCATGAAAACATGGAAATGCCTAAGTAGCTCTATGTATTCAAACAGTACTGTACCATATTCTACAGATTCCTGTATTATCAGTAGCACCAAAGGCCTCTGGGCTCTCTTTCAGCTTTTACTACTTCAAGTTTTCTGCAGATTTACTCTTCTATTCCAGATAGAAATGCAAGTAATAGTCATTCATTAAAATTTAGAAAAGTCTTAAAATCTTCCCATAAGCACAGAGTTACCATTTGTCATGTCAAGCAGGGGTCCTCTGCTGTTCCATACAGCATTAATGGTTTTATTTCTTTTTCCCAACCAGTGTTGGATGTAGAATAACACAGGGGATTTTTTTGTTTTATTTTATTTTATTTTATTTTATTTTATTTTATTTTATTTTATTTTTTTCCAAGGAAAATCTGACTAAGGAGAGATATGCAAGCCAAATCTTAGCAGAATGGTCATGGAACAACTCCATAAACCCTATCATTTTGGTAGCCTGAAGAGAATTATATCCAGTGTAAAAGCAAAGAAAGCCCTCTTTCTTCTCTGCATCAAATAAGTGGAAGAACACCACTGCTTACATTCCCCCAGATATCCATAACAGATAAACTGGAAAACAGCACCACACATGGGAAAAACACCAAAATATTTCTTTCATATTGAGTCATCTGAAAAACCTCTCAAGATACAGCAGCCCCAATTCTAAACTACATGTGCCTGACTACTTATCAGAAATATGCTACCCTCAGCTTACAGGGCATGGCAAAAACTAGACATAATGGATAGCGGTAAAAATCACCTATACTTTTTCATACTCATACATATGAAGAGAAGTTACTGATTGCCTTCTTTGTCTCTGTCTATAATCCTAGATGCTCTCCTTAGGAGCCCCATATCCCTGAGGCCCCAGACAAAGTCAGAATAAAGAAGGAGTTTGCTTTGGTTGATAAGGGCTGGGTTAAGGACCAGTTAAGCAAGCAGGACATCCATGAGTCCATGGGTCTTGATGGAATTCATCCATGGGTACTGACGGAGGTGGTGGAAGTCATTGCTAGACCACTCTCCATCATCTTCAGTTCACGCAGGCAGGGTGAGCAGGGAGGGCAGAGCGATCCCCCGCCCGCCCATAAAAACAACTCATCTGATGGCTGTCTACCACTAGCTAGGCCGTGATGGTCCATGCTAGGCAGAGAGCTCGCGCTAGGAAGTCTGTAACCACCCAGACAGACTGCCCACTCCAAAATGCGGCAGTTCAGGTCCCTGGATGCAGGGAGTGTCAGAGCCTGCTGCTGCCATTTGAGGGAGGCAGAGATACTGTGTGCATGAGGTGCGAGCAGGTGGATGACCTGGTCTGCCTGGTGGCAGAACTCAAGGAGGAGGTGGAGAGGTTGAGGGCCATCAGGGAGTGCAAGCGGGAGTTAGACTGGTGGAGCAACTCCCTGCAAGTCGTGAAGGAAAGGCACCGGAGTGAGACCCCCCAAATGGGGATGGACCCCCTGCCCGGTCGCTGTTGGGCAGAGGGAGGGGACCTAGGAGTTGAGGAGGAATGGAGGCAGGCACCTGCTCAACATTGCAGGAAACGCGCCCCCCCCCCCCGCTAGCCCCACATTCCCAGGTGCCCTTATATAACAGATTTGAGGCCCTGGAGCTTGAGAGAGCAGTGGATGAGGATGTGGTAGAAAGTCTACCTAGAAAGCCTAAGGGGAGGAAGTCTGCTCCACGTCCCAAGACTGCTTCCACCAAAAAGGAAAGAAGGGTGATCGTTGTGGGTGACTCCCTTCTCAGGGGAACAGAGGGCCCTATCTGTCAGCCTGACCCTACCCGTAGGGAGGTCTGCTGCCTCCCTGGGGCCAGGGTCAGGGACATTGCCAGAAAGCTTCCCAACCTGGTTCGCCCCTCCGATTACTACCCACCATTGATAGTCCAGGCTGGCAGTGATAACGTGGATGAGAGAAGCCTGAAGGCTATCAAACAGGACTTCAGGGGCTGGGACAATTAGTGGACAGTGCAGGAGTACAGGTGGTGTTTTCGTCCATTCCTACAGTGGCAGGGAGGGGTTCAGAGAAGACACGGAAAGCCCGCCTGATGAGCACATGGCTCAGAGGCTGGTGCCAACACAGAAGGTTTGTTTTTTTCCACCACGGGGACGCTTTACTGAGCACCTGGTCTGATGGCCGCAGATGGTCCCAACTGTCCCCAAGGGGAAAGCGTATCCTAGCCCAGGAGCTGGCAGGGCTCATTGAGAGAAGAAGGGGGACGGGGATGAAATAAAGTTTGTTGGAGGTGTGCCAGGGGAAACAATGGCAAGGATGGGGGAGAAGGCAAAGGCTCAACTGAAATGCATCTACACTAATGCACGCAGCATGGGCAACAAGCAGGAGGAGCTGGAAGCCATTGTGCAGCAGGCAGGCTATGACTAGGTTGCCATCATGGAAACGTGGTGGGACCACTCTCATGACTGGAGTGCTGCAATGCCTGGCTATAGGCTCTTCAGAAGGGACAGGCAGCACGGAAGGGGTGGTGGAGTGGCCTTCTATATTAGAGGGTGTTTTGATGTCGTCGAACTTGAGGCTGGGAATGACAAGATGGAGTCGCTATGGGTTAGGATCAGCGGAAAGGCCAACAAGGCAAGCATCCTGATGGAGGTCTGTTATAGACCACCAAACCGGGATGAGGAGACGGATAAGAAATTCTACAGGCAGCTGGCAGAAGTTGCAAAATCATCGGCGCTTGTTCTCATGGGGGATTTCAACTTCCCAGACATATCCTGGAAACACAACACAGCCCAGAGAAAGCAGTATAGGAGGTTTCTGGAGAGCATGGAAGATAGCTTCCTGATGCAGCTGGTTGGCGAGCCTACCAGGGGAGGTGCCCCGCTAGACCTACTGTTCACTAACAGAGAAGGACTGGTGGGTGATGTTGTGGTCAGGGGCTGTCTTGGGCAGAGTGACCACAAAATGGTAGAGTTCTCTATACTTGGCAAAGTCAGGAAGGGGACCAGTAAAACTGTTGTTATGGGCTTGCGGAGGGCTGACTTTGAGCTGTTCAGGACACTTCTTGGCAGAGTCCCTTGGGAGGCGGTTCTGAAAGACAGAGGAGCACAGGAAGGCTAGGCGTTCTTCAAGAAAGAAATCTTAATGGCTCAGGAGCGGTCTGTCCCGACGTGCCCAAAGACTAGCTGGAGCAGAAGAAGACCGGCCTGGCTGAAAAGAGAGTTGTGGCTCGAGCTTAGGAGAAAAAAGAAGGTTTATAATCTTTGGAAAAGAGATGGGGGGGGGGCACTCATGGGGACTATAAGGATGTTGTGAGGTGGTGCAGGAACAAATTAGAAAGGCCAAAGCTCATCTGGAGCTCAATCTGGCTACTGCTGTTATAGACAACAAAAAATGATTTTATAAGTACATCAATACAAAAAGCAGGACTAAGGAGAATCTCCACCCTTTACTGGATGCGGGGGAAACTTAGTTACCAGAGATGAGGAAAAAGCTGAGTTGCTTAACACCTTTTTTGCCTCAGTCTTTAGCAGCAAAAATAGTTGTTCTCTGGATGCCCAGTACCCTGAGCTGGAGGAAGGGGATGAGGAGCAGAATGTGGCCATCACAATCCATGAGGAGATGGTTGGCGACCTGCTACAGCATTTGGATGTACCCAAGTTGATGGGGCCAGATGGCATCCACCCAAGGGTACTGAGAGAACTGGTGGAAGAGCTGGCCAAGTCGCTTTCCATCATTTATCGGCAGTCCTGGCTATCGGGGGAGGTCCCACTTGACTGGCGGATAGCAAACATGACACCCATCTACAAGAAGGGCCAGAGGGTAGACTCAGGGAACTATAGGCCTGTTTGACCTCCGTGCCAGGGAAGCTCATGGAGCAGATTATCTTGGGCGTCATCGTGCGGCACTTGCAGGGCAAGCAGGTGATCAGGCCTAGTCCGCATGGGTTTATGAAGGGCAGGTCCTGCTTGACAAACCTGATCTCCTTCTATGACAAGGTGACACACTTAGTGGATGAGGGAAAGGCTGTGGATGTGGTCTACCTTAACTTCAGTAAGGCATTTTGACACCATTCCCCACAGCATTCTCCTCAGGAAACTGGCTGCTCATGGCTTGGACTGGCACACACTTCATTGGGTTAAGAGCTGGCTGGATGGCCGGGCCCAGAGAGTCTTAGTGAATGGAGTCAAATCCAGTTGGAGGCTGGTCACTAGTAGAGACCCCCAGGGCTCGGTACTGGGGCCAGTCCTCTTTAACATCTTCATTGATGAACTGGATGAGGGGATTGAGTGCACCCTCAGTAAGTTTGCAGACGACACCAAGTTAGGTGCGTGTGTCGACCTGCTCGAGGGTAAGAAGGCTCTGCAGGAAGATCTGGATAGGCTGGATCGATGGGCCAAGGCCAACGGTATGAAGTTCAACAAGGCCAAGTGCCGGGTCCTGCACCTGGGGCACAACAACCCCAAACAGAGCTACAGGCTGGGAGATGTGTGGTTAGAATGTTGCCTGGCAGAGAAGGACCTGGGAGTTTTGATTGATAGTTGGCTGAATATGAGCCAGCAGTGTGCTCAGGCGGCCAAGAAGGCCAACAGCATCCTGGCTTGCAAAAGAAACAGTGTGGCCAGCAGGTCCAGGCATGTGATTGTCCCCATGTACTCGGCTTTGGTGAGGCCGCACCTCGAGTACTGTGTTCAGTTTTGGGCCCCTCACTATAAGAAGGACATGGAGGTGCTTGAGCGAGTCCAGAGAAGGGCTACGAAGCTGGTGAAGGGTCTGGAGAACAAGTCTTATGAGGAGCAGCTGAGGGAGCTGGGACTATTTAGCCTGCAGAAGAGGAGGCTCAGGGGCGACCTTATTGCACTCTACAGGTACCTGAAAGGAGGCGGCTGGTCTATTCTCCCACATGCCTGGTGACAGGAATGGGCTGAAGTTGCGCCAGGGAAGGTTTAGGCTGGATATTAGGAAAAACTTCTTTACTGAACGAGTTGTGAGTCACTGGAATAGGCTGCCCCAGGAACTGGTTGAGTCACCATCCCTGGAGGTCTTTAAAAGACATTTAGATGTAGAGTTAGGGATATGGTTTAGTGGAGGACTTGTTAGCATTAGGTCAGAGGTTGGACTCGGTGATCTTGGAGGTGTCTTACAAACTAGACGATTCTGTGATTCTGTGATCTTTGGTAAGTCATGGGCATCGGGAGAGGTGCCTGAGGACTGGAGGAAAGAAAATATCACTCCCTTCTTCAAAAAAGGCAAGAAAGAGGACCCAGGTAACTATAAACTGTTCAGCCTCACCTCCAACCCTGGTAACAACTGGATGGAACAACTTATCCTTGGCATCGTCTCTAGTCATAACAAGGATAAAAGGGTCATTAGGGGAAGTCAACATGGCTTCACTAAGGGGAAATCATGCTTGACAAACCTGATAGCCTTTTATGAGTATATAACAGGGTGGATAGATGATGAAAAGACAGTGGACGTGGTGTATCTTGATTTCAGTAAAGCCTTTGACACCATCTCCCGCAGCATCCTCACAGCTAAGCTGGGAAAGTGTGTTCTGGATGATTGGATAGTGAGGTGGACTGTAAAATGGCGGAAGGGAAGAAGCCAGAGAGTTGTGGTTAATGCGATGGAGTCAAGCTGGAGTCCTGTATCTAGTGGAGTCCTTCAAGGGTCAGTACTGGGACCAGCATTGTTTAATACATTCATCAATGACTTGGATGAGGGAATGGAATGCATCGTCAGCAAGTTTGCTGATGACACTAAACTGGGAGGAGTGGCTGACATGCCATAAAGCTGTGCCTGCCATCCAGTTGGACATCGACATGTTGGAGAATTGGTCAAGGAGAAATTTAGTGAAATATAATGAGGGCAAGTGTAGAATCCTGCATCCGGGCAAGAACAAGCCCAGACACCAGTATAAGCTGGGGACTGCCTTGCTGAAGAGGAGTGAAGAGGAGAGGGACCTGGGGTCCTGGTGAACAGCCAGATGACCATGAGCCAGCACTGTGCCCTTATGGCCAAGAAGGCCAATGGCATCCTGGGGTATATCAGTTTGTGGTTAGTAGGTCGAGAGAGGTTCTCCTCTCCCTCTACTCTGCACTAATGAGACCACATCTAGAATATTGCATCTCTTTCTGGGCCCCTCATTTAAAGAAGAACAGGGAACTGTTTGAGAGAGTCTAGCACAGATAGCCACAAGGATGATTAAGGGAGTGGAGCATCTTCTTTACGAGGAAAGGCTGAGGAAGATGTGTCTCTAACTTGGAGGAGACTGAGGGGTGACCTTATTAATGTTTATAAATATGTAAAGGGTGAGTGTCAGGAGGATGGAGCCAGGCTATTCTCGGTGACAGCCAATGAGAGGATGAGGGGCAATGGGTGTAAGCTGGAACATAGGAGGTTCTGCTTCAATATGAAACTAAACTTTTTTACAGTGAGAGTGACAGAACACTGGAAAAGGCTGCCCAGGGGGGTTGTGGATTCTCCTTCTCTGGAGACTTTCAAAACCCACCTGGACGCATTCCTGTGTGACATGATTATGTGTTCCTGCTCCAGCAGGGGATTGGACTGGATGATCTTTTAAGGTCCCTTCCAATCCCTAACATTCTGTGATTCTGTGATTCTGTGATACAACTATGATGCATTGAATGTTCCAACAAAAGTACATTAGTAACTGTTTTATATTTTTAAAGCCACATATTCAGCTTTAATTAATATTAAATAAGTATTTAATTATTCAGGCTTAGAATACAGTATAAACTCAGTTTACTTGAAATTTCTGGGGCCTTGGTACAGTCTGAGCATGTGTTACGCAGCCATTCAGTGACAGAATGTTAATGCTACAAAAATCTTGCATTAATGCTGTGTAACCTTTCCAACAGTAGCATCATCTAAAGAAGATTTCAGTACAGAAATGGAAAACAAGACTCATAAGTCATTATATATTGTTTGGCCTTTTCACTTGTACAATCTAAGTGGAATATGATCCTTACAAACTTGTTAATTGATGTCCACTTACAAAAGAAGGTAATTATGCTCTTTAAGATAATTCATTGCCAAAACATTTTTCACAAAAACGGCTTTGAACTGCATAAAAATTGGTAAGTTACACCATTTCTTCTAAAAACTTCCACAATCTCAGAAACATCCCTATGAATGAAGGGCATTCAGTAAAAATCTTACTTCAGCAATTTTTTTAAGGAAAAACTGAAATCAATGCATATGAAATTAAATATATATTGATTTTGAATTTCTTTCTCTTCTAAAATAAACTGGCTCAATAAATTACATGAACCTCTCTTGAGTCTTGACACAATCCTTAAAACTGTCAGATCTAATTCCTTCCATATTAGGTTAATTTTACAGCTGTGATTAGCGTCCAGTTAGAAGGATTACTCCTGGTAGTAGAAGTATGCACATGCAGAATCCTTTTGAAAATCTTCACATTTTACTGTTCTTTCTTCTTCATAAGCGGTTTTGGAAGAACATCTTTAACAGTTATGGCAGCTGTACTATCACCGTCTCTAACAACCTGATTGCAAATCAGGTGAAATTAAATACCTCACACTTCAACAGTCTTTGGCTACAAAGTAATTCCTACAGAGTAATTACCCTACTAATTAGGGTAAAGACAGTAAATTCTAATATATAGATAATACTGGTTTTAATAACATAAAATATATTTATAAATAGCTAAATTTATTAATGTAGTAAATACAGATTCTATGTGTCTACTTTCTAGAATAAAGCTTTCCATAAGGTGCTCTCATGACAGGACCTTGTCTTGCAAGCTTTCTATTTGTAGTTCTCCCTTTGACTTCAGTAAGGTTTCTGGAGAAAGGAAAAGCATAACCAAGCCCTTGACCTAGTTTAGTAAAATCCTGATGATATAACCTAATTAAGGAATACCTCTCCATCCCGTAAGAGCTTTTTACACTCACTATAAAACATATGCTTCCTTACCACATAAAACTTACTCTATGCATTGCTGTCTGTCAGTATAAAGTACTGATGTTAGAAATGAGAATGGGGTAATTAAATCTACAAGCTATTGCTGATTTAATCATGAAAAGATAATGCTAATTGACCCAAGGACTTATAGAGTAATATTCAGTCATGCTATTAGCTACACTGTGAAAACCACAGCAATATTTTAATATGTCATTTTTTTAAAACCAGGATCTTCCTCATTTGCTGGTACAGTACTTCCCTCAAGTGGTAAATGTATTTCTGCCTGTTTTGAAGTTTTCTGTATGAAATCAAAGCTTCCCAGGTTTACTGAAGCAGTAAAAACACATGCTTTGTTTCCTAAACATCTGGGATTCTACATTATTATAGATCCAATATGTTTTTTTCCTGATGGTCTATGTTGCAAATGCTTTGTTTCAGATGCAAGGCTTTTTAATTGTCAACCACAGCCCAATTACAGTTAAATTACCGTCACATCTCTTTCAGATATATATGGCACATTCCAGAACACAACAGCCCTGCTTCTGTTAAGCTAAACTGCATAAGAGGCATTTCCTCAGTTCTGTCATGAACCTTAGATTCATGCTTCAACTCATCTCTAGGCTAGAATACACCTCCCAGGTAGAAAAGTTCTGGGAACCTAAATTCAGTCTGGATCATCTAGCTAGATTTCTGTAAGTTCATGATAGATAAAGCCCAGTTCAGGAGGAGAAATAAATAAATAAATAAATGACATAAAAGTTACTTAAGAATTAAGCTCTGCATAGTTGGAAATTTGAGATTTTTGATGTTGATAGTCTCCACTTTCACCTACTGTCTTATATTTTTCCATGTTGTCAGCCAGACTGCTTTTGCACCTTGAAGTACCAGACAGGTACAGAATCATAGAATCATAGAACAGTCCAGGTTGGAAGGGACCTTGAAAGATCATCTGATCCAGCCTTTTGTGGGAAAAGGGAGCCTAGATGTGATTATCTACCATCCTGTCCAATTGCATATCATAGACCTACAGTAATGACATTCTACCATGTCCCTGGACTGTTTTTTCCACTGATTGTTTTCGCTGTAAAAATATTATTTCTTAAATCAAAACAAAACCTCTTCTGGTACATCTTTTACTCTTTCACCCTTGTCTTTTCCATGTGGCTCCTTCTGAAGAGAGAGCCTTCGTCTTCTTTGTAGACACCCTTTAAGTACTGGAATACTGTGATGAGGTCCCCTCTGAGCCTTCTCTTCTCTGGGGTAAAAAGAACATAGCTACTTCAGTTTTTCCTTTCAGGGCATGTTCTCCAGCCCTTGAATCATCTTCATGACCCTCCTTTGGACCCTCTCCACTCTGTCCACATCTTTTTTTTGAATTGTTGGCACCATAAATGGACACGGTACTCCATGTGCTAAGTAGAAACAAGTTAGATACAAGTGCTAAGTAGAGTGGGATGATCACATCTGCATTTCTGCTAGTAATGTCTCTACAGATGCAATCCAGGATCTGATTTGCCTTTATTACTGCAGCAGCGCACTGCTGACACATGTTCAGCTTGTTTCCACCTGGATCCCCACGTTCCTTTCAGCAAGGTTGCTCTCCAGCCACATAGATCCTAGCCTGCAATGGGCTCTGGTTATATCATCTCACATGCTGGACTTTCCTCTTGTCTTTGCTAAACTTTGTACAGTTCTTGCTTGCCCATTCTTCCACCTTGTTTAGATTTCTGCCCCTTCTGATGTGTCCACCTTACCACTGAGTTTAGTATCATCAATAAACTTGGTGAGGGTGCTTTCAATTCCATCATCAAGACCACTAGTGAAGATGTTGAACAGCATGGGGCCCAGTGTTGATCCCTGGGGTATCCTGTTTGTGATAAACTGCCAGACTGAGTAAAAACCACTAATCACCACCCTCTGAATATGGCCTGTTAGCCAAATTCCTACCAACTAATATCACTCAAAAGATATTTTCTCTCTTGGAGACTATCCTGGGCAAAAGCATTCTTAAATGCTACCACAACCCCATTTATGTCTCTTAAACTTGTTTCCTCTGGTGAGGACTGGGTTTTTCCACTGTTTTATAACCAAATGGACTTATGCAGGGGAAAAAAATTCTATGGCCATAACACCGATGTGCACTTGCTTTACATATTTATACCAGTAAAAACAGTAAAAGATGACAGAAAAGTGTGTTTCTAAGCCCTGTTCATCCACAGAAAGTTTCCTTCAATAGCTTAGAGATTTTTCTAGAGAGAGAGACATCATTCTTTCTTATAATGAATATAAACTCTACCACTAATCTTCACCAGGAACTCCACCAGGAATTCTCTATCTGGAACTCCACCAGTAACTTTCATTCCATTTATAATGCAGTCACACACGTTACAGTTTGTGTGGGCTGTTCAATATTGTAATTTGACACTCAGCATCATATGAAATTCAAGTAAATGATTCTTCTCAAACTTTCTTTGCTTCTAAAGGTTTCTAATATACCAAATAAGTCAGTAATAATCTACCTATGTTAAGATAATTAATTGTTTTGTTCCTTTTTTCTTTGCACCTCCATATATTTATCTATTAGTTGCTTTAAATTTCCTCTGCATATGGGTATAACACTCAAAGAGTGTTCAAATGATGATGACAGCCTGGGTAATTCCTGACACCCTCATATGTGTGTCTGTGTGGGTATGTCAAGAGAGTGACAAGAGAGAGGTGGTAACTACTGTGCAATATAACCTAATTTTTACAGAGCTAATAAAAATACTTGTTACAGGATTTGTGATTCAGTATGCTTTTTTTTTTTTTTTTCTGAATTTTGACATCAAGTTTACATGGTTCTTCCTTTTCTTCTGACTGCTTAAAAAACTCTTTGAGATTCTTTAGCTTCCTCAGTTGTATAATTTCCATTTCGTCCTTTAGCAGCTGACCTGTGTTTTCTTCCAACTCAATTTGTTCACAGACAAGGCTAAATATCACAGTATCTTATATATACTGTGACTACAGTATATACAGTATATATCTGTAGTCAAAATGTGCAGATATAAAATCGGTAGGTAAACAATAAGGTGGATGAAATATGGTTTGAGTTGCTAGCACAAAAGTTTGGGGTCAGTAATACAAAGTATAACTGGAAGAAGTTTCCTTCAAAGGCTGATACTTTGGCAAATACTGTTAATTATATTTATTAACGTCCTGGATGCTGGTAGTCTAAGCAAGTTTAAAGGTCGTATCAACTTGGAGAAAGTGATTCACACACTGACGAGTGGGGTACTATTAAGAAAGATCTCAGCAGACTGGAGTAATGCATCAATAGAAACTCACGAAATTCATCAAATGAATAAACAAAATAATAAGGAATATAAATAAACAAATATTTAAAGTAAAAATAAACAAAATAAAACAAAAATAAAAGCAACAACAAATAACATACAAACAAACAAACAAACAAACAAAACCACATTTTTTATTTATAAAAAATAAAAAGAATAAACATTCTACAACTTCCTCAGGTGGGGGGGGTGGAGAGGCAGGTGACCTATTCTCTGTAATCACCAGTGATAGGACCTGCAGGAACGGGGTTAAGCTGAGGCAGGGGAAGTATAGGCTGGACATCAGGAAGAGGTTCTTTGCCGAGAGGGTGGTCGCACACTGGAACAGGCTCCCCAGGGAAGTAGTCACTGCACCAAGCCTGTCTGAATTTAAGAACTGATTGGACAGTGCACATGGTCTAAAATTTTGGGTAGACCTGTGTGGTGCGAGGAAATGGACTTGATGATCCTTATGGGTCCCTTCTAACTCAGGATATTCTATAATTCTGTGATTTTATGAAAATCCTGCACTTGGATGGAATGTGGTGGTACAACTTGTGATTCAAGTAGATAGAAAACAAAACAGTTTGAACACAATTCAGCAGCGCACTCTTTCAGTGAAGAAAGCCAACAACATAATGGGCTACATTAGAAACAGAATGGACAGAGGCCAAGGAAATCAACTCTCCCACTCTATTTACCTCGTCTGAGAACATCTAAAGAACATATAAAAACATATATAAATGTATATTTATGTATATGTATAAACATATATAAAATGTATTTACCACATTAATATCAGGTTTTGGACTCCTCGGTACAAGAAAAATATTTATTTACTGAGATAAGTTGAGCAGAAAACTATCAACAGTTATGGGGATGTAGTTCATACATAGAAAGGCTAAAAGAAATAGATTTGTTCAGTCTTAAGAAGAAAAGGCTAAAGATGTTTTTGCTGTAGACAAATGCCTAGCAGGAGGGTATAAGGAAGACACAGCCAGAATCTTCTTGGAGGTGCAGAGTGATACGTTGAAAAGCAACAGACACAAGTTTCAACAAGGGAAATTCCAATCATACCAGAGATCAGAGAAAAACTTTTCAAAATTAGGTCAGTCAAACATTAGAGCAGATTTTGTGAAATCTCAGGCTGTGAAATCTCCATCCTTGGAGACTTTCAAAACTTGACTGAACAAAGCCTTAAGCAGTTTATTCTAGCTTCTGACTTGTTTTGAAAAGAAGACTAGAAGATTTCCAGAGATCCAGCCTGACCTATATCAATCTACAACTTTTGTGATTAATTTTAGAACCATAACTAGATTATCTTTAGTAGCAGCCCCACTGAGCTGTTACCCCACCTCCTCATTACTTTTTCTTCTCTGTATATATGCACATACAAATTGCTTTATAGTTTTTTTCTTTATTTTTTTTTTTTTTTTCTTTTTTTTTCCCTTCTCTCTCCTTTTTTATTATTATTTTTATTTACTTTGCAAAATTTAGCTCAAACATTACTTTTGTCTCCCACAGTACATTTTTCTTTGTGGAACAATCCCTTTTCCTCCACAACTTTTTAACATTTTGTTTATTTTCTAAATCTTGCTTCAAGGAAAATATTCATTAATTTATCATCTCAGTAATCTTCTTCATTAAATCATATGTGACTCTTCTGTAAAAGTGCTTTCTGTCTTCATGGGAGACAAATTTCAAATTTTACAAATCTGACTTCATGAAACCTGAAGCATTGTCCACATTAAAACCTTAGGCATGTTAAATGTCTCTAATCACTTCAGAACAGTTAGTTTTGAAAAGAAATTTCCTATCTTTCTTCCTAACACTATTATCAGACTAAGGAAAACTTAGTTTAAATTTAAGGTAAGTTTAAGTGACTTAGAAAAGCACTTATAGACCCAAATAGGAACCAGAATTAGGAAAGTCCTGGCATAGCCAGGTTAGCAATAAATGGCAGTTTTGTCAGGTGAATAACAATAGCAAGAATATAATAAGTAAAGTTTCCTGCATTTAGACAGCACCCTTCCCTTTTTCCAAAGGATCAGACTGTGAATTACCTGATCCTGTCTACACACATTTTGAAGGGATACATAAAAACCATACACAGTACATTTTATATTTAGCAAATATGTGATGCATGGCATCAAGCTATGTATCATAAAAAAACATTCACAGGGTTGCCACAATTCCTTATAGAGGAAAACATATTTTTATGCTGCTCCTTCAAAAATCTCAACTTACATATTTTCAGGAACCAAAAGAATTCGAGAAACTTTCCATGACAAATATTGTCAAGCTAGTATTTTTCCCTTCATACTATTTTTCATGGTCCATAGTAAATTTTCATACCTTTTTACAGCTAAACAATACTCTAAAATTAATCATTGATATTTAATGAAAGCTAGGGGAGTAATCCCGAAGCCAAAATTGTCCAGCATTGTCAATATACAAATCACTTTGTAATATAGGACAAAATACTTCCCTGTCTTTCCATTGCTTTATTCAAAAAATATTGTTAGTATTGTCAGTTGGATTCTAAAGGCAAACTACATGCATTGAAGAAATCAAAAAAGAATACACTGCACTGATATTAGCATGACTGAGCTCTTTTGAACATGCTTATGTAATATGATATCTGGGGAGACTTGTTATGCAGATGACAGTGCAAGTTAAAGAAGAATAGTAAGGAGGTAAACAAAATCCTCCAAGCCACTGTGAAGCTGACAGGCCTTGCTATTATCCCCAGGTTTTGCTGTAAGTTCTCATTGGTGTGATTTACCTCTTTGTAAAATGTTTGTTTGTTTGTTTGTTTGTTTGTTTCATTCATTAAAAGTCCAACATGCACAGAGAAATTTTTTTGCAAAATACCAAACCAATCCATTCATCTTAGGAGTGTTATGTAGCACCTGCTTGGCCTATTTCATTTTTGGTTTGATGTCAGCAGATAAAATTTAATATACCAAAAGCAAAATCTTGCAGCTAATAATCTCAAAAGAGAAAAACAAAACAAAACAACAACAACAACAACAAAAGTAGGTTTACTGGTTTATTTTCTTTGCTGAATTATTATTTGCATACGATTATGGTGGTGCATTGATTTGAAATATTCTGAAATATTCATTACTAGTTCTCCACCAGAAGAGAATAGGAGCATCAGTCTTCAAGGCCAAGCAAATCAGAACAAAAGAAACAGAGAACAGTAGCTGAGAGAGAGGATGAATATTCTTTATACTATGCATTTAAAAACTAGCAGAAAACAAAAAGACAACATAAATCCTGCTCTGAGGAACCATCAAAAAGACAAATCCACAAAGAAGACTGCATTTTAGGTGTGATATATTCTTCCTGCAAACATACTCAAAAAATTCAAGACACAAGAGAACACCATGAAAGATTTGTTGTGTTATATTGTTTTGTTTTGTTTTTTAAATCTGAATTCTCTTTAGCTGAGTCATCTATAGCAACAGATTCTCCTGACAAAGATGCATAATCACAGACACAAGAAGAGAAGGAATTAAGAATTTTTATGTCACAAAGTCTATATTTTTTGCTCTTGTTGTTGCTGCCACTTGATTGCCAAAGAGCCCTCAAGTTTGGAATAAGCAATACTGTGGCCTAAATGTCACAAATGAAACTGGGAATTTTATTTCCAGAGAAGTCTATTATTTGTTCTTTTGTGCATGTTGTAAAGGGGCCTGGGAAGGCAAATGAAGGGCAAGTAATGATTTGTTGGTGGTGGTTTTGTTTGTTTTTGTGTTTTTCAAAACACACTTCCAAGATTTGGGAATTTCTATTCCACTTTACAATAAATTATAACTATTTGACCTAAAAGTTATCTACAACTCTAGATAGTATGGTTTCCTAAATTCCTAATTTACTATTTAATTTAAATTATTAATTCATGTGGGATGCAATTGCCAGTGTAATTTTGACCAAATAAGGGAATGTGGCAAAACCCAGGTGTTCCCAGCTAGGAGCTCATTGTTCCTTCATGACTGCCTCCTGTTTAGCTTTCTATTTTACTGCTCTGTCACACCACATTGATGTACATGCAACCCAGCTAGCTTAGTCATATCTGAAACTGTGTCTCCGTATATCTGTTACTATAGTTACTATATCTGTAACTATATCAAAATACCTGTTGTCAATTCATAACCATACATACTTTGAAAATAATGGGAGATGTACCCTGTAGTAGTTTTTATAAAGGCAGTCCCTCACTTTGAGCACCTGCGATTTCTGTCCACCAAACACTCAAATCAAGAATGGAAAACAAAACAAAAAATATATAGGCTGGTTATTAATATTGGACAGCATCACGTTATACCTCACAGATTTCTGCAAATCCAAGTGGAGCGTTAGTACTTGCTGCTTACTTAGTACATTATCCAGAACAAAGAATAGCACTCCAGACAGTGCTGCCTAGGTTGTATCTCTCAAAGAAAATAATTTTCTATTCTTTTTATGAGCTATCTAAGGCAGAGAGGCAACACAGAGTTCCCTTCTTCTTTTGTTTCTATAGAGAGGAGCACTTGATCCCATAGTTTATCCTCCCTGTATGGTCTCAATGTCAAAAATGGAACCCTGAAATAGGGCTGGAAGAGTTAAGGTTATCCATGTGAGCTGTGGACTTTGCAATTACTTATGGGCACAAGAAAGATGACACTTCATCCCTGGAAATATCCCAACCAGGCCTCCAGTGTTCTGCAGTCTGTCAGTCACGTGTGTAAGTCCTCCCCTCACAGGCCAGAAGTCCTCCCCTCACTGGCCAGAAAAAATAAAGGCCAAAACACCCTAGAAAATGTTCTGCTTCAGTTGTTGCCTCTCAAGTCCAAATCTCTGAGAAGAGTTCATTCTTTCAGTCCTTACAAAGAGAAACTTTAGAGATGCTTTTTGTAAAGGCACAGCTGGCCAGTTTTTCGTAAGTGCTCAGCTCCCAACAGCTTTTACAATTCTCATTGGAACTATCAGCTCATAAACTCTTTTGAAAACATAGCCATATACAAATTTAAAATTAATTCAATTCAATTTATCCTCTGGCCTGAATTCCTGACAGCTGTGATTAGACAGTTATACCTCAAGCTTGTGGATCAATCAGCAGCATCCCCCCTGAGAAAAGTCTAAATGTAGACTCAGGGACTTTAGTAGGAATGTGCTCCATGACTGCTGATCTCTAAGCAGCAACCTCTACAGTATATCTGGGCTCCACCAAAACATTGCAATGCATCTGGTGGTTACTCAAGGTTTCTATTCCTTATAATACTTGTATTGGCAGGGAAATGTTTTGGCATGCTGTATGGACTCCAATTATTTTTCAGATGAAATAGAGCATAATCCTTGTTGAGTTTCATTGCATAGTGCTATATTATTGCACTGAGCCACTCCTAAGGGCTGTTTCACATTTACTTTGAGTGCATGCAGAGCAGCAGCATATCTGTACAAACCTCCAGGAGCAAAATGGGAAACCTGGAGAAACTGGCTTATAAACTTAGGACCCTCCAGAATTTCAGTGTAGCTTGCCAAGGTTCATTGTTTAAGTGTCATCTGGCTGACTGAGTTTCATTTTGCTTGCCTGAAATTTCTACTTCTTATACTTTCACCAAAAGCCATCCAGGGATTTCAATCAGTCTTTTACCATCAGTATAGTCATTTTCCATACCAAACACTTCTGAATGCAGCTGGCTGACTCACTTCCCATCCAAATTGGTCTTGCCATTAGATATCATATGGAAGATGATAGCTCTCATTGCAAACAGCCAAGAGTTGGGCTGGTTTCTCACAGTCCTGATGGGTCTGCTGAGCAACTAGGAACCACAAAAGTGAGGAACTCTTCCAATCTTCTAATAAAAGCCTCACAGCCTTTTCTGCATACCTTCAAGTGAGCATCAGGTAGAATAACTGTGTACTACTAACAATTTGACTCCCTGAGGCCTTTCAGCCTTGAATTCTTCAAGGAACTCATAACCGCTTCTTCTAAAAGGAAAATGTTTAGACAAATGGAAGTTACTTCTTGAATCTACAGCTATGACATTTGTGCCAGTAGGTACTGCTGCTGCACATACAACTGAAATGCATTTAATACCACATCCTATTACTTTTTTTTTTTTTTTTTTTTTTTTTTTCTCTACTATGGCTACGCCAAAATCCAGCCAGAATTTGACACATGAGAGGGGCAACTGGACTTTCAGAATGACTCTAGAGCAAGGATTTAACTTGAGCTTTTAAATTCAGCAGGAAACCTTAAAATAATTGACTAAAAATTATAGAATCTAGCTCTAAATTAAATACAGTACCACACTGAAACTGTTACATTCCATGACACACAGATTTTGACAATAATATTTCAATGAAATCTCTATTTGACCACTTCAATCAACTATCAAGAAACAAGAACGTGGATTAGACTGTTTAAAACCGTAATAATGGACAGATACAAGTGGTTTTAACATTTGCCAAAGAATTAAAAATTCAGTTCTAATGATTCAAGAACCATACAAACTATTAGAGGACTCCTGTTTGTGACAAATGGCCACAATAGAATTTAGCACAGTAGAAGGAAACAATATGTCACTTATTATTTATTAACATCTTAAGGACCAGAAACTTTGGTAAAATCTTAAACATGCTATTCAAATAGCTTGGAACTGCAAATGGTTGCACTGTAATAGCGAATATAGCTTCATTTTCCATCAGTTCATGAAGCTAGAACTCCATTTTAGAAGTCTAATTTCAGCTTTCTGCATTGCAGTTGTTACAAACTTTATTATAAAAAAAAAAAAAAAAAAGTCACATTTATAAAAGACATGACAAACACAAGCTAATACCAGTATATGTTACAGCAAGACTCAACACATGCATTTTTGACAGATTGTTCCATACAAGAACATTCTATGCTTCTGTCCAATGGACTACATCAGAAAGTAAGTTAAGGTAAAATATTTGGACACTCAAAAGTTGAAAACTCCAAAATCTAATCAGCAATTCATGACTGAAAATTCTAAGCTGAGAAGGTAATGTTTTAACAAGTTGTAAGCTGCTAAAAATATATAAAACTTTTCTGGATGCAACATTAGAAATCCCACCTATAACTAATGGCTTGGATGAAAGCTGTGTAATACTAAAATGGAAAGAAATGAAACACCTAAGGGAAATGCACACATACTTCCTATAAGCATGTTATTTTTTTATATATCCTTATTTCTCAATGTATAGCTTGTGCAATTCCTATATGTACTTTAGAGGTTCCATTCTGAAGACAATAAGCGCTACTCTCCGCTCCAGTGGTTAGTTAATCTTGAAACCATAGAAAAGTAAAGAAAACTAAACTTTAAAACTATAAACTATAAATAGAACCTATAAACTATAAATTACAAATTATAAAATATACTTAGCCAAACTTATACCAAAATTTATATTTCATATATAGAACATTTTAGGTTCAGTGGTGTTTCATCATTACATCTTTGACCACATAGTACAAACCTATGAAAAATAAATAAATAAATAAATAAATAAATAAAATCCCAGTGAAATTTTTAAGTGATGCTTAACTGTACTCTTCTTTAATTATTGTATCTTGGCCATTCTGGAAGTCAGCTAAAATAGCTATTGTATGCTTGTTTTCATCTACAACCTGTTAAAAAATCCAGTCAGCTTTGTGCCTGATTCAGTGTTCCCTGACTCTTATTTTGTCTCTCTGAATCTACTCTAGATTTTGCATTTCATAAGGAGAATCTAAAGAGTTTAAGTAGTCTTTTAAGACTAAAGTAGTCTTAAAAGTCTGTGACACTTCCCTGGGTTGGCACTTAGGTGAAAAGGGGGGCTTTATTGTCTTCAACAGTAATCTCACCAGAAAATTGTACTGGAATAAATGAGAGTGCATGAAAGCTTGTCTTTTTAGTACAACAGCCTTCAAAATGCTGAAGAGCAGAGGGGCCAAACTTGGCTATGTCATTCTTGCTTACATAACTGAACAAGCAAGTTATTTGGTAGCAGGGAGCTGCATGGCTGGCCTTTCTTTAGTGTCCAGAAGATGCCCCATGTTAGATGGGAGACAGTTACAGACTGTCCAAAAGGGACCTGCTGCTGGCCAGAGTGATGCTGGTTGTGCCTCTGTGAGAGCAAATTTAATAAAAGAAAATTCTGCTGTGCAAGAGCAGCCGAGAGAGAAGGGTAAGAAACTGTAAAGAAACTACCGTATAGACACCAAGTTCAGTGCAGAAGGAGGGCAGGAGGTGCTCTAGACATGGAGCAGAAGTTCCCCTGTGGCCTGTGGAGAGGCCCCTGGTGGAGCAGAATGTTCCCCTGCAGCCCATGTGTCCCAAGGGAGAGTAGATCTCCATGCTGCAGCCCATGGAGAGCCCCCACAGGAGCAGGCCCCGGGCTGGAGCTGCAGCCTAAGGAGAGGAGCCCACACAGGAGCAGGGGTTCTGGGGGCAGCTGCCACCCATGGAGGAACCTGTGCTGGAGCAGTTTGCTCTTGACAGATGGACCCAGTGGTACGGACCCATGTGGGAGTAGTTCTTGAAGAGCTGCTGCCTGTGGTAAGCCCATGCAAGATCAGCCTGGGAAGGTGGTCATCCCATGGGAGGAACCCCACATGGAGCAGGGCAAGAGAATGACCATAAAGGTGCAGCAGAGATGAAGCGTTATAGACTAACCACAGCACCCATTCCCCTGTGCCACTGAGGTAAGAAGGTAGAATTGGACAGATGGGGGGAACGTGTTTTTAGGCTGCTTTTAGTTCTCACTGTTCTAGTCTGTTAGTAATAGGCAATAAATTACATGAATCTCCCTTCTGCTGTCTGCTTTGCCCATGATGCTGATTGGTGAGTGATTTCCCTGACAATATCTTACCCTTGAGCTTGTTTTCATCATATTTTCTTTCCCCTGTTCCACTAAGGAGGGGGAGTGACAGTGGTGGACCATAGACAGCCATCAGTGTGAAAACACCAGATTAGCCCTGAAGGAATGATGACACACAACGAAGCCCTTGCCATTTGCCATGAAGAAGAGCAGGAAGACTTACAGAGCATGCAGGACTCCCTTCTTTCAGGTAGCCACAGACAGAATATTTTATCTCTCCTTGGACTGGTAAGTAGCTGACCTCCTTACTGTTACCACACTGTGGACAAGGCCTCCCTCAGTGCTCTATGTTTGGTTCATAAAAAAAAAAGGAAGAAAAAAAGGTACGATTGGGAATGATCACATGAGGGACAGCAGAGAAGAATGAAGCAGGAAGCACCAAACAGCAGAGGCTGGAATGCAATATATTTGTATCACCAAATTACATTTTTTTTCTTTTTTTTTTTTCTTTTTTTTTTAATGCAAGTTCTCATAACCATTTTTTTCCATTCAGTTCTAGTGAAACATATTGATTTATAACCTTAGAATCTTCTTATTAAGATTAGAATTAGAATTAGAATCTTCTTACTAAACAGATGTCAGTTATTTTCTGTTGTGTTTTAATCAGTATGTTTAAGTACTTTTCAATTAATTGTTTTAACTTCATTTTCAAAGTCTAAATAAAAAATATATTTTTTTAAGCTTTTTATTTCAATTTTGCAGCTGAGAAAATATTTTTTTAATCTCGTGAGCTATCATTTTTCTTTTTTGGTCTGATGCTTTTTTGTGGTCTTGTTTTTTTTTGTTTGTTTGTTTGTTTGTTTTGTTTTGTTTTGTTTAATGTGATTAAGCCTAATTATATCCAGAGCCCTTTACTAATATTTTTTTTCATGCTTGATTTGGATGCAAATTTACAATAATTTTTAGAATTTTTAAATATTAAGCCTCTTCAACTCTCAAAGCACTGTAATCCAGCATAGTTTGCTGATTGATTCATTTCATTTCTCAAAGATGAACTTGTTCAAGAGAACATTATTTATAGGTTATTTTTCATTTACCAGATACAGCATATTTGGATGCCTACTTGGGCAATGTGCTCTAGGGAAGCTTCTTTGGCAGGTGGTTTGGACCTGATGATCTCCTGAAGTACCTTCCAATCCCTACAATTCTGTGATTCGGTGATTCTTTGATATTTAATGTCAGTATTGAGCAAACCATTTCAAGTGTATTTGAAGTGTATCTGAAGCAGAATTTTGCTGTTTTGCTTCATAATGACCAGTGCTGATTTAAAAGCTTGCAGCGATACTTCCATAAATACAATGCTGTTTGCCTTGCAAACATCAGCTGACCCATCAGCTGACAACAGATTAAGTGAAAAGAAAATAAAATCAAAAATTTCTTCATGGTCAAAGTTTATAGAAAGAAAGTTATTTGAAATTGTTTTAAATGTTTTATTTATCTGTAAAGACCATTCATTCTGCATTTCTGGATTTGATAATCTTTTTCCTTAAAATAATGCCAGGAAGTTCATATTAGTTTTAATTTTCAAGTTATTCAGCATCAGTTTTGTTAAGAGAGAAAAAGTCTCTTTCCACATGAAGAATGATATTTTGCACTGTATTTGAAAGATATCCTTCAGACAACCATAATTAAATGCCATAGATTTTTTAAATAATAATTTACAGTAAATAAAACTTATTTTTTTTTCCCCTAGGTTAGTGATTTTGTGGAAGAATTGATATTTACTATACTTTATCATTGCCCCAAATCTTAAAAAAGCCTATTAAAATCTCTTTGGCCACTGTATAAGAGAGATTCTAAAATTTCTTGGCCATTGCACCTTGCCGTATTATCTTTTCTTACTAATGAAAATTAGATAAACAGAAAATACATGTAGTGCTGAGAAATTATGAAATGCAAAGTGAGAATATTTAAAAATAAATATTTGGAGGTGAAGTGGAAGAAAATAATCTATGGAAGGGAAGGAGGGAACTGTAAGAAGGGAGGCAGGGAGGCAGGGAGGCAGGGAGGCAGGGAGGAAGGAAGGAAGGAAGGAAGGAAGGAAGGAAGGAAGGAAGGAAGG
>CM021765.1:77622489-77648079 GCA_011076525.1 Nettapus auritus | reverse complement strand
AAAATAAAATAAAATAAAATAAAATAAAATAAAATAAAATAAAATAAAATAAAATAAAATAGGAGGAATGAATTTTTGACTACAGAGACCTCTACTTTGATGCACGTCTACTTGCTAGAAAATCTGCACTATTAATATGACAAAGTTCTGTACTCTGGCTTCCACCCAACAAGATGAAAGTATTGAGCCAGAGACCTCACAGAAACCTATGCCTTAATATTAACAAGCCATGAAAAAGCTGCTGAATATTGCAATAAGTAAAACATACAGCCATCTGAAGGCAGAAAAAAGAGATTAAAACCTCTAAAAATTATGTAGAATAACTATTCCAGACTCAAATATTCATCACATTTAATGTCTAACTTTTCAGGATCTTACAAAGTGAAATGAAATGGTGCATTTCAACAGTTAAATTAAACATTACATTTCAATTAAAGAACTGGGCTTTTCCCTCTTCAGCAGGTCTCACACAAACACTGCTTACATTTATAAGATATTTGAGGTACAAAATACTGAGCAAGAGACCTTCCAAACTCTGATTAATTTGTTGTTTACTGAAAATAACAAAGGGCAGGGCAGGTATACTGGGTCTGGCTGGGATGTTAACTTTCCCTGCAGCAGCCCATACAGTGCCACGCCCTGCACTTGTAGCTAGAACAGCAGTGTTATCACACTAGTGTTGTGTCTGCTGCTGAGAAGTGCTGGCACAGCATCAGGACTTTCTCTAAACCTCCTGGGGGGTGGGCAAAAAGTGAGAAAGAAACATCACCAGGGCAGCTGACCTAAACCAACCAAAGAGATATTCCATACCATATGATGTCACACTCAGCAATTAAAGGAGGAAAAAGGAGAAAGAGGGGAGGGGTAGGCTTTTGTTGCGAAAATGTTTGTCCTCCTCACAAATACCGGCTACGTGCGTTGAGGCCCTGCTTAAGGACATACTCAGGCATCACTCGTTTGTGGGAAGTAGAGAATAATTTCTTTCCTCTGCTCTTCCACATAGCCTTTACTTGTTTTGTTTTTGCTGTTCCCTTTTCCCCTCCCTTTCCCCTTTCCCTTTTTCCCTTTAGTTGAATTGTTAATTAATAATATTTCCTTAATATATATATTTTTCCCTTTAATTAAATTATCCTTATCTCAACCTGTGAGTTGTTCTTTCCTTTACTTCTTCCCCTCCTCATCTGAGGAGGGGGAGCGAGAGAGTGGTTGTGGTGTTCAGCTGCCCAGCACGGTAAAACCAACACAGCAGGGCAGGGAAGAGAAGGGGAGGGAATCCAAAAATTGATTGCAACAGAATGAATAATCAAATTCAGTGACTGAAAACTGCTCAGAAGTTTGGAATACGTTAGCAATTTGGGGAGAGATGGTGGTGCACAAGTTACAGGATTAATGTCTTTCTTAAAGAGTTATCTTAATCAATCCAAATTAAATCTTCTGCCCTATGAATAACTTTTTGCTCCCAGTAACTATATGATGGCAAATGTCAAAGTGCTTTATTTTTTAATAATTTTTTAAATGAAATGAATTCAGAAACTTAAAAAAATTAAAAAAAAAAAAAAGGACTAAATGACTCAAGAACTGGAGTCTATTTTTATTTTATTTTTATTTTTTCAAAATGACTTTAGAATTAAATAATACTAAAAACTGGGAGTTCTTTCCCTTTGTGATGTCTGAAATTAATTTTTCATATTTGTATAGCGCTGAATTTAAATTGCTCCTTGGTATGTTGCTGGATCTTCACATTATTCATCATTTTCCACCTACATTCTAAAATTTCTAAGAAAGCCAGTTATTTAACTCTGCCTTAGGACTGCAAAAGTTTAATATTCTATAGCACCAGTTGCTTACTTATTTCCCAGTTTCTAAATCAGAATTCTAAATCAGAAAGAGATGAATGTCAACAGCTGCTTTAGCCGTCTTTTACCATCTTTGATTCTTCACTAGAAGGCCTAGCAAAGTGCTTAGTGTGTAAGGGAAGACTCTCCTGTGTCAGAGAGGTCATACAGCAGAATCATTCTGCTGTGTCAGAGTCTCTGCTCATATTGGGTCACATCCAAAGTCCTTTAAAGTAATTAATAATCTTTCTATTGTCTTCTGTAGAGTTTGGTTAGTCCATTAAGCAAAAAGTAGTCTTACTGAGATAAATGCTTCACTGGAAACACATCACAGTCTTGATGGTGAGCAGCAGAAGAATGGGATAGTTATTTCATATATTGTGAGGCTAAATTTGTTGTACCAAACCTGAAAACTGAAGTGCTTATGAGTGGTTATGAAATAGAACTCACACAGCATTTTACAAGAAGACACTGGAAAAAAAATAATAATAATAATAAAAAAAAAGTGTTTGCACTTAGGTTTGGAAAAAGCTGAGAAATTCTATATGCACTTCAATCTAAAAACAATGTACTGATTATTATTCAATCAATTTAAATCAATTTAGCATAGAATCATAGAATGGCTCAAGTTGGAAGGGTCCACATAGAACATAGAATCATAGAATGATAAAATATCCCAAGTTGCAAGGGACCCATAACGATCATCAAGTCCAATTCCTCGCACCGCACAGGTCTACCCAAAAGTTTAGACCACATGACTAAGTGCACAGTCCACTCGCTTCTTATATTCAGACAGGCTTGGTGCAGTGACTACTTCCCTGGGAAGCCTGTTCCAGTGTGCAACCACCCACTCAGTGAAGAACCTCCTCCTGATGTCTAGTCTAAACTTCCCCTGCCTCAGCTTAACCCTGTTCCTGCGGGTCCTATCACTGGTGCTTGTGGAGAATAGGTCACCCGCCTCTCCACTCCCCCTTGTGAGGAAGCTGTATACTGCAATGAGGTCCCCCCTCAGCCTCTTCTCCAGGCTGAACAGGCCCAGTGACCTCAGCTGCTCCTCATATGTCTTCCCCTCTAGGCCCTTCACCATCTTCGTTGTCCCCCTCTGGACACTCTCCAAATGAACTAGGTCATCCAGTTCCAACCCCCCCTGCCATAGGCAGGGATGCCACCCACTAGATCAGGTTGCTCAGGGCCTCACCTAACCTGCTCTTTAACACCTTCAGGGATGAAGCATCCACAACTTCTCTGGGCAACCTGTTCCAGTGCCTCACCACCCACTGAGTGAAGATTTTCCTCCTAATCTCTAATCTAAATTTCCCCAATTTATAATGGAAATGCTATCAAAACTGCACAATTATGTGACTGCATGTGACTGCAACATGACAAAAGATGCCAGTGTCAATTATGCTAATGAAATCACTACAATAAAAGCTGTTTTCTTTATTGTCCACAAAGGACTGAAATTCTAGCTCATTGCTACAAGAATTCCTGTGCTGATCATCTTTTCTTTCTAATTGTTCATAACTCTACAGAGTAGATCCTGAACCACTTTTCTACCGGTGTTCAACTATGTAAGTAAAATATTTTACTTTGTAGAGCTAGCAAAGTGATGACCTTGAAACATTTCAGTGGTACTTCAAGGCTGCATAGCATAAGATCCAGAGCAAGCAACATACAGGACTGATGAAAAGCACCATAAAGTTTCTTTTGCAAACTGCCAGAGACAGAAAGATATTCACAATATAACAAAACTTATCAAAATGTAAGTGAAAAGATAAACTGCATCTTACTTCATTTGGATCTTCCATTGTTGTGCTTTTATTTTTTAACCTTTTCTGTAGCAATTTGGTTTCATACTCTGGTCTGGGATGCTCCTAAAAAGTAGAGAAAAAAAAAAAAAAAAGAACAAAACTAAACAAACTTGTGATTATGATTAAGAAAGAAAAAAGAAAAAAATGAATGAAAGAAGAAAATGTCCTGATTACTTAGTCACAATTCAAGCCATGCAGATGAGTCAATACCACAACACCTTTTGGACTAGGGGGATCACTGCCTAGAGATATGGGATATCTTATGGGATTTAGAAGAAGAACATTGAGGGATTGAACAGGACTTACTACGTTTTTGTTGTTGTTGTTGTTTTGTTTTGTTTTTAGTGGAGTAACCAAAGGTGGGGAAAGGAAGGGATCTAGGTCACTTGGGAAGGAACTAGTGTGTGAAAATAGTGATAATGGGATCAAAAGGGTAAGTCTCATGGAAATAGCTTGCTGCTCTGCATAGGGATCTGACCACCAGCAACTGGAGCAAGTGCAGATGTGAAAGTAGTTGTTGGGCTTGATGATCCGGAAGATCTTTTCAAACACAGATGATTTTATGATTATATGTGAGTGTTAGTGAAGATCAAGCCAGAGTGCCTCACAATCAGGTGAAGTGCCTGGGGACCCAGGGCATGGGTCTCTAAAGATGAGAACATGGTGGGAGTTGAACATGGGACCAGGGTACTCCAAGCCAGATGCCAGAGATATCATAGGATCTAAGGGTCTTTAGTGGCAAGACCCACTGTATGTGTGTGTGTGTGTGTGTGTGTGTGTCTTGCAAGGCAATAACATAGGGAAACTCTGGGGGTCCAAGGGATATATATTTGAGTGAGTCAGGGTGAGGCTGTAGCTTCATGGGCTTGTATACTGCTGCCCAGTAAGCCAACCATATCCTGGGCTACATCAAAAGAAGTGTGGCCAGCAAGCCGAGGACTGCAATTCTCTACTCTGCTGTTGTGAGACCGCACCTGGAGTACTGTGTTCAGCTCTGTGGCCCCCATCACAAGAATGATACGAAACTATTAGAATAAGTCCACAGGAGGGCCACAAAATGATCAAGGGACTGAAGAACCTCTCCTATGAAGACAGGCTGAAGGAGTTGGTGTTGTTCAGCCTGAAGAAAAGAAGGCTCTGGGGAGACCTCATCGTGGCCTTCCAGTACCTAAAAGGGGCCCTACAAGAAAACTGGAGAGGGACTCTGTCAGGGACTAGAGTGATAGGACAAGGAGTTTTAAATGGTTTAAAACTGAAATAGGGTAGATATAGATTAGATATTAGGAAGCAATTCTTTCCTATGAGTGTGGTGAGACACTGGAACAGGTTGCCCAGAGAAGTTGTGGATTCCCCATCCCTGGAGGTGTTCAAGGCCAGGCTGGCTGAGGCCTTGGCCAACCTGATCTATTGTATGGCATCCCTGCCCACAGCAGGGGGTTTGGAATTAGATGATATTTAAGGTCCCTTCCAACATTCTATCTGGGTGACAGAAAACTGGAGAGGCCATGTGTCTGAGCCCTGTTACTGAGGGAATCCACACTGAATATATGTATATGCACGTATGTATGCATGTGTATATATATATATATATACACATATATATATGTATATATACACATTCTCACTGGCGGACCTCCATCCTACTCATGCAGAGGGATGAGCAGGATGAGGCCACTATGTTGTCTGTGTTTGCATGTCTGCTCTGTGTGCCTGTGTAATCTATGTCGCCAGCCATGTATGTACATATACACGGTGCATATATGTGCTCCATGTGCATGTGTCTACTGAGAATACATGCTTAGCTTCAATACAGGATGGAGTTGAGGGCATGGAACTGCAGCAGACACATCTCTTGGGCTGTCTCTTGGGCAAATATCCACATCTGAACAGTCCTTGTCAGTTGTATCTGTTCCATGTCACAGAAACTAGCTAAAAATAGTCATCTAATTGTATCTAAATGTTAAAAGTTTGGGCTGTAAGCTAAAGCTGTAAGTGAGGAAAGCTGAAGATGTGGTGAATGATTTCAGAGATGTCATGGGAAAAATATTCACCGCTCAGAGTTTTTTTCAGAAATGCCAGTGTATAAGACTAAAACAACTTACATTCCTCTGTGCCCTTAAGAGCATAAGAGTAACTCACTCACCTGTGTTTCAAATAAGTACCATTGGCCATGCCAACTGCTCTTACTATAATTAGTATATATGTTTGTCAGCCTACGCAAAAAATCTGTTTACACTTTTTCATAAATCTGAAAACAATCTAAAAACAAAAGCAATATAGAAACATTTTTAAAAATAATTCTGATGGGCAATAGAACAGGGATTGCCTCCAACTTCAGCAGTCATCTTGGGGGATATATGTGTGTGGTGGTTTTACTGTGCTAGGCAGCTGAACACCACAACCGCTCTCTCTCTCCCCCTCCTCAGATGAGGAGGGGAAGAAGTAAAGGAAAGAACAACTCATGGGTTGAGATAAGGATAATTTAATTAAAGGGAAAAATATATATATTAAGGAAATATTATTAATTAACAATTCAACTAAAGGGAAAAAAGAGAAAAAGGGAAAGGGGAAAGGGAGGGGGAAAGGGAACAGCAAAAACAAAACAAGTAAAGGCTATGTGGAAGAGCAGAGGAAAGAAATTATTCTCTACTTCCCACAAATGAGCGATGCCTGACCACGTCCTTGAAGCAGGGCCTCAACGCACGTAGCCGGTGTTCGCGAGGAGGACAGAAGTTTTCGCAACGAAAGCCTACCCATCCCCTCTTCCTCCTTCTTCCACCTTTTATTGCTGACTGTGACATCATATGTTATGGAATATCTCTTTGGTTAGTTTAGGTCAGCTGCCCTGGTGATGTTTCTTTCTCACTTTTTTTTGCCCACCCCCCAGGAGGTTTAGAGAAAGTCCTGATACTGTGCCAGCACTTCTCAGCAGCAGACACAACAGTGGTGTGATAACGCTGCTGTTCTAGCTACAAGTGCAGAGCATGGCACTGTATGGGCTGCTGCGGGGAAAGTTAACATCCCAGCCAAACCCAGTACAATGTGCTGTTCATTTTCTCCTATCTGCAACATCTTCACTACCTTCTTGAGCATTCTCTGTTGCATCCTAATTCACAGACATTGTGATTCAATATGTTTTTTATCCTGTTCATATGAAGTACCTAATGTGTTACACAAGTATGTGAACACACTGATATTCAAAGTCTTAAATTAACATTTCTATAATTTTTGAACTCTGTGAAGATATAATATACGTTTGTCTCAAAGGCAGTCTCATGAATGATACTTGCTTTCTACTGCTCCCTAAGAATCTTGTAGTAATGTGGTAGGCTTGTGTGAACTTTTTCTCTAAATTTCAGGTACTGATATGCTTCTGAAACTCTAGCATTATGATGATATATCAAACATATCTAAAGAAAATGCTAGCATGATAGCTTGTTTTATACTTTAAATTTCATGTACTGTTCAGATTATTAAAATATATGCTAGCAGAAAGCAGGAAAGGCTATCAATTTATTCAATCTACATTCAAAAGATTTGTCTTTCAAAGAGTGTGAGTATCTCTCACTTTGCATTAGAGTCCTTTTGCATTACTTATGCCTCACATAAAAATCACTACCATAATGAATGTAGTTCAAGAATCACTATAGCACTACTTATCATCAGGGTCACTGTTGTTATTACTCACAAACCATTTGGGGTGCATGTGGAACTCCTAGAAATAATGAGACACAGGTAATCTGTGATATTATTGAATGTGATTAACAATAAAAAATGTTGGCAGAGAGGATGGGGAAAGGACAGACAAAAACAAGTGTTTGAAAATGCTGTTGTCAATTCTTCTTGCTTCTATCATGATGTTTTGAAAGTTTAGACTAGCTTGTTGATTTGGATCAATTGTACCACATTTCCTTAGTTAAGGTTTAGAGGTCACATGGAAGAAACATCTTTAGGCTTAAATGAAGAACCAGTGAAGGCATCAGGCATGTATGGGCTACATGCAAGGAGACAGCATGACAAAAGAAGAAAGATTAGATGAATGAAACTAGAAGAAGCTAAGGTGATCTAATCTCACTATAGGAGCACATGCAAAGTTGAACTGACTTTCTTCCTTTTTCCTTATTGTCTCTTAAGCAAAGCATTTTAGGACACCAGGGGCATCTGTCAGAGGCCAGAGCAAATTTTGAAGATTGTCTTGAAAGGAAATAGGGTGAGAAAATCCCATGACAAGTGAAATATTATAGCATAACTTTGTAACTTTCTGTTGTTGTTGTTGTTGTCAGATTTGCTTTAAGTGATTGTTCTGATCAACTTTTGTTTAAGTTTCCTGGTAATACATTTCAATGTCCTTTTAACTGCATTTCACACACCTACATCAGGATTGGAAAAGTAGTTTATCTTTCTTCACTGAATGTGTCAAGCCTTCTTAACTCTTGACTGAACAGAGCACATCACATCCTGGAATACATGTGCCTATACATTCTTTTTATGAGTATATTGCATGAAATAATACTTTATAATACAAATTTAGAGATACTTGATCTTGATTGTGTTCATATATGCATGGATGCAAAGGAACAGTTCCACTCTTTTCTGTAAGTGATTCAGAATCAGTTCTTTGCCTGAAAATGGGAAGAGTTCCACAGTCAGGACAATAAGCTAGAAATAGTTGTGATGACTTGAAGAAGGCCAAATGTCCATGTAGGGATAAATATGAATCCCATGACGCTGGAAGTGTGCCAGTACAGCTGCCAGATACTTATTGAAAAACCAATTGAGCCAAGGTACTTTGAGGCCAAATGAGTGCTCAGAGTAGAAAACGGTAATTCCCTTCTTGAAAACAAAGAGCCAAATCATGATTTTTTTACTCAGATAAAACTCATATTGATGTCATTGGGAATTTTTCCTGAGAATGTTAACCAGGATTTGGATATCAAACACAAAAGATGTGTATACGCTATACATCGCAAATTAAGGATATGTATGTAATGATCCAGTACAATACAAATATATACAAAGAATCTCTCTTTAAGTTCTCTTTGATTTAGGAAGAAAATGATAATTGAATTTTACATATTGTGCATGACAAACATATATGGATTCCTAATTAAAAATCTGAAACTATCCCAGATTAACAGGCCAAAAGAGTTGTCACCAAAATAAATAAATAAATAAATAAACCAATATACTGTTTTGGTTTTACACCTTAAGGAAAGTCAAAGAAGCACTGAGAACTCATTCAACAGCCTTGTCCTAATATGCTGAATGCAAGCAGAACAGCAAAGCAGAGAATACTGAGAGAAAGGAAGGTATTCACAAATGAGAACTGAAATAACACAGATGCTGCCCCAAAATCAAGATGAAAACTTGAAGTGAGTAGAACAAGGAGCCCAACCATTCTCTATTGCAAGAGGGTTAATTACAAATAAAGGGTAAAAAAAAACACTATTTCTTATGATGATGACATAGTGGGGAGGTGAGGGGAAGTCTGAGAAAGAGGTTATTTTTTAGACCAAAAAAACATTTAGACTAATTTAGTAATGGGATGTTCATCCAAGGAAAAGTATTCTTATATCTCAGCATGTGTGAATGTACCACTGGTAGATGCTCACAGTCTTTTTAGACCAGATCATTAGCCCAATAAATTCATTTATAAAAAATAATAAAAAAAAATAATAATAAATGCTTGAATAAGTCATCTAATGTTATTGTAATTTTGAAGATGTTAAAAAATAAAAGACACAGCACAAGCACATAGGAACTCAGCTATAAAAGATATTCAAAAATAACACAAGATTGAAGTAGTCAAAAAAAAACCCTTAAGACATATTATAGAAATATCTATTGCCTTATAGACAGATAGGTGGATAAATAGATAGATAGAATGCATTTGATTGCTCCTGTAAAGCAGCACCAGTAGTACTCTGGAGGATTACTTGCAAAACTAAATTTTGAAATGTACCGAGATTTTTAAGTACCCTTAAGCTAGAACCAAACAACAAAAATGCTGCCATTGCAATATCAAGATATCACACTGTGTTTGAAACTGTAACAGGAAATAGCATCACTATTTTTGTTCATTACTCATTTTGATTCAAATCCAACCTCTTTAAATACTCCTACATTTGTAAGCAGAATTTTAAGTGTGAAGCCAGATGCCCCTTGAACAGTATGGAAACAGTTGCTTTAAATCATTTATTCTATGGCTTAAGAAGTCACCACAGGAACAAATATTGCTGACAATAGTGAAGAAAAAAAAAAAAAAAAAAAAAAATCTGTAAAGCTGGACATTAGCCTATTAAATTGTGGCATCACCCAACATACCTGTGGAACAATTTCATGTTTATTGTATAGATCTAACTTCAAAAAAAAAAAAAAATTACCAGATCTTAGAAATTTTAAAATGACTGTGCATATTACTGTTATGTTTACTGTTTTTACTTGACCTACAGTAGTATCAAGTAGTTGTAGTCATGGACCCTATTCTTTCAGCAAATATATAAGCATAACAGCCCTTCTCCAGAGAAATGTTCTTACAGAATAGATTGTTTCTCCCTTGGGTTACTGTTTTCTTTTCTTGTCTAATAATGTGTAACAGTGTGAACACTTGGCTGTAGAGGCACTCTTTAGGGGAGCATGTTTATGGAAATTTTTCTCTGTCATTATTTAAGACTGACTGCACTTTGGATGGATTACAGGTTTGTAGCTCTTGCAGAGCAATATAATATACAGTGTACAGTCCTTTAAAATTGATATAAAATACCTGTTTCAGTAATCATAACATTATGGTCTAAGGATTAAATATCCTACAAATTAGCAGGGTTAGAAACCAATGGTTACCTCCAACTAGGACAAGGTATTTTTCTTCTAAGCAAAATAAAATTCATGAGACACTGGGTCTTGAACTTTTCATTGGTCCAAGGCACATTACACAGTGATCCCAAGATATTTAAGGAGAAGGTTGAAACAGAAGGTCATTCATGAAAGAGGCAGACATTTTGTGGATTCATCCTATTACAACTGGTCAGAGGTCATAGATTTTAGATCTATGATTGCATGGGCAACCAGTCGTCAAAGTTGAAAGCTAAACCAAACTTACAACATAATCAGCTAATGGACTAGTGCAAATGTAATTACCATCACTGTCTTGCCCTTACCGGAGGCAGGCAAGTGCATATGAAGAAAGAACATTTTTAGCATGCCAGATACATGAGTTTCTATCAGTCTGTCCCATGTTAATAGGAATGCCTCGTAAATAGCCCAGTTTTTCTGCCACACCTGAAACTCTGCTCCAGGTAATATCAGACTAGATTCTCATTTACAAAGCAGTATTTTCTCAGCACTGGCCAATTATGATGTTTGTGGAA
Source organism: Nettapus auritus (assembly GCA_011076525.1). Classification (NCBI taxonomy): domain Eukaryota; kingdom Metazoa; phylum Chordata; class Aves; order Anseriformes; family Anatidae; genus Nettapus; species Nettapus auritus. Next base: position 77,637,066 of record CM021765.1, on the reverse strand, counting down.
TTTTCATTTCCCTGGAGTATACTTCCTTTCATCCTCTGTGCACCTGGAACCCAGGACTTACAGGCAACTCGATTTATCAGATAAAAGCAATATGACTCTATTGAGAATATAAGGAACTATTTCTAAAATAACCTGAATCATACACATTAGATTGATGCTAACAAAAGCTTTAAAATATCCAGAATCAAATGGTTCTAGAAAGTGACCAACCTCACCTTTCCTCTCTAACCACTGCAATTCCAAACATTTGTGAACTTTTCAGGTTGAACCATGATCCAGATTAAAGCATTGGCTCATATGTAATATGAAGAAATACAGATACCATAGCTAATCATAGAATCATAGAATAATAGAATGGCTTGGGTTGGAAGGGACCTTAATGATTATATTCTTCCAACCCCTCTGCCATAGGCAGGGATGCCTCCCGCTACATCAGGTTGGCAAAGGCCCCATCCAACCTGGCCTTAAGCACCTCCATGGATGGGACCTCCACAGCTTCTCTGGAAACCTGTTCCAGTGCCTCACTACCCTTACAGTGAAGAATTTTGTCCTAATGTCTAATCTAAGTCCATCCTCTTTTAGTTTAAGGCTACTCCTCCTTGTCCTATCATTATCTACCTGAGTAAACAGTTCCACTCCATCTTTTTTGTAAGACCTCTTTAAGTACTGAAAGGCCACAGTGAGGTTCCCCCAGAGCCTTCTCTTCTCCAGGCAGAACAGCTCCAGCTTTCTAAGCCTTTCTTCTTAGGAGAGGGGCTCCAGCTCCTCGATCATCTTTGCAGCCCTCCTCTAGACTCACTCTAACAGGTCCACATCTTTCTTGTGCTGGGGGCCTCAAACCTGGATGCAGTACCGCAAGTGGGGCCTCACAAGGGCAGAGCAGAAGGGGATGGGGGCTGGTCACGCCTCTTTTGATGTAGCCCAGGAAGCCATTGGCCTTCTGGGTTGCAAGTGCACACGGTTGGCTCATGTCAAGCCTTTTGTCCACCAGAACCCTCCAGTCTCTCTCTTCAGGGCTGCTCAATAAGTTATTCTCTATAACTCAATGAGTTATTCTCCCAGGATCTGAAATCTATCTTTGACATTTTTTTTTATTTTTTTTTTCCCAACTTTACTAGTATCTCTTGTGTTTATTTTCCATAAATACCTTAATGACTGGATTAACAGACAGGAATATTAATGAGAACAACCTATTTGAAGCAAATATAAATGTTGGATTTATAGTCAACAAGTTATAGTTATGACCAAATTAAATACTTCTTTCCCACACACTTGTAGCTAACTTTCATCACCACACAATTACCTGATCACCAGCATGAATCTTGGAGGAAGACTAAGACTGCACTATGGGGTAGTAACATGATAGTTGTGTGGAGTAAATTTAGCTTAGGCTGATTGGCAACTGCAAACTGTAGAAGTTGCTTGATACAGATGTGATGCTTTAATGTATCATCATTGCTAAAATATGAGTCTAACTCACATATTCTTCCCTCCCCCTGCCCAATGTCCTTATTATACTCCTTTGAAAACATAAGCAATTAACTGTTGACTAACACTGTCTAGTTTATTTCTGGAATTATTTTTCTACAGCTGTAGTCAGTCACAGATTCAGGTCACAGATAAGACAGCAAAATTAGAGACATGAAAGTGAGTATGCCATTTCTACTTACTGATAGCAGTGGACTATTGAGGCATTTTAGGCTGTTTCATGTCATGAGTTTAGATCTTCCATGACTGCAGAAAATAACATGGGTAATAAAATAATAATAATAGTAAAGACAAAGAAAACAAAAACAAAACCTAACCTCTTTGTTCTCTTAATTGAGGTAAATAAATCCAACCTAGTCATCTCAGAAAAACAAGCCAAAAAGGAAAAAAAAAAAAAAAAAAGAAGAATTTTAGAAAAGAGAATCACATCTCCAACTGAAGGGAGAGGAAGATATTTAATTTTCATCTAGAAGTTAGGCCACACAGTTCAGGCACCCGAATTTATATTTTGCATGTATTTTGCTTGAGACTGGTCCCTCTACATCTATGGAAGGCCCAATGGAATTGGACTAGTTGTCAGACAGCTTTGAAAATCTAATTTCAAGACATCTACCTTAATGCACACATATTTGAAAATGCTGTGGTAAGAATACAGTCTAAATTAGTGAGAATTCCATTATGGTGTAAGGAATTGTTAATGGACTAGGTACAGATCACGAGTTTTTTCACACAAATATGTCAAAACCCTTCTACACTGCAGAGTAGAATGGAAGCAGGAAGGTGAGATCTAAAAAGCCAGTGCTGTTTTACTGATTTAAAGTCAAAATACAAGTTTAGAAAAAGTGTTTATGTTTCTTAAATATTAATTATAGACACACTATATGTTTTTGAAAGTAATGAATAAAGCAAGATTATTCAAAATTTTATTAACAAAAAACGTCTCATACTACATAACTGCATATTTGATAAAGGTGCAATGTATGCAAGTTTTTATAGGCATAAATTTGCAATGACATTGCACTACTCACAAGTGCCCATACGCATGTGAAAATGAGGGAAACTAAACAGAATAAAAAAGCCTAAAGCAAAACTAAGTAATAGAAATCAATTCTGTCATTCAAAATATTATGAATTTTGAAACTCTGCGTTCATTTTAAACACATAAACAATTGGCAATTTTGGCTGTCATTAAACAACATCACACAAAGTATTATTCTTCAATTTTTATAACCTTTCTGAAGTTCAAGCACACTTTCAGGAATAACTTTTGTAGGGTTTACTACTTTGTGCAGATTGAGAGAAGAGTCACTTTCCCTCCATTTTATTTTTGTCCGGATTATTCTTTCTGTGTCAATGAATTTTCATGGACTAATCATAGAATAAATAAAAATAGCCTAGCAATAGAAGGCTTTACAAAAGAATAAATGACATTTAGACATGACAAAGACATTTTTCTAGTTCATTGAAACAAGAGTTTCTTCATATATTTCCACATAATCTACATATGCATTTGGGGTTAAAAAAAAATTGAAGCCTCCACTCTTACACAAGGATTAGAGTAAACTTAAAACTTAAAATGCATTTTAAGATTAAAGCAAAAAACTCATTCCCTTACAAATAAAAAGTACTTTTCCATGAAATATATATATATATATATATATATAGTAATGTGGTGCTGATTTTGCTGGAGCATCTACTTCAGACAGGACTGGACTCTAATCACCCTGTTAACACCAATTAGTAGATTAATCTTGCAAGCTGCCACCATGGCTAACTTATCTAACACTGTATCAGCCCAAGGCATCTTCAGCACACAGGTAAACTGAGTGTCAGGTGCAACAGAGCAGGACACAGGGGAGGAATAACAGGGCTGAGAAAAATAAACGATGGTGTCTGAGAGACACCGTTGCATGAGGATAAAACGGGGAGAGGGTGAACTGTGGCTTTGGGAGACCTGAAAATTGCAGGAAGAACCTGTGAGACTCTGAGAGTGGAGAAGGTCCATTCTTCACCTTCTCAGATCCATCTCCCTGAGAACATACATTCACCTGCAGTACAAGATCCACTACCCTCATTTCACATCCTTCTTCCACAAAGCCACCTTCCTCTAATGCTTGCCTGCTGTACAAGAAGCACATTGCGGATAAACCCTTATAACCCACCTTGATCTTGTGTCATTGTGAAAGAGGAGAAGAGGAAGAAAAGGCATAGAAATGGTACCTGTTACTAAAGACAGGTACAGTGCTGGATAAAGATAGAGGATGCAGTAGGTCAAGACAGAGAACTATTGGAAAGTAGGATTTTCCTGCCTGTCACCCCTTTCCTCTAGGAGTAGTTTTTATTTCCTGTTATATATCTTATGACCATGTCCTGATCAACAATGACTGTAGGTCTTCCAAACCCATTCCAGCTGCTGCTCCACAGGTTCCTACTCCAAGTAGCTGCCTACCTCTGCACAGGGAAAGGTGCATATGTTCTCCTCCTCTCTGAACTCAGGAGACCACAGGAGGAAAGAAAGTATGCCACCCTCCGTGACCCAAACTTTGAGTGGCCCATCATAACATCCTGAGGAATCAAGTCTACCTATAAAAAAGCAAAGAGCTTTGAGGGTTCTAGACAAGGCAGTTCTGGAAAGAACACAGGAATTCATTAAAACAGAAAAGGGATAAAAGAAAGGAAATGAGAACATGCTGGTATGTCTGTTAGAAGAGAAACAAAAGAGGAAAATGAACTGGAGTTCCAGCATACCGTGGCACTTCTATGGATCCACAGTCTTGGAATTAAAAAAATGTAATCATATATATTTACCAACTTCTTGGCAAGCAAAGGAGGTATCACCTGCTTTGTTTCTTGTAGTTTACAAATTAAAAGATGTTTAAAGTGTGTCTTCAAATGTAATTTTTCAGTGGTGCAACAGCTGGTACTAAATACTTTCCCCTCAGTCCTGAGGGATAACATCCGTTGTTTTTTTTTTTTTTTAACATCTTTTTATAATTTTTTTTTTTTTTTTTAACATTCCTTCTCCAACTGTTCTAATAAAACTCCCAGCCTTCTAAACATAATGTTATGTTCTAATGTTGAAGGAACTTGTCCAGAAGATCAGGGCTGGTGTGATTATCTTAACATCACTAAATAATCAGTGTTAACAGCAATTTAATGAAGATGGCAGAGGATTCACTGAGTGGAGTGACAAATCCCAAGAGAATAAAATAATATAAAGAAACTAAAAATACTTGGAAACATGGGCCCAACAGGAAAATCAGAATAGGAATAGGAAAAATGTGAGATAATACATCTGGAGAAAGTAACCCAAAACATAGTTCTCATTGGTACAAGAAACTTGAGAAGTTGTGAGGATGAAAGGAGAGATTTGAGACAATACAAAATATTGTAGCTACACGTTTCCCCCTTACTATCACTTACCATTTTTCCCAGGGGGGCAGTATTGTGAATACACAGCTATTTTATTCGAGTTTGAGTTTCACTCCCCTTTTAAGCAAACAAAAATGCCTTATACTGCTTGTTTTACTAGACAGTATTAGAACTTCAGAAAATGAGTTTGACCCTATAATTTGCAAGGTGGAAGACAAGCTGAAAACATCAAATCAATGAGATCATCAAAAACTACAAAAACTTAGTAGAGAAGATCAAGTTAACCCATGATCCACTAAAAGAAGAAAACATACTTAATGTCAGCAAGACTACTTGCTATTTAATTCTCTTACCTAATCCACCTTCCTTATTACTTTAACTGGACTCAGTGATAATCTGCAGTGTATCTTAAAGTTTTTCATAAGGGTTCAATAAAAACTTTTAAAAAGTCATCACAGAGCAAAAAGAGGAAATTGGAGTTCACAAAAAGAGAGCTAGCATTTGACAGAACACAGGATTTAAACTTAAAATTGTAATTTATCAGATATGTTTCTAACAAAGACACCTAAGTTCCTCCCTGTACTGAAACAGTTTAATATCATGACTATTTGAACAATTAAGCCTTCAGTCATTGACATTTCAGTTAGTGTGGGCTTTCTTATCTGACATTTATTTTTCCAAGCTCTGCACCAGAGTCTAAGACTTCATCTATTATAATTGCCTTTCCATTCTGGTTTTACACGTGGCTGCTGGTAAAATAAGGTAAAATCTGTTCCACCTAAAACAAGAACATACTGGGTTCTGGAAATACAATTTCTGAAGATTCATGGGAGGCCAGTAGTTTCAACTCCCTACATCATTAATTACAGTTCTTTAGTATTTCTTCACCCTTTCTTTCACAATTAAAAGAGAGTATAATCATACCTCTTTCCCTGCTTCATTGATGGCTATATCCCTTATTACACAAACTGAAAAAAAAAAAAAAAAAATTAAAAAAAAATATGCAGAACCTGCTTGATTGGGTTACACAAACACACATCTATGGTGTGACATGCTGAGCACTTCTTCGTGATATTTCTAAGGCTTTGTCTGTTTTCATGGTTCTAATCTTTTTGTTTGTTTATTTCTTTTCTTTCCCTCTCCTACTTAGTTATCAGTCATTCAATTACTTTTCAGGCCAATTATCTATTTTACAGTGTAGTGCCCAATGCTACCTATTATTTCTGCGGATTTGCGATACAGAAACAACACAAATCCTCTAAGCCTGTACAGCTGCCAGCCGCAAATATGCATCCAAGCCTTAGGGAGTCTGCTTTCTCAGAGTGCTGTTGCCAAGATATTTACAAATAACTGCACTAAATTAATCTTTTGCTTGACTCCTGAAGAAAAGACTTGGCCCAGTGTATTTACAGTAATTTTACTGATTTTTTTTGTAATAAAGAATAAACAAATTTACACTGTACACATCTATTTCAATATAATTTTCATGATGCACTGATCAGCGCTTTAAATCTTTTGCTCTATCAAGTGATCTCAAGTGTTCCACTCCTACTTCCTTCTAGTCTAACCTGATCAGAGACAATTTTTCATTTTCCAGAATGATATTCAGCAACTGTAAAGGCTTCACTACCTAAAGTGATTATCACACTGATGAAACACAATGCCAGTATCTGTCTTATGGGTAGATTTATCCACATTTTCATGAGTCTACCAGATAGAGGGTGAACAAAACCTGATATAACCTGCTGAAGTACCAAGAGGTGGCAAGATGATATTATGCAGGACTTTTAAGTATGATGTCAGTTCAAGTGATGTGCATTTTGAACATTACTTTTCACAAAAGAGCTAGATCAGACAGAAAGTATCCAGAAGGGACAGAACAACAAAAATACATCTAGAACATATGATTTAAGAAAAAAGACTGAAAGACCAGAGAGGCCAGTTCATCTGAAAAACTAGAGTAGATGGAGAAATATGATGGTAAGTTGAATTTTGCTGAAAAATTGATTGGGTAATCTCCTCCCTTTATCTTTGAATGAAAGAACAAGAGAAAATTAACATTTAGCAAGGAAGGTTAAGGTAGACATTACAAAAAGCTTATTAGCAGTATGAATTGAATTTCAATAAGTAGTATTAGAACAGATTGCCTAGGGAGGAAGTGAAATCTTCACTGATGGATTTCTTTGAGAACAAATTAGACAAACATCTTTTCATGATGACTTAAGTAGAGTTGATCCTACCATGCACAAGGGATGGCCCCTCAAGGTCCATTCCATGCTTATTTTTATGATTCTGCATACCTAATTATTCAGCTTGTGCTGAGATATGTCTGGCACTCCCTCACTTGTCATAAACAAAGGATTCTTGTTGATCCCATGGTTCCTGTATGCAAACCTTTAACACTTCAGAGCTCTTCATCACAGGACCTTACAAATCTGTAGGTCCATTTTGCAAATACTGAGCAAAACCTGAGGATTTTGTTCTGCAAATTATTAACTTGAAATGTACTAAAATCTGCAGGGTCCATCAAGCATACTGCAGAACTGAAAAAAAATAAAATAAAATAAAAATCAGTTCTCCTTCTTCTCCTTCTTCTCAGTTTATACTGTAATCAGTACAATCTTGCAGTTCTCTGAGATAGCAGCATTACATTCCACACAGAACAAGCAGAAGATTTTGCACCTTAAAAACTGTGAGTACTGGTTAATACTGTGAGCATTATCCACTTCATCAATGAATAGACAGTAGTGAAAAAGTTGAGACCAAATGCAAAATAAGTCAGGTGGTTGTTACTTAATCAAGTGAAGGAATACTTTGGAGGTCCCCATTTTGTTAAAGACAATGCTAAAGCTGCATTTTGGGACAATGATGGAAGAAGAAGAATACTAGGGTCTACTCTCTGTTTTGTGTTATTTTTTAATTTTATCCAATAGTTATCATCTGAGGAATAAACAGAAGTGGAATAACATCATCATCGTGCTACAGCATGAGGTTCATGACTTTGTCTTAATTTTGTTCTCATTTACTCACACTCTACGTTCTGTTTGAGGTATTAATATCATTTAATTATCCCATTCTGTACTCTGGCATATAGGCATTTTCAGCAAAGAATGACTTGTTGGCATCTTATAATTCTTTTCAATACTAATTAGTAAAATTAGAGTGCTGGGATATGTGTAATGATTTCCAAAAGGATACACTGGTACTCAAAACTGTATCAGTTTATCAGTTATGGTCTTAAAAACAAACAAACAAACAAACAACAACAACAACAACAACAAAAATGCGGCTATGAATTGCATCACACAGAAGAGCACACATGAGAAATATAATTATCAGTGCATATCTTCATATTTAGAATAATTTATACAGCACAGGGAGAAGAAACTTACTTCTTCTTCCTCCAGTCCAGTTAGATCCCAGAAGTAACTCAGTCTCATCTGTAAACGCTTCCACTGTTCAAGGAACATAGTAGCTTTAAAAAAAATAAAAAATATATATATATATATCCAATGGACTATTGTGAATGTTTGTGTTACTTTTAAGCACCATCAACTATTTGAATCCTTTTATGCTAGATTCTTTATAAATAAGTGCTAAGAAATAGCCCCTAACCCAATGCTAAAGAAAGAACATAGGAAGAGCATGGATACAGTAATTACTCTATTTTTTCAAATAAAATACTAAAAGAGGCAAAATAGATTGCCTGAAACCACTGGAACGTTCTTGTCAGGGCCTGGAACTGAACCTTAAATCACCCCCAAAATGTTGTCTCTCTTAATTTACGATGAGTCATTCTATAATTCATGATTACAAATCATATAATGAAACAAAATCTAGGTCTAAATATTACTACTTAACACCTTAATTAGCCAAACAGATTTGCCTGTTTTACTGTTTCTAATAAGTTGGAAACATGAAGAAAGTAGGTGTAGCCTGCTCTTGAAATTTGTAGAACATAATGTAATTTTGAAATATATTATAGGGGGACAGTTGAATGGTTTTGCCCTGCAAAAACACAATGATTTTGCCCTAAGGGATTGGCCAGCAGATCAGTCTCCTTCTTTTCCTTTTACATTAATACCATGTAAATTAATGTTGTACTGTTGTCTTGTATTTACAGTCTCCTGACCTTCCTCTCATTCTTGCTGTTTCCTCTAGATAGTTCTTTGACTAGCACCTCATGGTTTATGGACTTCTGGATTTATTAGAAATAACACTTCTTACTCTTGACTTGTGGACACCTATTTTCAGAAAACTATTCCAATCTTATACCAGTATATGTTAAATAATATATGTATATATATCAATAAAAGCTATACCAATAAACTGTGAGCACTGTTCTCTATTCTCTTATGCTTCATTTCACCTTTTCAGTTGGTGTAAATGGGATTGCAAAAATGGTTTTTTGATCACAGACATATTTTCATCACTTTGAATATATTGTAGATAACTCTACAAGACACAGAACAGTGAAGAATCAGATCCAGCTTCCTTCAACTGCATCTACACTTGATGTAAGCTACATGACAACACTGGGAAGAGTTATAGTGCTATTAAGACAACCTGCCTCTTGCTAGAGAGCATCTATCCCCACAGTAACCCGTGAGCAAATATTTTGTGCACTGGTACCTCCCCATCATTTAAGAAATAAATACAATTTAAACATGGGACTGGCAGTACACTAAAAGTAAATCCAGACATTCAGCAATTAGGTTGCTACCTCTGCTCCTTCCTTACAGAAGAGATAACATTTAAAAGCTAGATTTAGAATGTTTTGAAAACTCAAGGGTTTTAAGATATCCTAAATACAAAAACATTTGGTTATTTAATAGAGTGCTATTACTCATTTGATTTTTTCCAATTTCTCAAAAAGACATTTCCATTTTTAGCTCTGTAAAAAATCATTTGGCTAGATACATAACCAGTACACAGTGTAACAGCATGTCTGAAATCAGAAAATGTGTACTGACTTATACCAGCAGAAAAACACCCCTGTTATATTCAACTGTCCTTCTCATAAACACATCTGACAGAGGAAATTCAGCATCCCAGAACGCAGATCTAGGCATGACTCTGTATTTTGTGAATATGTTCATTTGCTAATAGAAATGCAAGAATCACAAAGACAATTTATGTGGTGTCAAGATCAGGTAGAAAAAGCATGATTCCTCTCAACAAACTGACCACAGTAAGTCATCTGCTTTCACAGAATGGGAGAAAGCAAGAGGGATGAAAGATTTATGGTGTTCAGCATTATCATGAAATGAAGCCAGCTCAAATTACCATACTTTGCTCTTTTAAGTATACAACTGTAAGTCATAAGACATGCCAATTTCCACATCACTGTACTATGTCCGACAAAAAGGTATGCAGGCAACAGTTATTCAAGATAATGTGAAACAAGTTGATTAGGTGTGTGAACGAGATGCCATTCATCAGAATAAGATCTAGATATAACTATTATACCAAGGAAGCAAATTTAGATGTAATCTAATACTTAATAGGCAAGCTGGACAAAGTTAGTAAAGGATACTTTATTTCACTATTTCACTTTGCTATTCTTTATATATGGCTATATTTTCTTGTGCTGGCAAGCTCAGTCATCATGGTCCCTAAAACAGACTTTTCAAATCTGTGTGAAAGACTGTTTTTAGGAGACTACAGCTCAGAAATAATTCTAGTATTCTTAAATGCTTTAAAATATATATATATAAATAAATAAATAAACAAACAATGTACATGGATGTTTTTGTTCCTTTCTGTTTCTTTAGATTCTACTAATCTTGGTGCAAGGATATATCAACAATATCAAGAATATACCAATTTTGCTTTGCATATTGTATTGTTGACACTGAAGTATAATTGTTTTGGATGAGGCTGCATGAAAATAATTATTGGTATGGATGCAAGTTTACAGTAAAGCTTTGGTGTTGGGAAAATGCTATTCAGTTATGAAAGTATAAATGAATTGTGTACACAAGATGCCCAAACAGCTACACTGAAACTTGGACAAATCAGTGCATCACAAGCTGCATGACAGCAGGTAAAGTGTGGCCCTTTATTAGCCAATCTACTCTGCAATTTGTAGCAATCTGAATTAGGAAAATAAGACATTGAGAGAGTCTGTGAATTCATCATTTTTTTGCCTTTTCACTGAGTCAAAGTAATTGCTGAATAATTTCCAGGAAGTTGTAAACAAAACTTATTCTTTACATGATCTGTTCTGTATGCAAATTCCTAAAAATAACTATGCTATCCATACCCAACACCAAAACACCAAAACTGTCAGTCTTTTCTAAAACCAACTATGAAATTTAAATTAAATATTTTTGTACATAAAATTACATACATTTTATACAATATTTTTATACAATTAATTTATTTTTACTACATAAATTATTTTATGTACTATAGTACAATAATATACTTATTTGATTTCATATTAAGAATGAACATTTCCATTTATGAGCAATGAACAGGGAAATCAAAAATCATTTTACAGTAGCAATCACACCTGTAACTTTCAAAATAAACAACATCTAGAGTGAATGAGGACATAGCACCAGCTATGAGACACGTAAGAACATTTTCAGGGCTGAGGTGAGGTCAGAAACAGTAAGAACAATACTAAAATACATTCATTAGTGTTTATGAAGTGTTTTAAGATCCTCATTGAGGCAGGGTATTCTTGCCATTAAAGAAAACCAAGCTTGTCTAAATGGAATACCTTAAAAGACATAATAATAATAATAATAATAATAATAATAAAATAAAAATAAATAGTCCCATTGTTCTCAGAATTATGTAAAGATTTGATTAAGGGTGATCGTTCTGGGCGACTCCCTTCTCAGGGGAAAGAAGGGCCCTATCTGTCGGCCTGACCCTACCCGTAGGGAAGTCTGCTGCCTCCCTGGGGCCAGGGTCAGGGACATTGCCAGAAAGCTTCCCAGCCTGGTTCGCCCCTCCAATTACTACCCACCATTGATAGTCCAGGCTGGCAGTGATAACATTGATGAGAGAAGCCTGAAGGCTATCAAACGGGACTTCAGGGGGCTGGGATGGTTAGTGGACGGAGCGGTAGTACAGGTGGTGTTTTCGTCCATTCCTACAGTGGCAGGGAGGGGTTCAGAGAAGACACGGAAAGCCCGCCTGATGAGCACATGGCTCAGAGGCTGGTGTCAACACAGAAGTTTTGGGTTCTTCGACCATGGGGCACTTTACTCAGCACCTGGCCTGATGGCTATAGATGGGTTCCAACTGTTTCCAAGGGAAAAACAGATCCTGGCACAGGAGCTAGCAGGGCTCATTGAGAGGGCTTTAAACTAGTTAAGAAGGGGGACGGGGATGAAATAAAGTTTGTTGGAGGTGTGCCAGGGGGAACAGTGGCAAGGCTGAGGGAGAAGGCAAAGCTCAACTGAAATGCATCTACACTAATGCACGCAGCATGGGCAACAAGCAGGAGGAGCTGGAAGCCATTGTGCAGCAGGTAGGTTATGACTAGGTTGCCATCACGGAAACGTGGTGGGACCACTCTCATGACTGGAGTGCTGCAATGCCTGGCTATAGGCTCTTCAGAAGGGACAGGCAGCACGGAAGGGGTGGTGGAGTGGCCTTCTATATTAGAGGGTGTTTTGATGTCGTCGAACCTGAGGCTGGGAATGACAAGATGGAGTCGCTATGGGTTAGGATCAGCGGAAAGGCCAACAAGGCAAGCATCCTGATGGAGGTCTGTTATAGACCACCAAACCGGGATGAGGAGACGGATAAGAAATTCTACAGGCAGCTGGCAGAAGTTGCAAAATCATCGGCGCTTGTTCTCATGGGGGATTTCAACTTCCCAGACATATCCTGGAAACACAACACAGCCCAGAGAAAGCAGTATAGGAGGTTTCTGGAGAGCATGGAAGATAGCTTCCTGATGCAGCTGGTTGGCGAGCCTACCAGGGGAGGTGCCCCGCTAGACCTACTGTTCACTAACAGAGAAGGACTGGTGGGTGATGTTGTGGTCAGGGGCTGTCTTGGGCAGAGTGACCACAAAATGGTAGAGTTCTCTATACTTGGCAAAGTCAGGAAGGGGACCAGTAAAACTGTTGTTATGGACTTGCGGAGGGCTGACTTTGAGCTGTTCAGGACACTTCTTGGCAGAGTCCCTTGGGAGGCGGTTCTGAAAGACAGAGGAGCACAGGAAGGCTAGGCGTTCTTCAAGAAAGAAATCTTAATGGCTCAGGAGCGGTCTGTCCCGACGTGCCCAAAGACTAGCTGGAGCAGAAGAAGACCGGCCTGGCTGAAAAGAGAGTTGTGGCTCGAGCTTAGGAGAAAAAAGAAGGTTTATAATCTTTGGAAAAGAGATGGGGGGGGGGCACTCATGGGGACTATAAGGATGTTGTGAGGTGGTGCAGGAACAAATTAGAAAGGCCAAAGCTCATCTGGAGCTCAATCTGGCTACTGCTGTTATAGACAACAAAAAATGATTTTATAAGTACATCAATACAAAAAGCAGGACTAAGGAGAATCTCCACCCTTTACTGGATGCGGGGGAAACTTAGTTACCAGAGATGAGGAAAAAGCTGAGTTGCTTAACACCTTTTTTGCCTCAGTCTTTAGCAGCAAAAACAGTTGTTCTCTGGATGCCCAGTACCCTGAGCTGGAGGAAGGGGATGAGGAGCAGAATGTGGCCATCACAATCCATGAGGAGATGGTTGGCGACCTGCTACAGCATTTGGATGTACCCAAGTTGATGGGGCCAGATGGCATCCACCCAAGGGTACTGAGAGAACTGGTGGAAGAGCTGGCCAAGTCGCTTTCCATCATTTATCGGCAGTCCTGGCTATCGGGGGAGGTCCCACTTGACTGGCGGATAGCAAACATGACACCCATCTACAAGAAGGGCCAGAGGGTAGACTCAGGGAACTATAGGCCTGTTTGACCTCCGTGCCAGGGAAGCTCATGGAGCAGATTATCTTGGGCGTCATCGTGCGGCACTTGCAGGGCAAGCAGGTGATCAGGCCTAGTCCGCATGGGTTTATGAAGGGCAGGTCCTGCTTGACAAACCTGATCTCCTTCTATGACAAGGTGACACACTTAGTGGATGAGGGAAAGGCTGTGGATGTGGTCTACCTTCAAGTTAACCAAGTTAACTTCAGTAAGGCATTTTGACACCATTCCCCACAGCATTCTCCTCAGGAAACTGGCTGCTCATGGCTTGGACTGGCGCACGCTTCATTACGCAGCATCCTGGCTTGCATAAAAAACAGTGTAGCCAGCAGGTCCAGGGATGTGATTGTCCCCCTGTACTCAGCTCTGGTGAGGCTGCACCTCGAGTATTGTGTTCAGTTTTGGGCCCCTCACTACAAGAAGGACATGGAGGTGCTTGAGCGAGTCCAGAGAAGGGCTACGAAGCTGGTGAAGGGTCTGGAGAACAAGTCTTACCAGGAGCGGCTGAGGGAGCTGGGACTATTTAGCCTGGAGAAGAGGAGGCTCAGGGGCGACCTTATTGCACTCTACAGGTACCTGAAAGGGGCTGTAGCAAGGTGGCGGCTGGTTTGTTCTCCCACGTGCCTGGTGACAGGACGAGGGGGAATGGGCTGAAGTCGTGCCAGGGGAGGTTTAGGTTGGATATTAGGAAGAACTTCTTTACTGAAAGGGTTGTTAGGCATTGGAATAGGCTGCCCAGGGAAGTGGTTGAGTCACCATCCCTGGAGGTCTTTAAAAGAC
>CM021765.1:77605123-77622089 GCA_011076525.1 Nettapus auritus | reverse complement strand
GGAGAGGAGAGGAGAGGAGAGGAGAGGAGAGGAGAGGAGAGGAGAGGAGAGGAGAGGAGAGGAGAGGAGAGGAGAGGAGAGAAATAAATCTTGTGAAAACCCTAAATCTTACTGCCTTAAATGCTTAGATGCTAAGCAGCATTTCCTCTTCCTCCTCACTTTACAACATTTATGCATTTAATGCATTTGTCCTTATGCAATTAGTGCACCTGGGAACAATGTAGTCATCGGTCCCATCCAGCATGGGTTCATGAGGGGTAGGTCCTGCCTAACAAATTTTATTTCCTTTTATGACAGGATCACCTGTCTAGTTGACCAAGGGAAACCAGCTGATGTGATCTTTTTGGACTTCAGCAAGGCTTTTGACACGGTTTCCCATAGGATCCTCCTGGACAAAATGTCCAGCATACAACTTAACAAAAACATACAATGGGTGAGCAATTGGCTGACGGGCAGGGCTCAAAGGGTTGTGGTAAATGGGGCCACACCAGGCTGGTGGAAGGTCACTAGTGGGGTGCCTCAAGGCTCCATTTTAGGGCCAGTCCTCTTCAATGTTTTTATAAATGATTTAGATGTAGGACTAGAAGGTGTTTTGAGCAAATTTGCCAACGACACCAAATTTGGAGGAGTTGTGGACTTGGATGAGGATGGAAAGGCCTTGCAGAGAGATCTGGACAGGTTGGAGAGCTGGGCGATCACCAGCCGCATGAAGTTTAACAAGAGCAAGTGCTGGGTCCTGCGGCTGGGATGCAGCAACCCTGGCTATACATACAGACTGGGCAATAAGAAGATGGAGAGCAGCCCTGCAGAGAATGATCTGGGGGTCATGGTTGACAGTAAGTTGAATATGAGCCAGCAGTGTGCCCTTGCAGCCAGGAGGGCCAACTGTATCCTGGGGTGCATCAAGCACAACATTGCTAGTCTGTCGAGGGAAGTGATCATCCTGCTCTACTCTGTGCTGGTGCGGCCTCACCTGGAGTACTGTATGCAGTTCTGGGCACCACAATACAAAAAGGACATGTTGGAGAGTGTCCAGACGAGGGCAACGAAGATGGTGAAGGCCCTGGAGGGAAAGACATATGAGGAGCAGCTGAGGTCACTGGGCCTGTTCAGCCTGGAGAAGAGAAGGCTGAGGGAAGACATCATCATGGTCTACAACTTCCTCACGAGGGGGAGTGGAGAGGCGGGTGACCTATTCTCCATAAACAACAGTGATAGGACCCACAGGAACGGGGTTAAGCTGAGGCAGGGGAAGTTTAGACTTGCAACATTGCTTCATTGATAGCAGGTATGTTGTGATTATAGTTGTTTCTATATTGGCTGCTGTGAAATAGCATTTTTTCTATTACTTCAAATGAAAAAGAGCTATTTAAACTGTAATATCAATGTTTAATATCATTTGAAATGCACACAGATGTTTCCAGCTATCATACAGTTAATGATCTCTTCTATTTTGAAAAGCAGTAGAGGGTGCTGCAGATACATCTTTCCATAAATCTCACTTCAGTTTAAATGTTAGCACAAGCTTTTCTACAGACAAGTACAGCTCATAATTCATTCAGAACAAACTATGAAAACAAATGTTAACTCCTCTGTGTTGTCATTCATCATTTACTTATCAGCAATAATGTTCTACTGCTGAGTGATCTGCTTTAAGTCGCCAATTTGAGACAATGCCAGAACTGCCACAATGAATGTGACCAGCAGTTCCACTAAGTCAGTACCCTGTCTCTAGCAGGAGTCACTCCCAGACAGTACAGAAATGTCCTATTTTCGCTGAGAAGCAGACTTTACTGGGTCAAATTGACAGTTTTCATAGAATCACAAAATATCCTGAGTTGGAAGGGAACCAAAATGATCAAGTCCAGCTTCTGGCTCCAAACAGGACTACATAAAAATCAAACCAAAATCATAGTGTTGTCCAAATGCTTGTTCAACTCCAGCAGGCTTGGTGCCGTGACCATATCCCTGGGGAGCTTGTTCCAGTGCTCAACCACCCTCTCGGTGAAGAACATTTTCCTAACACCCAGCCTGACCCTCCCCTGTCCCAACTCCATGCCGTGCTATCAGGTCCTGTCACTGTCCCCAGAGAACAAAGATCAGTGCCTGCCCCTCTGCTCCCCTCATGAGGAAGCTGCAGGCCGCCATGAGGCTTCCCCTCAGTCTTCTCTGCTCTAGGCTGAACAAACCAAGGGACCTCAGCAGCTCCTCATATGTTTTTCCCTCTAGACCCTTCACCATCTTTGTTGGTCCTCTTTTGACACTCCCTAATAGTTTTATGTCCTTCTTATATTGTGGTGTTCCAAACTGCACACAGTACTCCAGGTGAGGCTGGACCAGAACAGAGTAGAGTGAGTTTTGTTATGTAGCATAACTAGTAAAACATCCTAAGGATACACAGTGCATAACATTTTTTATAATCGCCAAGAAGATGAATCCTGTGGATATCAAATATGCTAAATTTGCTGAATAATATTAATGTCACTTATGCAATTATATGATTTTACTAAGATGAATAAAGTAGTCCAATAGTACTAGACGTGTTATTCGTGTTAACTTCAGTGAGTTCTAAACTATGTCTTTCCAGGTGAGCATGTAGATATGTACATTGAAAAAAGCAATTGGAGGGCATAAAAAGGAACGTGCAGGTTGTCCAATTCCCATGCCAAAACTCAGGCCTTTTTACAATAATGCTGTAGACTTACTGAACAGTTCCATTTCAGTATGGAAAGCTGCAATAGTGAACAGCCAAATAAATGTTTGTCATTTGAATACCTCAGTTAATGCAGATGATGATGATGAATGCAGATGTGTATTTTCAAAAGGTGTTAATACTGCATCACTGCTCTTCAGACATATTAAAAGCAATTATTCTCACTAAGGATTATGACCAGAAAGCAGTCTTATAATTCTCTAGTAATAAAATATTGATCTCAGTGCTTACCTAGGAATGTCACTCTCTACGGTTATACATCCGTAAAGAAATACAAAAATCCCAACTACTGAAGATGGAATGAGGAATTCTGTGTATAAGCCCAGCCATGCAAAATAAAGTCCTATCTTTTCTCCAAAATACTTCCTGAAAAAGAAGAGGGGAAAATAAATTAATGAATAAATAAATAAATAAATAAATGTCAAGGGTGTCATTTTCAAGTGTATTTTACAGTTTCTTAAAAATTCCTGAAAGTTAAATAGTAATTGTCAAAGATGTGGATGAAAACCCTGAGCATCTCGAAGTCAGTACCACCAAATGAAGTGGGTGATTCGAGCAATTTGAGGAACTCTCTTCTGAGAAGTTATTTAATCCTGTATCATTACATTACTTATCGAGCAATTTGAGGCACTCTCTTCTGAGAAGTTATTTAGTCCTGTATCATTACAATACTTACTCTAGATCTGCTCAGGAAAGACCGCAGCTTTTGTATCTCTGAACAGAATTAAGATAAATATCCCTTGCTTCCATCAAAAGTAATAGTGTTTCACCTGAATGTTTAGCAGAAAATGTTAGAAAGGATTTAGTTCTTTAAAAGCTTATCCACATAAGCCATCATTCTTTGCTTTCATATATCCTCTGGATTCAACTGGTGAGAGACATGGAAATGAGATCAGTGTGAACATACTGACAACATCCTCTAATATCTTTACAGATGAATAATCTTGAATTTCTGTTAAAGCAGGAAGGTTTACTTGCATACTTAGCACTGGCTTTTTAGAAAGAATAAATATTTTTGACAAATGAGCAAAATACTTTTGACTGTACAGCTGGTTTGAAAAAACAGTTTCTGCTCTGAAGAGCAGTTCATTGTAGATATTGATAAATATATGTTAGCACTCAGCCCAGTATCTTCATGAATCACACTGAAAGAAGTAAACTAAACATAGATGAAAATCATTGATCATTCCAAAGTACTGTTAGGAGTGATTCCAAATGTTACAAAATACCAGAAACTTCAGAGAGCTCAAGAACTCACACACACCAAAAAAAAAATAAATAAAAAATCATTAAAATGAGACTAAATTTAGATAAAATATAACATGGTTTGAAACATATCACAAGCCAATGAATAAGACAGAAGACTGCTGGACATAAGACAGTTACACAGAGCGCACTCAGGCCACATAATTACATTTAAATCAATAAGGCATACTTTTACTAGGTGGTGGTAGAAAGAATAAAAACAATCTTAAGATAACATGTCTAATAAAAGAAAGTCTCCTCTGAAAGGCTGGGCATAACCCCATTTTGAGATTGACTATGACTTCACTTACACTAAGAAAATTTTACCCAGGCTTAGCACTCCTGATTTAAATTATTCCTAACAGAAAATGATTAAAATTATATTTTTGCAGGCCTGAGATTTATGGTAACAGGGAGCAAAAAAAAAAAAAAAAAAAAAAAAAAAAAAAAAAAAAAAAGTTATATTCTGAAAGAAATTAATAAAAAAAGTCATGTTTGTAGAACTGAGCTCAAGTCCATTCAGTGGCATAGGCAAAACTGAAATTTTGTGTTCCAGAAACGAACTCTTAGGGCTAGCCTGCTCCTGCCATAGAAAGAGAGTGGGAGCACTGAAACCAATGTGGAGAGACATGGGGAAATGTTAGAAGCCTCCACAGTCAAATTTCCAGCTCATATGAATAACTAACGGTTGTAATTTTTTTTTTTTTTTTTTTTTTTTTTTTTTTTTTTCCATAACTACAGTTCCTGCTGCTGTTTTCACACCATCACAGCTACAGATAACTTCACATTCCTAGGCTCTCACACAGGAAAGTGGGCACTGTGGTCATACCTATTTCAGTGTTGCCTTATATGAGTGCCTATATTTTCTATTTTCTTAGGTCTAACAGACCCAGCATATCCTTTAGGAAAGAGATGTGCAATCCCAAAAGGGAGAACCAAACAAAAGCACTTTAATTTGATACACAGACAACATTATCTTCAGTATGATGGAATGTCATAACTTGGAGAAACAGTACAAAACAAAGGAAATTTCGAGATTCTTCTTTGAAAGGAATACAGCCACTATACCTGACATTTACAAGGTTGTCATAAGCAACAGACTGTGTGAAGTATCAAACAACATGAGTGCAATCATGACAGATTGACTTGAATGGCATTAACGTAATTAGATATGTTATTTCCTCATTTAAGGAAGACAACTTGCACAAGTAAAAATGGGAATCAGCATTTACACCATACCATTGCTTTTAGCTTATAAAATGATAAATTTACATATTTCTGGTGTAAATATAATCCTAACACCGTGCAGCTACCCTATAATGTGGCACCTGCCAAGTGATTTTTGAGGTAATTTTTAATAGGTAGTTTTACTTTATTTTCAAATTTGTTGGGGTTTTTTTGAACGTTTCTGAGTATGAAGTGAGCAAGTATATACTGATTGAAAAACAGAAATAATCAGATGGCTTAAAGCTTTTCTTCAAGACTCTTGTCTGAGTCAGCATACAGAGGCAATGCCCTAGGAGCAGCACAGGACACCGAGAGACTCAATTTGCTCTTAGGTTTCCTCCGTTTTGGGAAGTAACATGCCTTGCACTTAGCAACAAGGCAAAAGTCACTAAAAATATCCTAACAACATAGGACAATAATGAGAGAGGGGTTATTTTGATTATCTGTCTTCTTATTCCTTCCTTATCTATAGTTATGAGAAATGTGCATAGCTGTTACAGCTCTCCAAAGAAGTCAAAGCAGACAAAAATTTGCCCACAATCTTAGCTGTTCTAAACTGCATGTTGCTTTAAAAAATGGCCACAGATTAGCATAGAAAGTGTTCAAGAACAAGCAGCGCTGGAGTAAAGACCAGCTGACCAAGCTCCATGAAGTTGGAGCTTATTATATGAGGCTTCCTCTGTAATTTTTAAATATTTCAGTGATACATATGATCTGTAACCTATAAAGCAAAGGGCTGTTATTTGCATCCATGCCAAGAGAAAGTGAGAGGAGTTCAAAAACATCCTGGCAGTATGGAAAAAAAAAAAAACAAAAAACAGTTGCCAAGAAGAAAACTGCACAATGTTCTATGACTTAACTGTTTTGAAAATGAAAAATAATTAAGACTGCTGTGCCAAAGCCAAGTCTATCTATGTGCCAGAACGTGAACTAATCTAAAAGAAATAATGACAGTGCTTGAAAGCATGACAAATTTAAACCTGAGTTTATCAAGCTAGCAAAACACAGGACACAGATATGCTCCTTCATTTCTGACATGTCTTGAGACCTGATCTCGGC
Source organism: Nettapus auritus (assembly GCA_011076525.1). Lineage (NCBI taxonomy): Eukaryota > Metazoa > Chordata > Aves > Anseriformes > Anatidae > Nettapus > Nettapus auritus. The sequence continues at coordinate 77,615,845 of CM021765.1, read as the reverse complement.
AAACCTGAGCCCGGGCAAACATCCTGTAATATACCACAAAAGACCTAATTCATCTACTGCAGCCACAGCTGGATTCAGTGATTTCTGGTTCAGACCTTAAGAATATCATAAGGTAGTCTTCTTTTTACCTCCCATCTAAAAATCCATAAAGAAATGCTTACAGGCAAAGTTTTAGAAAATTTGAAAGCAGTCCACCCCTACTCAAGTCAACAGGATCATACTTGCAAATTTCAAGGCAGTTTTCTTCTGAAATAAGGATGCTAAATTTTCTCAGATGTGAACATATTAGCCTCTTACATACTTGAAGCTGATAGGTCAGATCTGGGGCCCACAGCATAAGAAAGACATAGACTTATAACAGCGGGTCCAGAAGAGGGCCACTAAGATGATCAGAGGTTGGAGTACCTCTTCTATGAAGAAAGACTGAGAAAATTGAGTTTATTTAGCCTAGAAAAGAGAAGGCTTCAGGGAGGCATTAAAACAGTCTTCTAGTATGTAAAGAAGGCTTACAGAAAAGACAGGAAAAAAATCTTTATCAGGCAGTGTAGTGATAAACCAAGGAGTAATGGTTTTAAACTAAGAAGCTGTAGCTTTCATTTGGATATAAGGAAGAAGTTATTCACTATGAGGGTGGTGAGGCACTGGAACAGATTGCTCAGAGAACCTGTGGAAGGGTTGCCAGGTTGGCTGGGGCTTTGAGCAACCTGGTCTAGTGGAAGCTGTCCCTGTCCATGGCAGAGTAGTTGGAATTAGTTGATTTTTAAGGTCCCTTCCAACCCAAATAATTCTATGATTCTGATTCCACGATTACCTATGTGTTGCTTTTTTTTTCTTTTTCAATGTGATCACAGTGATTTCATGTACTCCATTATCATACCAAATTATAAAGATTAAAAGGACTAAACCAATAATAATGTCACATAACTTAGCAAGATTTGCTTTTAATTTGCCTTCAGCTACACAAATACTGTTTTGCTCTGAAAAACAAAAACAAAAACAAAACAAATGAAAGAAACATTACAGAGAATACTATGCATCGGATTTGGCATTACAACAATACTTATTTGGAAGAAGTGTCAAAGACTTCACAATTTGGTAGAAAATGTTGCTCGAAATATTCAAAGAATGTGTTCAAGATGTTCAGTGGGAAAGTTGTTTCTGGCTTGTTATGGTTATTTTTAAGACACCTTAACTTCTGTCAATGCCTGTAAAGACCAAAATTCAGGCTTATTATAACCACATTTATCTTCAGAGGCCTATGCCCTCTGCATTGCATAAGTATTATTTCTACATTATTTGTATTCTAAAGTAGAGATATACTTTTAAAGTAGAGGTATACTTTTATATACATATAAACAATAAGGTCAGTAGTTCTCATTTAAAGCAAGTGACAAATGATTTTGATAATGAGTGTGGACTGCTCCTATCAGAAATAACAGTCAAACCTTTTATTTTGTACATTGTTACATTCTAAGGTGATTTTTTTTGTGTGTTTCACTTCAGAAAATCTTTTGAATGCTGGTCAAATGGCCACATACCAAGTACTAAGTTCTCTTGAGCAAGAGTTATGTCTCCAAGTAATGATTCAGCCAAATCCTCCATAATTCCTTTAGAAGATGAACAAAAGTTTCAGTTTCTCCCAACATCCCAAGATCAAGCAAATAATCAGAAACAATATTGATAAAGCCCCAAACAAAACAATAACAACAGAACTACAGAAAATATATTCCCTCTCATGCCAGAAATATAATAAGTGCTGGAAAGAGTGCAGTGAAAATGTTTACTCAATTGCCCCTGCTTAGCCCATATAATACTTGAACCAGACTGCAATGCACTTCTTTCTGTCTGGCTGCCAAGCTAACATCAAAAATAGTAACTGATAATTAAATTATTTGCTTGCATGCTGGTCACTACCTTCATGCCAAGCTGTGCAATTTATAAATAGACTAAGACTTAGGGAGGGGGAAAGAAAGAGAGAAGAGAAAAACCCTGAGTTTTTAACTCTTCAAAAAAGTGTGGGATACCTAGAATGTGCATGACACACACCTGGAAGAACTCTGGAGTCATTCAGAAACAAAGTTTAAAAAGCAGGAATATATGCTATAGATGTTACTTCACCTAACTTGGAAATTAGCTCAAAGTTTTTCAGTTTTTTAATTTCCATACCCTATTCTAGGCCAACAGTTATTTCATTTTTGCCACGATTCATTCACTATCCTCTCCACTAAGTCAATATTTAATATGCAAAACTAAACTGTTTTACAATTATTTATTGGGTAAATTATCAAAAGGCACATGTGCTACTTATGCCTTCAAATAAGCCTATTCACAAAAATAGTGCCTAGAATTCTGATAAGTCTGCTCATGGGAGAAAGGACAAGTGGTCTTTTGAAAGTAAGGTTTCAGGTCAAAAATCGCTGCTATCAGAGCTAGTTTGAAAGCTTTTTTCACATCTCCTGTTTCCTCATGTCCTCTCTGACCCACAGCTAACCTTTTCAGTTGTGCTGTTGCATCATTACAAAGTTGAGTATTGTTAAAAAAAAAAAAAAAAAAAAAAAAAAGAGAGAGAGAGAGAGAGAAGGAAAGCCCAGAAAGGCCATATCCACCTCTTCATCAAGCCAGTTCATAGTGTATGCCCATGAACATCTGTGAAAGACCACTGAAGAAGATAATAGACTGTTGCAAAGGGTTGGGAACACAATGAACTCCTTTAATGGACTTGGTCAAGAGAAGAAAATCTACTTTTAAAGTGAAGGTAGAACAATGATTACCCATACAAATACTGTTTTCTAGTAGATATTAATCTCAGAACACAGGAGATTTTACATTATTATTGAGATAATAGTTCTCAGCATATTGATGTTTCCACCTGAGGATTTGTAAACTGTACATTTATTTCAGAAACACTGCTGAAGTATAGATAAAACTCCAGTCACTGTAACAGAATTAGAAACAAGACAAAACATCTCTGTGTACCTCACTATTTCACTCCAGGTAGTAACCCATATACAGATTTTTCTGGACGTGACATTTTTCTCCACTTGAGAACTTTCTCAGGGCAAGATTCAAGCACTTATTGCAACCATGTGGGTCACCTGGGTGGAATTACCCCTCAGCAGCAGCACTGAGGCTGCTGTATATCCAGAGATCCCAGAGATTTCTACCATGTATGTGCCTGAGAGCATATATGCACATATTCTGTCCAGACATTCCCAGGCAGAAATGCATTAGTGTTAAATTCAGATATACAGAGACTGCACTAAATGGAGCAAGATGGAAGCCAAGAAAGTCTGCTGGCAGAAAGCAATCCCCCTTGGAACAACTTGTCAGTAGACCGAGAAACATTTTTATTAAAATTTTAAGAGAAGGAAAAAAAGAACAATGACAGAACTTCAGCTAAATTATAAGGCAGTTGAGTCTCAGGCAAAGAAAAAAAAAAAAACAAAAAACATTAGAACATACATATTGTTCAATACACAGAATACAATGAAAGGAGCCTCTTTCCAAGGTAAGAACACATGGTGTTGCTTAATCTGAACATAAAGGTCAAGACATTCCAGAAAAGAGTGAATATGAAGGTGCATGTGAAAATAGTTGATAAAGAGTGCAAGAGCCCTGAATCAAACCCTAAAAGCTATCTCTAATATTAATGTTTGTGTATGCATCTACAAATATTCATCATTCATTTTGGAATACTTGGTGCCATTGGTAAGACATGGAAACAAGTTAAGAGCCAAGACATGGCTTTTGATTTCTACAAAAGGCTTCCTGTCTTGTATATTTTCTCTTGCAAGTAATGCACTGAATTATCAGTGATTCCTGAGTGAGAGTATTTACCAAATATCGAAACTATGATTCCTTTCTCCTGAAAGTAGAAAGTAGAATGAAAAAGGATGCCACAAGAGCTTTTTAATGAAGTTAACATTTAATTAATATTCTTGTTTGAAACCATTAGTTAACAAATATTTTCTGTTTCCTCCAAATGGTACCTGAAGCCTGGAGACAAACCTGACTAAATTACAGCTTCTATCAAACAGAGTTATATTTTCTTATACAGCACTGTGAAATATGCTTTGTGATCCATCATAGGGTGGAAAAAAAAAAATATATATATATATATATATATATTGGAATTCTTATATGGAACTCTTAGCAGACATTTTGAAATTACTGAAATTAACTGTAGGATTATGCTTTCTCCCAGTCCCTTGACTTTTCAGAAATAATCACTATTCAAAACAGTTAAAGGTTACTGTTTAGGGAGAAGGAAGGTGATTTGTGTACAGTAAGGCAATTGCTCAGTTCTCAAATTCTAATGTTTTGAAAATACCCAGGAAAAGTGTATAGAATAAAAATGTAGGATTCAGGTATTAACAGCAATTTAAAATAGCAAAAGATCAAACCTTAGCCTGTAAAGAAACAAAACCAAGACAAGCCACTCACTGAGCTTTGCAGATTTACAATAATTATTGCTCCCATTCCAACAAATATTCATAATACGGCTGAGAGAGCATAGTTTGTGGTGATGGATTATAAACTGTAAAAACCCATTGGCTACAGACTGTAATTCCAAGTAAAATAGAAGCATAGTAATTATACATGTACTGTGAGACAGAAGTCAAGGCTGACTACGTATCAATTTCGTAAGCAAGCAACATGGTGCTGGTTAGTCAGAAGCATTGTAACTGAGTTCCCCATCTGTTACAGGAGAATACAAAGCTTCAGTGCTTCCAAAGAGCGTTTTTGGACTTGTGAATGTCTTTTGTTAAGTGTTCCTTATGCCTAGAGACCTTTTACTGGAAAGCTACACATGAAGAGAATGTGATATGCAGTAACATAAAAAAGATAGTCCATACACAGATTTTTTGTGTGCAGTAGTAGCAGTCCTTAACTTTATGCAGTATTTGAAAGGATTAAGTGTCTGATTACATTATTCTGTAGATGTCTGGATTTGTCTGTCACGTTTTTTGCCTGCAAAAGCTCTACATGTCTATGAGACTAAGCCTTTACTTAAGACAGACACTTTTAGCAAGAGCAGTAATGCAGTGTATACCCCAACACTCCATTCTGAGAACTCATGTAAGACAACCTATGAACACTCACTCTGTCTCCTGATAAATCAGTCAAAACCTGACAGATCAATCAAAAATGTCACTAGCCCTCGAAATCTGGCAAACTCAAAATCCAGAACAGGTAGCCTAGCTACTTGAGGCTGAGTCAACACTACAGTGAATCAGTAAAGGTTACCTATAGGGAAGGGAGTACAGTTTCACTGCAGAAAAATTTCAACCCACCAAGTGAGGTTATATGTAAGAAATAAATTTATTCAGTTATATATGTCACTTTTTTTTTTTTTTTTCTCTAATAATAAACTCTACAAGCTCCCACAAATAAGGAGTTATATATATAATATGATATAGAGAATCAGTCTTTCTTTTAGACTTGCAGGGAGGTTACCTAACATTTCTTCCCTGACACATTTGCTAAGGTTTATACTCAGAACAATACAAGGTCACTAATATTCTATCAGTTTCCTAATCGTTAGTACTCTCCAGGTAATTTCCATGATTTTTATATCATCTAGGTTAACACAGTTTGAAGCTCAGATACTGACTTCTTTTCATAAATAAATTTAATTTATAATATGTAATATTTCATGAAAGCTTTCTTGCTCATCAGATTCACAAAGGTAGGCCTCAGTAGAGCCTCTGAATTAATCAAGCAAAGATATGATCTGTTCTAATGAAATTTTTGTACGGACAGTTGGATGTCTCATACAAAAAAAAGTCTTAATACAGGGGTATACCATCCAACATCCCATAGCCAAAAAATCCTACTGTGATTAAGGTGTCAAGAGAGTTTTAAGAGAAAGGTAAGCAGAAATGTTACCACTCAATTGCTGTTTTCTTCTCCCTGCAGTTCTCAGACATATTCAGTTCTAGATGCTTACCAATAATTTTAAGCGTGGATATAAAAATGTGTAGGATTTGCTATTTTGTTTCCAAATGTACCTGCTTGTCTGGCTTTTACTTCTACAGTTTAAAAGAACAAACCTTTGTTTCCTGTCAAGTACGCTGATATCAACTCTAAAGATAAGAGTTGAATTAGGGCCTATCACTTAATTCCATTAAGAAATATGCTTCTTGCTTTGAAGTTAAAAAATCATATAGGCACTAAGCAACTAATTCTGAGACAGTTCTGCACACAGGCAAAACAGACTTCTAGCTGCTTACAAAACTGCACAGTCCAAGAGGGAGGCACCAGGAAGCTGCACAGAAATACCTTCAGCCTTCAGAATCACCCTTTGTGTAAGTCCTGATGTAGATGTGCACATCTTCTGCTGAATCTGGTTTTTGAAAATCCCATAGATGAAATGAGGAATCTGGGTGGTAACAAGGATCTTAGTGCTCAGAAAGTAACCTGAAGCCTGGGAATTGTATTTATCAGAAAGCGGGGATCTGGTTTTCCTCAGTATTGCAATACAAGCTTACTAGTTTGAAATTCCATCTCACATACAAGCACCAATAAATAAGACCAAGCTTCTGCCAAAACAGAGAACCACTTCCTACGGGACTGGTGAAGACTCAGAAATGTGGAGCTGTATGTAATTCATTTCAATCCATTCACAGGCCTGCACGCAGCAGAATAATGGAAGACAAATTCTTCAGTGATTTATGTGTCATGGGCAGAAACTCTCTACTTTGCAAATAACACAGACTGGAGCACTTGTGCGAACCCTGTGATGAGAATTTCCAAGGATGGAAGGGAAAGTCCCTACAACTGCTGATAAATGTGCCCTTGCATCAAGCATCTAGCAAGCAGTCCATTTAATGGGTATATGATATGATGAAAAAGTCCATTCATAAATAAAACGAGTTCATGAGTGGTAAAGAGATCACACAGGCATCTAAAATGGGAGGTCATGAGGGGTGATGAGATCACAGACACTAGAAAGGGGAAGGAATTTTAATGATGGAGAAAGTATTCCTTTCTCACTACCCAGGAATCTGCTACAGGTTCTCATCTGCTTTTCACTTCCTCTAGGAAGGTCTCTGCTGGTAAAAACTGGCACAAAGGACAAAATGAAGGCTGAGTGGATGCTGGCATAGTATATTTCCTTCTGTACTTAGTGCTGGAATGAAGATGAACTGCAAGGTGAACACAACCTATGGTGGGAATAAATCTTTGTTGTAGAGTTCCTTGGAACTATAAAAAGATGTTGGACTTGAAGAGCAAGAGGGCAAGATCAAGAAGATGTGCTCAGATTATTGCTTCAGGTACTTTCTCAGTAGAGGTTTGGAAAGGAGATGAATGGACTACTGCCAAAATTACTGGTAGAACTCATGGGCATTCTTGTACCTAATGCTATGTTTGTTCAATTTCTGCACTTTCCCAAGCTTAAAGCTTCATTCTCCTCTTTTCCTAATAAAGAATTCCTTGTATATAGTTCCAGTATCTTTGTGAATATTGGAGATACATCTGCTGAAGACAGTCAGGGAAGACTTGCATGGTGTTCACATATTTCTATATGAGAATGGAGTTATTTATCAAGAATTGTTTTTTACTCTCATTACCCACCTGGCAAAAGGAAACCTTCTCCAAGATCCCATGCATCTGTGCTGTGTCAGAAAAATCCTACAGTAATTTACCAGACTAAGCAGGAAATTACAGCACCCTAAACACACTGATGACTACTGCCGGAAAAGAAAGCAAGCTCCCCTCTCCTTCAAAGGGAAATAACCCCTCTCTTCCCCCCCCCCCCCCAAAAAAAAAAAAATGAGGAGTACCCCATTGGCACCCAGTGAAGAAAAGAGACTATCAAAGAATCAAAGAGTAAACCTGATGAAGGATAGTTTCCACTGAAAACACATTTCTGTTAAATAAGCAATCAAACTGCCAGGTAGAGAAAAGCTCAGTATTTTAATAGTGTGCAGACCACATGCTGTAAATGATTTGTTATTCAGAAGGTGGAAAATAACCACCTGATCCAACAGTAGCTTCAGCAGAGAACAGTTCATAGCGTAACTATTCTTCAGGCATTAGCAACTGAATATTACCCTGCCTAGCTACCATGGAGCTTTTTTCTCAGAACCCTTTGGGAGCTAGTAATAGGCAAGTGACCCATGCAGAAGGAGGGTGTGAGATGCTCACCACTTTCAGTCTGCTATATAAGGCAGGCCTCATTGTTCTCTGTTTTGAAACCTGGCTTTTAGAGAATATATAAATATTGGCTGAAGATCTGGGAAGTGTAAGACTGACCTGCTGGGTCAGCCAGCCCACCAGTGAGTTATACATGCGTCACTCTCCCAAGATATTAGTCTGGACTGATTAGGCTTAGCTTTAAGGTAAGATTAGAAAGTGTTGTTCAACCCCAATCTGAGATAACCACATATCAAAGGTTGCTTTCTATCAAAGTGGTTACATTGCATAAATAGTAAAGTTCGGACATTTGGTTAGGTTCATTCACAATGATAACAGAAGGGTGACAGGGAAGCAGAGCAAGGAAAATATATAGGAAAAAAATAAGTTTGAGGTTAAATACCCACAGAGTTAGCACAATGACTGAGCAACATTTAAGTGTACCTCTGGAAGTAGTGAATGTACCACAGACCTTTAAATTCAAGTTCCTGCAGTTCAAGGCTGTATGTGTAAAGATGTGTTGTGTCCAGAGATGCAGATGTGGCTACAAAGAGCTGTGGTGAAAGAAGCGGTGATTTGGTAATGTATTAACCAGAACTGTTGGCCACAGATAGGGATAAGGAATAGATATAGCAGATATACCCATTTTGGTTTTTTTTGTGGTGAAAATTGATGAAAGAATTAAGCAGGAAAATGGGCAAAATGGTAAAATCACTTTTGGAGTCCAATTGCTTACACTGAACACCACTACACAGGCCCCAAGACAGTGGAAATGAATGCAATCGTATTCAGAACTGAGACAAACAAGCTTCTGAATATCATAGGTCTGTCATTGCTTAAGGAAAAAAAAAAATAGAAAAAAAGAAGAAAAAAAAAAAAAAAAGTAAGGGTCATGCAGAGAAAGCTACTGGCTGCCATACTTTAAGAAGACAGCATTCAAATGAAACAGAAGGGACAGAGGGGAACAGATGACTGTTCCGTCAAGAGCTAGTTCAAAATGTACATGCTGCAATGAAGTCCCAGAATTCATTACAAATAAAGTTAAAACAATTTTCCATACAAAAGAAACACATAGTTTAAAATAGGAAAGAAGATATATACTAGGCGGACAGTCTGAGTAACAAAACTCCCAGGTTTTTATTTGTATGCTGTATTCTATAAATAATATTTTGTCTAATACATTTTCCCACTAACTCCTGCAAAAAGAGTTATCGTATACATGACTTTAATATTTACAATGACCGTATCTTCCCAGTTTTAAGGCTTTACATCATGATAAGTATATACAGGCACTTGAAGTTTTAAAAATAATCATGCAATAGATAATACAGGCTGTTAGATATAAAGAAGTTAGATGAGGTCCTAGCAATAGGAAATAGAAATGAAAACATGAAAAATGGAATGGATTTGAAGAAGCTGATGAGCTGGGACCTTAAAGAACTAATATTTGAAAAAACTCCACCACAATTAAAAATACAGCTAGCTGTGCTTGACTTGACACCTTCAAGGGTATAGAGGCTTTCCAGAGAGATTTTGACAGACTAGAGGACTAGGCAATCACCAAGTATGAAGTTTAACAAGAGCAAGTGCCAGATCCTGCACCTGGGATGGGGCAATCCTGCTGAATGCACAGATGAGGGGATGAGGGGATGGAAACCAGCCCTGTGGAAAGAGATCTGGAGATTCTGGTCAATCACAAGTTGAATATGAGTCAACAGTGTGTTTTGACAGCTGAAAGTGCCAATCGTACCTTGGGGTGCATCAAGCACGACATTGCTAGCCGGTCATGTTAAGTGATTGTCCTGCTCTGCTCTGCATTGGTCCAGCCTCACCATAAGTACTATGTGCAGTTTGGGACACCACAATATAAGAAGGATATAAAACTATTAGAGAGTGTCCAAAGGAGACCAACAAAGATGGTGAAGGGTCTTGAGGGCAAGACATACAAAGAGCGGATGAAGTGATTTGGATTGTTCAGCTTACAGAAGAGGACACTGAGGGGTGACCTTATAGACAGCCTACAGCTTCATCATGAGGAGGAGCGGAGAGGCAAGCACTGATCCCTTCTCTCTGGTGACCAGTGAGAGGACATAAAGGAAAGTTCAGGTTGGATATTAGAAAAGGTTCCTTGCTGAGAGGGTGATCTTGCACTGGAACACGCTCTGCAGGGAAGTGGTCATGGCAGCAAGCATGCTGGAGTTGCAGAAGCATTTGGACAACATTCTAAGATTTTGGTTAAATGAAGTCATTTTGCTGTAGAATAGTAATATGTAAAAGCTGCTGTTTTCTCAACTGGTGAAGCCCTCCTCATTTCCCACTGCGTTTAGAATAGAAATCTTATTTTAGGATACAAAATTACTTTCTCCTTGTACCCCAAACAGGTGCATAAAAACAGAGCAAAATACTTTTACTGATAAAGATGCAGGAGTGAATGGAACTCTAAGTAAATGCTAAAATGCCGATTTCTTTTCTTTTCTTTTCTTTTCTTTTCTTTTCTTTTCTTTTCTTTTCTTTTCTTTTCTTTTCTTTTCTTTTCTTTTCTTTTCTTTTCTTTTCTTTTCTTTTCTTTTCTTTTCTTTTCTT
>CM021765.1:77449878-77599363 GCA_011076525.1 Nettapus auritus | reverse complement strand
CCCCCCCCCACCCACCCCCCCCCCCCAAAAAAAAAAAAAACAAAAAAAAAAAAAAAACAAACAAAACAAAAACAACCCGGGGGGGGGGGGCATAAAAATGCCCCCCTTTCATTTAAACCTGATCAGAGTTTTTCAGGAAATTAAACACTGAGACTATTAGGTTCAGATAGAAAACAGATGATGTTACGCATCGAAATACTACAGCAGATTCAATGGCTAGGCAGCAGAGACATATGTGAATAATCAATAAAATATTTCTAGAAAGAGCCTTTATGTTTTTAATACTTAACACTTCATAACTGAGTCTAATAGACATGATAAAAAGAAGGCAGACAAAACGTAACTGGTAGTGTAAATACTTTTCCAGACATTAGTTCTTTTAAACCCTCTTTCCCCCTTTAACCAATTAACCAATCTTTCTCCATTGGCTAATGTTCATTTACTTTCTTCTCTCTAAAACTTTTGCTAACCTTATAAGTGAATAAGTGGATCTGACTTTCAGTGTTCATTATTATATCACCATCATCACTTACCTGTAAATGTACCAAAATGTAACTTACAATTTCTTCATGAACAAAATATTGAAAATTATAGACATAAGTATACAAGCTTCTCTACAGTTGTTTTTCCGTCTTTCTATCTTTTTTGTGAAGGTTCAAATAGTAAATTAAATTGTATATGGTACATCTAGTGGTTGAATGATAACACTATTTAACAAAAACTATAAAGAACATTATGTTTTCAAATTTTTACTCACTCAGCATTGGAGAAATCAAATTAACCTGTGTGATATCTGAACTAATTTTTCACTTCAAATGTTCATATAATGACCACTTGTGGCAATTACACTCAGAAACTACACTGAGTATTCTGTCAAATTAATGTCATTTTCTTCATTCTCCTTCACGCAACAGGTGACACATACCAATGTGTAATACCACATACTTAAAAACATTTATGAAATTATTTACAAGTCACCATGAATATATAAATAAATTCTAATATAGTAAATATTTTAGGCATTCAATCATTCTCTTTTACTTCATCCTTCCCTTTCCCATTTCCCTACAATTTTCCCTCTTCATTTCATCCTATTGCTTGTATATCAAGGAAAAAATAAGCAAACATTGAAGAACAATATGCAAAGGATCTTAGTGAATTCCATTAATTAAATATTTTGACTTATTTCTAGTAGTAAGCATATGTATTAAATATAGTCTGAATAGATCAGGCATCCATTTCTCTTTTGCAGACGGTGGGTGATATATTTTCAAAAGTCATTTGACAGCAATAAACTTTTTCTTTACAAATTAACTGGAAGCAGATTTTTAGAAACTGCATATAATTTAAGTGAATGCACGATCAAATTAATCAACTCTGTTTTGGTCTAGCAACTATTCATCTATAGTATCATCTGGTTACAGAAAAAAAATAATAATATAGGTTATTTGTCAACTTTTGCTTACACACAGATTAAAAAAATCTTCTCTGGGTCTACGTAGGAAAACTTGAAGCATTTCAGGATGTAAATATAAAGTTAAATTTACTGAAATACTTTATATAGGAAAATTTTTTATATATAAAGTTTAAAGGAAACTTCAGAAAAAGTCTTGCAAACAAATTAAATGTGCAGAAGTATAAGAAAATAAGCAGTGTAACAAATATTACATGCATTTGTAAAAGCATTTATTTGACTGAAAGCTGGCTATTTTATTTTTTAATAGCATTTAGGATGTTAAATTCACATTTAGCATATTAAATCTAATATGAAATTAATTTTGGAATGTATGTTACCTTTCTTTCATTCATGCCATTATTTTGGCCTTCATATTCACCCTAGAAAAAGAAAATCATTCAATAACATGTAAAAACATAAAATTGAATAATAGATTGTTCAGCAGTTCCTACATTGTTGATTTTACTTTTAAGTCACAAAATGAAATGTATTTGTGTAACAGTTTTGATGCAATAATTACATAGTTAAAATGTTAGTATGTATTTTCATTGTCATAGGCAATAAACTTTAAGGTCTATGTACTATTGAGTGATACCATGAGAAAACTAGATTTTTAATTGTATATACATACATCATGAAGTGGGTATGCTGCATCATAAACATTGTTTGCTATTAATGTGCTAATACCTAAAAAAGAAAAAAAAAAAAAAGAAAAAAGAAAAAAAGAAAAAAAGATTATCAACAGCTGGGCACAGTTAAGCAAAAAAAAAGGATATTACAGAGGTAATTTGATGACATTGCATAAGGGACTGAGCTGAAGACATTCAATATCATGTCAAAATGAGTATCTATCAACACAGAAATACTTGGCTATGGAAAATATCACAAAAATATCACAAAAAATCTCACTTCAGTATAGTGTTTTTTCTTGAGAGAACTAGTGTGGTAGAGACAGTTTTGACTATTTTCTCATCCTGATTGCAAAGAGGCATGTGACTGAGGAGGAAAATATCTGGGAAGTCCTTCCTGAAGGTTGATATTGATCAGAACCATGAATTCCTACTGACACACACAAACAATAAAATAATTTAAAACAAACAAACAAAACCAAAAACTTAACATAACATCGTGAGCAAGAAACCCCTACTACTCTCCATGAATTAACGTTGTACCATGTCTAGTTTTCTCTTAACCAAGTGCTGTTTTTTCTATCCTTCCCTATATAAATACACAAAGTCATCTTTCTGAGATGACAACCTGTCTTTTTTTTTTTTTTTTTTCAGTATTTTATTCAGTTTCTGCTCATCACATCCATGATTATGTTGGAAAGATGCTTACACCGGGATAAAAAGTGAGTCCTAAAGACTACAAACATGAGGTCTGGTGAAAGATATAGGAAGATAAAGGGACACAGCACTTCACATTGAACCCATACTACCACTGAATCCCCAGCTAATAATTACAGCACCTACATGCTCTTGAGACTTACGACTTTAACAGACACTCTGTTTTCAGTGTTTTCAGTATCTACACGTGATTACAATTCCTCCTTAAGATGAATGTTAAAGTTAAGATCAGCAGTTTATTACAGACCTCCTTGCTTTCAAAGTCCAGTAAAAACTAATCATGGAAAACAAAAAAACAAACAAAAACATTCCATAGTGAAAGTACACAACCATTATTCTGAAATGTTTTGGGAAAAATCTCTGGCAAAGAAGCTAGATGGGCATTTCCAATAAATTTCTCCTTTGGTATAGGGAAAAACAACCCTATCACTACATGCATTAATATAACTGTGAAATCTTTGTGTTCATTGATCCAAAAATGAAGTCAAGCCCTCTATTGAAAGATTTTTGGTTTTAAAAGTTTACAGAAATTTAGAGTTATACTAGAAACAAATATAGTCTCTTTGTAAAACATCACAGAAGTGTGATCAGACTCAATAAAATCATATAAATAATAAATAAAGCTGTAAAAGTAAATAAGCAATTGTGTTTGAAGTGCTGTTACTTTCCTCCTATTGTATTATGATTTCTGAAGACCAAAGACTGCTTAAATACTTCCAACATCACTGTCCTGAGCTTGAAGTGGATCAAACTGCTTTTTCACCTTAGAGTAAAACAGAGGAAAAAATGCTTGATGTTTTCTTACCATCTTTTTTTTTTTTTTTTTTTTTTTTTTAAGGAAACACTAATAATCCCAAATTTAAATGTTTGTACTGGGTAAAACCAAGTGTTTTTAGCTGATACTAGAGCAACTTTGTTTGTTTTTTCTTTCATATTATTAAAAACTATATGTATCTATTTCATTGAATCCTAAATTAATCTATTTTCCACTCTAGCTGTTGTACCAATGAAATCCGTTACTGCAGCTTCACTGCAGTGAACTACACCAAGACTCTGCAGGAAACTGGATGCTTATTATTTGCAAGTATACTATCCTAGGACATTGCATAAGTGGTCAAGCTTACAGAAGGACTTTCAGAAAACATGCCAGACAAGGAGTAATGTCACCTCTTCAATTCAAGGGAGATACTTGTTTCAATATCACAATGGAAGAAAGGAAAGAGTAATTAAAGGAGAGTAAGTACACTTGCATATATTCTGAACTTCGGGGAAAAAAAAAAAAAAAAAAAAAAAAAAAAAAAAAAGAAAAAAAAAAAAAAAGCTCTGAAGTAGTGACAGGAATAACCTGGAAAGATGTATTATTCTATTGAAATATCAAGACAAATCTTTCCTGGAAGAAATAATGTGATATATTGTAGCTGACATCTGCATATTCAAAAGCATATCATACTATAATCATATCCAATTTTATAATAACTTGTGAAATGCAAGTTATGTGCCAGATCCTGCACCTGTAGAAATGAAAAGTAAACTCCCATTACCATGTCCTGTCTAAACCGTGGACCAGAAAGTCTGACTCTATTCCTCAGAAAACACATTTCCTTCAGTCTCTATTTTTCTGAGGAAATGTTCCAGCATACTTTTATGTTCTGCTAGATAAACAAATATTCAGTATGCAGTTCCTAAGCAATTCATTTTAAAACAATATATATAGTTATCTTCCATCCTTCTTACCCATGCTGTTTCTGGCCTTTGTAGATGTACGCTTCAAAATTTCGCGTACCTGTGGAAAAGGAGAACAATCATAGAACACACAAATTGTCTTTTAATGTTCTTTTCCTCATAGAATGAGCAATGGAATTTAACTTAGCAATTAGAGATTTCTGTAGAGATCACTAGTTAAAACCTAATGATGGTATGGCAGTTCATGCTAGTTGATTTTCTGGCAATAACGTGTAGGTTAAGTCCTGCTATATCACATCCTTATAAAAGTATATGAAGTGTAAGGACTTCAGGTAGAATTAGTATTTTACACCATAGAAAATCACGAGAACCCAACTCTGTAAAAACAAAACAAAACAACAAAAAAATAGCTTGAACATTTGAAAATATAACTGCAAGATTCCCATACTAGTGATTAGAATATATACTGTATCTATGAAACACAAGTATATATGGATACAGAATGCTGGAAAGCAGTTGGCATAAAATCCATAAAGAGAAATCCTGCCTCACTAACCTACTGAAGACCTAGCATTATGCCATGAATATGACGAAAGAATTCACATCAAAGACTGCTGGAGCTAGTAAATTGCTATACGATTGTTGAGGAGGCACCTTCATGGAAAAAAATAAATAAATAAAAATAAATAAATAAATAAATAAATAAATAAATCTGCTTAAAGGAAAGGAAGTAGGGCTTAATGATAACTTTTAACACTGGAGAGGAGTCAGTAGCATTTCCTGTCATACCATCTCCTACTCCCACTGGGCTATATGTACTTGTGGGCAGTTCCAGCAGAGTATTTCTTACATACTTATGACTGCTTACTGTTTTGGGGGAAAAGCAAAATGAATAAAGTGATGAAATTAGCAAACTAGTCACCAAAACTCACTATTAAAGTAAACCTCATTCATTATGAGAAGTCAATATGTTACTTTCATTTACTTACTATTCGGCTGCGGGTAGCATTGTCAAAAAATGTGTCTTTGTCTCTGATGTTATACCTAAAATTGTTGAGAGACAAAAAGATCAGGTACTTTTTCAAAAGATGAAGTAATGAGTAAGACAATATACACAACTTTGATTTAGAATTAACTTACAAACCACAGTAAGGAAGACAAACTTATTTAAAGAAAATGTAGATGAAATATTACAGAGTGATATACTGTACCTCTTAATATCTAAATTAAATCCTGAAGACATTGATTCAGAATTCTACTGGGATTGCAATGATGGTTGGCACAAAAAACGAAGAAATATTAACTATTGTAAAATACCTTTCTAGTAGGGACAGCTTGTCTATTGTTTACACAAGCAGACATTTTAATCTTTTTTTATAAAATACCCTCAATGTTTATTACTCTTTTCCATGTGACTAACCAGTCCACGTTTTGCTTGATTTAAAATAAAAATTCCACTGCAATTATGTATTCTCTCAAACCTTAAAATCAACATATGTGAAATTAGCCTTCTCATTTTATCCTCTCAATCAAATTTACTTTTATTCAGAGAGGACAAAAGTGTTATGGTGGTTCATTATACTTATTACTGAAATTTATTTATCAGACATAAATACAAGGAACCACTATGAGGAAAAAAAGGAATGTTTAATACCAAACTGGGCCCACAAGTATTACTCCAAGTGAAAGGGCAAATGTCAAGAGTTCCTTATCTGCATATTACTAACCAAGTTTTAATGACTATAATAAATGTGTCAAGAGGAAAATATTATCGAATTTCTACTTGCTCTTTCTTTTTACAAAAGAAGCAGTAATATCACTATCAAATCAATCAGGAATTTGTTGCTAAATTTTTTACAGTTCAAGCTAAGAACATAGATATTTTATTTTACTGCTTCAAGCACCTTCCTTAGAGGAAGGAAGTAAAACACTGACAAAATTCTGTGTAACTTAGATTTCTGTTAATCCTCTGAAACTGAATTCCATGTTAGGATGTTTATTTACTTCAGATCTATTTACTCAGGCTTTAATAAATTTATTTTAATGCAGACATACTTTTATCACTTGGAAATATTATCCAGGAATAATCTGACAACTTGGAATTTTTTTCAGGATTCTCAGATGTGCTGCAACCTCAATGAATTTCTGAATTTTAATTAAAAAAAAAAAAGAAAAAAAAAAAAATTAAAAAAATGAATAGTAAAATGATGAGTTATAGCTTTCTTCATTGCCCTGAACAATTTGAAGTACTCACAAATATATTTTCTCTCTGGAAAATGGGTAAGACAGGTTTTTTATCTTCGTATTTTCTTGTGGCACCTGAGGCTGGAGAGGTTCAGTCAATTTGCACCATATTTCATTTAACTTTTTGAGAATTCCTCCTTCTTCTTTGATTTCATACATCTGAGTAAATAAAATGTTGTATATTAACATGACTTCCCAAAATACACTGAAGTGAAAAAAAAAAAAAAAAGATACATTTTGTTATATACGTTTAAATCGGTAATTAAAATAAGCAACTTCTCTCAAAATATATTCCAATATAATAGCAAGCACATGAATTTGATGAGGGTTTCAGTTCCAAAGAGTCAAGCTAATTTCAGGAAAAAAAAAAAAAAAATAAAATAAATAAATAAATAAATAGATAAATAATAATAATAAAACAGTGTAGAATTTTTAGTACAAGAAACATCCTTACTACCTCATTTCAACTCGGAGCTGCAAGGAGATTATAGAAAAGCAGAGTAATTATTTTGACTTTGTAACTCGAACTGGAAATACAGCGAACAGACAGAGCAGGAAGGGACTTTACTTGCTATACTGCTCAGATATATATATGTATATATATATTTCTGGTTAATAATTGTTAGCTTGGTTTGACAGCACACACATACACATGCCACTGAAAGTGAGGACACCAGGCTCGTGGCTCTGTGGTACTTCCAATTGCAAAGATATGGGTTTTGTTTGTTCAGATTTCTGTGTTGTGCAAAGAAGATCCCCAGAGATATGGAGGTATTTTTTTCATTAAATACAGACAACTTTACCAAACCTATATTTATTTGCAATATGATTAATAAAATGCACTAAATGAACTTTATGTAACACCTGAATGAGTCTGTGTCAAAATATTTTTATTATTATTTCAAATTATTGAAATTAAGTACCGTAAAACTTTGTAATTTAAAAATCAGGATAATTGGTTCTCTATTTTCAACACATTCTGATCTTTTTCCAAGGACTACAGTCATGCTCTTTGGAAGCCTAGACACTCTTAACCCCAATGGTATGGTATGGTATTTTCCTATTTGAAGGTGTTACAAGGAATGTATCTAGTATATTTGAGCATGGAACATTTTGATTCATCAAAAGTAACTATTTCTTCTTATTCAGAAGTACACATATAGTTAAATTTGTTCTTTTTCCAGACTGCATTTTGTCATGAAAGATGTTTTAAAAAGGAACATTAGAAAAGACTTTTCTGTAATCTATTCATTACATTTAGAGATGGATACTTTCCACTGAAAATACTTTGTAGTTTCATTGGATATTCGAACAAATAAAAATAGCATCACAGAAAATACCAGTAGTGCTTTTGTCTTTTGGTAAAAATGGAATTTTCTTTCTAGTGGTTGCTGGCTGAATTTTTCCATTTTTATTTCCAAATCTCCAAAATAAAATGTTTCAATTGTTTGAAGTGGATTTTTTTCCCCCACGGGACATTCTGCTCCCAACTGTCTTTGATTGCAAAAATATTAAGACAATAACATAATCTTCATGTCATGTTTTCTGTATTAAACTGGTAGTATTCCATTTCTGCAGTTGAGTTTATGGAAATATAGCACAGTCAACAAGAGCTGCCAGCAATATTCTACTTAAAGATGCCATATCATCTTTAAGTTTTAGGAGATGATTTATTATCTTAGGGTGAATTTTCAGGTAATTTGAGATCTGGGTTCTTTGTTGGGAGACACATTTCATTTCATCTTTATCTATACACCAATAATAAGTTACAGGTACAAACCTGAATAATGTTTTCATAACTAACTGCCTGATTGATGACTGCATGTCCATTTGCCCTTTGAATATTTGTTCTACTCACTATCTGAAATGTGTTTAAAGAAAAGGATATAATTTAAAAGATATGAAATATACAGGTTAAAAGAACTAACTTGCCAATATTTTTAAATGTAAAATAATTTTAAATCTGTAGGAATAACACACTACCTCCAGTCATAAATGAATAAGAGACATCTACAATTCAGCCTATTTCCACTGTTTTTTCAACACAAAGGAGATCCAGTTTAAACAACATGAAATTACATACAATGTGCAAATAAGATATTGGAAATCATTGCAAATCTGTTCTTTTTGTCCCATTTGAGAGAACAGCAAGATAACAAAGATGGGGCAGAGTGGGTACTGTTGGGCAAATTCCAAGGAGAGTAACATTAAATAAGAATGTTTTCTCAGGAAGATCAAGTTGTCTTGTTATGCCTTTACAGCCACCACAGGTGAGCAGTGACATGCCCAGCATTGTCTTCAGAGCAATATTAGGGATTCTATGTGTGTCTCCAATACAAGCTTTCTTTTGGTTCCATTCCCAGAAAAGAATGGGACATGGAAATAGGAAAAAGAAAAAAATAAATAAAAGGCATAAGCAAAATTCAGTCTGGTACCCCAGATTTTTTAATGTAAATGAAAGCTATGAATGTGTATAACCACTACAAGTATCAAAGAGTAGAAGAACATACTGCAGATTTCAATACACACAGGACATGAAAATGACAACTGATTTGACTATATTGTGGGTAGAATAACAGCGATCCATGTGAATTAGAAAATGTGTATGTGTCTGTACAACCAGATGCAGCAGAACAGTTAGCTCCTCAAAAGAGCCCTTCGACTTGCTATGGTTTGGAATAGTTGTGAACCCCACACTTACTGGATTTTCAGGCTCTGCTTAAGAATTTGTTGCCTAAATTCTTACTTTTCCAACACATGGTATGAATGTTCTGTTTATTATTTTTCCCTTTATACAGTGAGCATCTTACTGTTTTGTTTTGTTTTCTTGTTTTTAATTTCATTTGTGGTGGTTGTTTACAGTGCTCTTGCCACAGATGATGGAGTACCAGCAAAAAATTATCAACATTTTTAGCTCCTCCTAGCCTTCAACTTACTGTTCTATGATGAAACATGCACTGTCTATAGCACTACAAATAACATGAAAATTTTAGGCAGTTAATTTATTTTCTGTGACCTTTGTTTGAGACAATTCCTGTTTGGTCCGCTCCCTATTTACCCCAGGGTGGTTCTATGTATTTAGGGCCCTATGATTTACTGTACTTTTTTTTTCTCCCATTCGGAAAGAAAAAGGTATGTTGAGCTGTTTGTCAGTGACTAGAATGGACATTGGAGACTATTAGCCCCTGGACAGATCTTAACTTAGGATAATATGATGTCAGCATACCTCAATGAACTAGTTCTCTCCAGACTATTTGAAAAACCTAGGAGAGGAAAGTTCAAATAGAGGAGAAGAAGGGAGAAATTAGCAGGTTCTAGATATGCACAAAAGGAAGAAAGCTGGGAAGGGATCAAAGACAGGAATCTAATATATAGGTACGTTTCTAGAAAGGCCCTATGCATGCATCACTATGCCAGAAAGAACAGAGGTACAGTAGCCATCCAAACCCTACCCATTTTCAGAGTCTGATTACAAGTAAAAAGATTTTTTGGTGGGTCAGGGGGTGAACACAATACAGTAAGAGTATATAAAACTGGCTTGGCCAAACCTCAGACAGTGAAAGACGCTAACACCATGAGATGTGGACAACCTTTGCTGGGTGAAAACAACTGCTAGGTTAAAATAAATAAATAAATAAATATATATATAAACCACTGTGGAGGAAAAGCAAACAAACAAAAACTGTTATTAATTCTGATGACATGTAATGAAGTAAGTGTTCAGTAGTGCAGTTGATAAGTAACACTAACTGTGAGCCCAAGGGAAGACAAATTTTGGGATATGCTCCACAGGATTTGCAGTGTTTGCAAGCAACCCTTTTGAAAGCTATATGAATTCTCAACCACTACAACTGTAAAGAAAATAGTAAACCAACATTGTAATGATAATGGAGCATGTCTAAATTCAGTAAGTCACTGATACCACCAAAACAGGTTGTCTCTCTGCATCCCAAGACTTCAGATAAATCTTAAGGCAACAAACAGCTATCATACTATATCCCATACTACACCTCACTTTTGAGGAAAGTTCCTTGACAAAAATCCAAATAGCTACTGCCTTCTCAGCTTCAAACAACTCCTCCTTAAAACTCATCTCTCTCATCGCTCTACAGAACACAGTTTGCCAGCTAGCTACTTTTGGGGCCTTTGAAATCCCCTCTGAAAATCCCATCTTAAATCCAATTCTGAATACTAAATCATCTAAAAATAATTAGTAAGGTAAAAGAGTAAGAGTGACATTTCATTTGCACTGATTTTGAAATAATGTACACTTACATTCTAAACATTTAACTACCTTTCTAATCAACCATCCTCTAGACATAAAACTAGCTAATAGAAGATGGAATATACTTACCTTTTTAGTAGGCATTTTTATTTTATGGAGCTCTGCTTCTCGGCTAAGTACTTGCCAAGGTGCATGGATACGGACAAAGCTCAATCCTTGGCTCTTATTCTGAAACATGAAGTAGTGAAAATTATGTATTTCAATACTATTGAACAGAATACAGTGATCAAATTTCAAAATGTCAGGTTCAACTAAATCATATAACAGTAGTCAATCACAGTACATAACCAGCTTTAGTTACATCTGGGATTTAAAATGACCTTTTCTTTAAAATCTTAATATTCTAATGCTCTAAAAGTAATAAATCTGCCCGCCTGCTCTGTAGCTGTGTGTCTACCACAAAGACGCAAGTTTACAGTTCCAGATTTTGCAGTTATGTAAACCAGAAAACCTTCCACATCCAGTGTTTAGGAAGTTAATTGACTTCATTTTAGTGCTCATCTGAAACAGCAAAGACAAAATATTTCCTCTGCTCTGGGATTTGCTTTAGGCAAACTGTTCTTGTTCAACTATTTCCTGGACACTTCTTCAAATCAGTATTTTCTTAAAGGTGATCATGTTTACCACCCTAAATATCTACAGCTGGAGTAGCATACCTAAAAAAATAAAAAATTAAAAAAAAAATTAAAAAAAAAATCAAAATTTGTCTTCTAAATAGAGAGGTGAGCCTAACAAAAGTATGTGTACATAACTGGTTATGCTCTGCCAAGGCAGAAAACTACATAAAATGACTTTTGCTCAGCCAGTTTGCTGTGATCTAGGCTGTCCAGAGGATGCTGTGCTGATAGCACATCTGAGCTAAACAAAGTGATTCAAAGATCAGAAAGCAGCACCCCTGGCAAAACCATAAAAATTAAATATAGGCACGTTAATGTAGACTTCTCAATGCACTTTTTTTTTTTTTTTTTTTTTTTTTAAATCAGTAAATTATTCAGATGAATGCTCATTATCGAAATAATTATAGAATCATAGAATGGCTTGGGTTGGAAGGGACATTAAAAATCATCTAGTTCCAACCTCCTGCCATAGGCATGGATGCCACCCACTAAATCAGGTTGTTCGGGGCCTCATCTAATCTGCTCTTGAACACCTCCAGGGATGGGGCATCCACAATGTCTCTGGGCAACCAGTTCCAGTGCCTCACCACTGTGAAGAATTTCCTCCTAATCTCTAATATAAATCTCTCCTCTTTTGGTTTAAAACCATTCCCACTTGTCCTGTCATTATCTGATTGAGAAAAGTGTCTCTCTCCAGTGGGAAAGAGGATAAAAGGATATATTTAGGAATTACATGGAAGTGGACAGGAAGAGACTTGAAAGGTGTGATGTAGAGCCAGGAAAAGAAAGCTAAGAATGATGGTCTTTGTGTAGCTGTGTATGTGGTAGTTTTACTCAGGCGGCAGCCAAATTCCACCACAGCTACTCTCACTCCCCCTCCTCAAAGGTGAAAGGGAAGAAAATATGACACAAAGGGCTCAAGGGTTGAGATAAGGATAGGGAGATAGCTCAACAGTTATCATGATGGGCAAAACAGACTCTGAGTAAGGAGACAGTAAGGTTTATAACCTGTTACTAACAAGCTAGAGAAGTGAGAAACACGGGAAAGAAAGCAAAAACACCTTCCCTCCATCCACCCTCTTCCACCTCCTCCCCCTGAGCGGCGCAGAGGAATGTGAGGGTGGGGGCTGCAGTCAGTCTATAGAGCTTCGTCTCTGCCTCTCCTTCTTAGTCAGTCTCTGTCCCTGCTATACATGGGGTCACTCCCACAGGATGCCATTCTTCCTGAACTGATCCTGTGTGGGCTTCCCACAGGCAGGAGCTCTTCAAGAACTGCTCCCACATGGGTCCATACCACATGGGCCATCCATCAGGAGCACACTGCTCCAACCTGGGTCCCCCACAGGCAGCAGCTCCTGCATGGGCTCCTCTCCACAGGCTACAGGTTCAGCCCAGAACCTGCTCTGTTGCGGTCCTCCACAGGCCACAGCCTCCATCAGTGCAGGTCCACCTCCTCCACCGTGGTCTTAAATATGCTCTCACAGAGGCACAAACAATATCGCTTATTGGCCCAGCTCTGGTTAGAGGTGGGGTCCTTATCTAACAAGGGGTAGTTTCTGGATTCTTCTCACAGTAGCCACCACTATGTGCCCCTTCCCCCCCACACACCAAAACCCTGCCACATAAACCCACTACAGCATGTCAGAGCTTTGGTGCTTGGGCATACTGCCACTTTATATTTTCCCACCTGCATGCAGGTAAGAATCAGGACAGATCCCTCCCTTCAGGTGAGCATGAACCTCTATTTGCACTCCCTCATATATCTTGAAATTTAGCAGTGAGACAAGAAAAAAAAAAAAAAAAAAAAAAAAAAAAAAAAAAAAAAAAAAGTCAGGATATCCAACTTGATAGAGAACTTAACTGGGTTACATCCTGGGCTTAAATGCAAAACTAATGTGGCCCAACTGGGAGCAGCTACCCATTACTTGTGTAAACAGTTAAAGATAACTAGAGAAATGTCAGTGTAAACAACAAACAGCATAACTTTACAAAGCTAGGAATATAGTCTATATCCATGGAAACTCAAAATGTTCTGGTGGTAACTGACTTCAAGAAAGTTTTCTTTCTCAAAACCTTTGAGGTAAGAAAAGTTTTAAACAGAGAAATGAGAGTCATACTCTGAATATACCTCTGAACCTAAAAGACTGGTAGCACATTTACCTCAGAAATGCCTCTCCTCTTCATTACAGCGATTGCATTTTTTTTTACATATTACGTGTATCAAAAAATTTTCAAATAAAATTGTACATTTTGTGACATTTTGTACATTGTGACATTGGTGACATTTTAAAAACAATGTTTAGTGATTTCAACATCTATAAATGATATGAACTTTATGTAAACACCATTCATTTTCTGAATGTTTCATGATGTTTCCTGATTAAAAAAAAAAAAAAAAAAGAAAAAAAAAGAAAAGGTTAGAAATCCTACTATTCTTTATATTATATTATACTATATTATATTATATTTATTATATTAGTGTCAAGCTGAGGCAGGGGAGGTTTAGGCTGAACATCAGGAAGAGGTTCTTCACCAAGAGGATTGTCGCACACTGGAACAGGCTTCCCAGGGAAATCTCTGCACCAAGCCTGTCTGAATTTAAGAAGCGTTTGGACTCTGCACTTAGTCACATGGTCTAAAATTTTGGGTAGACTGTGAGGTGCCAGAAGCTGGACTTCATGATCCTTATGGATCACTTCCAACTCGGGATATTGTATGATTGTATGATTCTGTGATTATTTTGCTCTTATTTCCCTTATAGATGCAACATGAACCACAAAGATTATTACATCACTTTCAGTTAACATTTCTACACTGGAATTACATTATTTTAAATAGCATAATGAGTAGTAAGAATGTCTCTCTCATCAATGCACTGGGGAAGTCAGCTTTAGGAGAAGGAATGAAAAATTTACTAGGCATGAGCAGATGTTCTGGTAGTCATTTATTGAAAATATATTAATAACAGATGAGAGTTTAAATTTCACTTGGTGAAGATCAGGAGTCTTCTCCTCAGCTTTTGGCTAAAATCAAGCATGTGTCCTTTGTCTGAGGGACTACATTCCATATGGGTGAGAAGAGGGACAGTATGATCTAGTTGGTACTTTCCAACTCATGCTCATATGACTACACAAATTGTACAGAAATTAGTCAGATAAATTGAGAGTAAATACGATATAAAGAATACGACCTTTATAGGTTTGAACAAAAATATGTTCAAAGTTGTGCTGCTCATGAAGTGGTATAGGATGCTGAGGAATCAGAGACTTAAATTTTTTAAAAGTCTTAAACATCAAACAAAATAGGACACTGGGATCTTTCTAATAGAGACTAATGTAAAGTCAATAAATTAGGGAAAGCAGGACTGGGTGATTCCTGTTGGATAGTAAACAAAAAGTGCAGAAAATAGAATGCTCAATATTTAGTTTCAGATTACTAGAACCACGTTTCCCTCATCTTCCTGTATTTTGCCAACTTTAAAATTTATCAAAGAAATTTAACATGAATTTAAAAGCATTAATCCCATGTTATATCTCAGGAGATAAATCATGCAGCTATCTATAGAAGTACCAAAACAAAGAACAGTATCAGCTAATCCTCTAGGCTCCTCTCCCTACTTGTCAAGCCTTCACCCAAAGTGGTTCCAGTTGTCTCTTTACATGCTCTTTTTGTCAATATCATTATGACAACTGGAGATAATCTATTCATCTAACTATTCCCAGTGGGTTTATTCTATTACAAACTTTAACAAGAGTTACAACTTGCTTTTTCTTATTGCCAGAGTGGATTTATAACTGTCTATTGCAAACATCCACTAAACAGTGTAATTTGGTTACATCACCTGAAATGATCAAGGTACATGTATTTGTGAATACAATTCATTATTTGCTGTAATGGAATTGAGTCACTCTTCTATTCTGAAAACAACTAATCAACTTTGCTTATTGATTGTACTCTAGATGTAGCACTAAAGCTACATATTGTGTTGGCTAATGTTATTTTTGACTGATAATTCACTTGCTATATAATCAGTTCCTTTTTCACTTACAGCTGATGTCCCAGAGGACTTTATTCTGGGACCTGCATGGTCCATTTTTCATAAAACCTATATGCCATATTACAGAGCTCTTTAATGAAGTTTCAAGAGTGGAAGTGTTTCAATAAGTTTGTCCTTAATTATCCAAGATATAAATATATTTTGGCTTCTTTTCTATTTTGAAATGTTGTATTGGACTTTACAATTTCAGTAGGAAAACTCAGTATTAAGATCAAATGGTTGAAAATTTGGAAGATCTGGTTTGTTTTTCAATCAGTACATAAAGAAAAATATGTCAGGTATTTCTTTCAGTATATCATCTATTCCTAACTATTTAAAGCAAAACTTCAATACCAGTCAGTATTGCATTTTTTTTCTATTCTATACTGGAAAGGCATAGGCTAAATAAAATGCAAATTTCTCCAAGGAGGCTTGTTATATCTTTCATGCCGTAACAGTAAAATACATCAGAACCTGCATCAACCACAAGTCTAAGATTTATTGCAAACTAACATCAAGGCTATAGCTGGAAAAAAATGTATTTTAACTATGAAAACTCTCAGATAGATGTATTCTTACCAATTAGAATCATAATTTGACTCATGAAAAATTAAGAAATGATTATTCTGTTTAACTAAAATCTAAATGTTATGAAGTGTCTGGCTAGAGAAACGTAAAAGCTAGACTAAGTAAAAAAGCTCGCTCTGCCCAAAAATGTAGATTTGTAATTGAACCTAGGTTTCTACCAAAGTCAGATATCAAGCAAAAAGTTTGTCATTCTTAAGTTAGTGGCACATCCATGTTCTCCACCCTTTTGACAGTAACAGTTGTCCAGACATAATGTTGAATACATTTGAACCACTATAATACAATTACCATACTTTCATTAATCTTTGTCTAGGTCACAGTTTCTCAATTCCAAACCTTGCAGGGACAAACAGACCATAGATCGAGGAGATGAACTATGAAGCATGCTCTATAGAAACTAACATTTGTGAAGAAGTCCTGTTGCTCTGTAAAAGCATGGTATGTAAAAGATGGATTATTGTGTGTATATATATATATAAGATGTTGAAATGTATAGATTATAAAACCTGAAGCATGTAAACTTCCTTGTTAAAAAGACAAACTACCTGGGCCTTAAACATTTTATCCTTCTGTGATTATTAAATAGGCCAAAAAATACCAGACACATACAGACAGCAAGTTTCTAATGTGTTCATTTAATATAATCAGACATATTTTGCTAACATTGGTAATACCAGTCACACTAGTAAAGCAACAGTGAGACAGTTTATAGAGGGGGAAAAAGTCAGGTCCCAGTAGCTCAGTAAAAGTAATCATCTTCCCATTTATTCCATCACCAAATAGGTCAGTCATATCTGCAAATGCAGTTCAAAATCAATATCTAGTCTCATGATAACACTGGAAATTGAGGCATATAGCACTGATGTGTAACAGTGCAAATAAAGCTCAGCTTTGTGTCACTATCACAGAATCCATACATTAGAAAAAAAAAAAAACAAAAACTGAGCCTAATACTAAACTGCTGATCCCCTGCTGCATGGGTAGCACGTGGTAGAATGACACTGCATTGCCAGATTCATGCAGTGACTGTGAAAGCATCTATGTTTTATGTCAAGTGTATTGAATCTCTGTCCGCACAGGGATTGGCATTTTGCTGGTGTTACTCTTTTATATCCAAGATACAAAAACAGTTTATATAAAATATACATATCAAAGCATGTGTAAGTTATATTTTGAAAAGGAAAAGTAGTGTCAGGGTGAGGTGTCAAGACCCAGAATGTCTTGACATAATAACATTAAGATGTCAGTCTGGAGCACTTACCTACTCATGCTATCTATGATTATAGGCAAATAATTTACATTCTTTCTGTCACTGGCTAAATTAAGATAATGGAATTTCCCTCTATCGAAATAAATTTGTAAAGATAAATGTGTTAGAGATTTTGCGATGCTCAAATAATACAGTTATCAAATGAGAATGTATATGCATCTTATAATTTTCCCTCAAAAACCATAGTTCTTTTACCTTTTGCTAAGTTCATCCTTTTCTATTTTCATTTCTCTGTAGCATAGATCTACCTTACTGTGTTGCTTTATATCACATAGAATGATGGAACTCTCAATAATGACTGCCAATTCTCTTGCAATTACATTACAAATAATTAGAAGTGACACAAGAAGTTGTCTCACTCTTGACACACAATGACTTACACACAACACAAGTGTAAAGCACAGTCTTGTTCACTAATGGCAAAGGTAAATGCTGACTAGTTTATATGGTTTGGTTTATTTTTAGCTGTTCAACAGTATGTTAAGCAGACTTGTTCAAATCCAAATTTCAACTTAAGCAAAGCTGCAATAATTTACACATTTGAGAGTCTGCTTTTCTCCTTCTTCATTTCTACCAATGTCAGTGTTAATGTCCTGTTTATTTTACTCTCTTACTTCCACCTCTGAACATAAACAGTTAAAGAACACAGTAGTATGTATAAGCAAAGAACAGAACACCTTGGAATGAATGCTTTGGCCAAAGGCTTTAAATGAAACTATATAACCTTAATTCCTTAGATAAAGAACCGTGGAATGAAACACTTGACTTTATACTTCCTTTGCAATGTTTCTTCATGGCATTGCTACTTTCTGAACCAAATTGTCCCAACTCATCTGCAGACAGATAGTGTCTCTGAGTGGAAGACGATACAGGAAGTCTAAAAACACAAGCATGCTTCCCCTGAAGAAGATGGAAATGTTTAATGGTACAGTACAGAATGAAAATGAGCTGCTAGAAATTCAAGCAGAAATGTAGAATAGATTGTTACCTCCCCCAAATCGCAAGCCACCCCCCCCCCGGCGGGCCCCCCACTGAACTCTGCCTTGCTGCAGCACTCATTGCAGAACCTATCTAGCATTAGGTAACAACTATCTCAGGATTGTTGTTCATTTTTAATTCTTTCTGAAAGTAGCTGAATGCACATTTTGGATTTTACAATTAATGCATTTTCATCATTATTTTCCATCTATTTATCCAAGGCCAATAATTACCAGAGCATGAAAAATGTGACTCAAACAAAATCTTCCATATTTAGACAGAATAACTTTATTAGCAAATTTCTTCCCTGTCAGTGGCTCAAATTTCTTGCTGCAAAAACATATCACAATTTAAATACATCTTCTGAGACTGAAGAATACCAGAAATAATAATAAAATGAATAAGTGAAAAAATAAAATAAAATAAAATAAAATAAAATAAAATAGTGTCTACTCTATCATCTTCTGTATTTTGGCAGTGTCAATGGAAAAAACATAGTCAGCTGGCCTGGCTACATTTAGTGCAAATTAGCTAGTAAATAAGCCAATATTCTGTAAAATACATCATACCAAACTCAATTATGTCAAACTCAATAAAGTCAACAAAATTACTGAGGCCAAAGAGTTAACATTAAGAGGGCAAAATGTAATTCCCATTGAGAGAATGAGACACACTAATCTTCACAGAGATGTATAATCCTAAACAATTTTCCAGATCAATCAGCAAGAGCATGGAAGTCAATCTTTAGACCAGATAACAGACATAACTCCAGTTAACTGAAAACCAGAGGAACGGCACATTAAATATTGCTTCATTACTCAATATTTGTTCTGGGATATTAACAAGTAAGCTAGGAAAGGGAGGATTCAATTTATTTATTTATTTATCTGTTTTGTTATTAGACTTTATTTCATTCAGATGACTAAATTTTGGGAGGGTTTACTTTAATTTAAAAGTGTTAAAAGTAATGCTAGTACAAAGTATTTACCTTACTAATTATGTTCTAGTCATACACTACAAGATTTCCCAGGATAGTATCTCCCATGACTATTTCTCAACAAATATCAGTAGCAGTAAAAGGAATGTTGGCTGTATTTGCAGAGGCTTGAGTGATATGGGATTAAAATGACAGTAATCAAAGTAGTCAGGTAGGCTTGTCTGCAGTCAGGGAATTCAAAACCTCCCCAGACAGCTTTAGTATAAACTGAAAGAGAAGGGGAGGAAGCTCTGCACAGTAACATAATGCAGCAGGCTGTACAAGGCAGCAGGTCCTGGGATAGGTGAATAATTGGTTAAACAACAGGAAGCAGTTGGGGAGCCAGAGTTCCTTCACTACTGAGAAAATTTATTGAAGTTTTGCAGAGTCTGCACTGTACAGTATCATCATAAATGACATGACTGAGTATGTTGAGCATAGAGCTCGTTTGTTCACTTCCAAGGGGATACATTAGAATACAATAGAGAGCAAAAATCCCCAGAAAAACCTTGCTATGACAACTAAGTAAGAATCACCAGTAGAGTGTGACCCTTCATTCTGGAAAAGAGGAACCTTAAGAAAGGCATTGTAAAAGTCTATAAAATCATATTGCAAGGAGAGGGGACAATGGACTGCATACTGCCTCTTTCTGGGCAAGAACTAAAGGGCATCAGACAAAACCAGGCTAAACTAGTGGGAGCCAGATTCAAAATAAACAAATGGACATAGACATCCATGCAGTGGGTAGTATCCACAGTCTTGACAAAAGATTTTGTTGGTGTAAAACCTGGATGAGTTTCCAAGGAAAAACTGGACTAGACATTAGAAGAGAGATCCACTGAAGGTTACGAGATAAATAAAGTACATCAAGTGGGGAAAATTACTCAAAGTGAAAGTATCTGTAATCGGGGGAACATTATAGAGTAAAATATCACAAGAAGTTGTCCTGTTCCTATTCTTTTCTAAATATTTTCCTATTGCAACTGTTAGTGTACTACACTCAGTCTCAAAAAATATGGTCATTTTACAATAATTACACAACAGACAATATGAAGGATTTTAGGCCTCTCTTTCTCCCTAGTATCCAATCTTCTACTTCCTACTATCACTTCTTCAATTAACTGCATAGATAAAACAGACACAGTAAGCAATCTGACTGTTTCACTCTTGGACAGAGCACTGGCCACTGTGACTGACGTTAGTCACAGGAGTCACCTGAATGCTAGATAAAAACAGGGCTGGTAAATAGCTGTCTGTTTAGTGGTGGGTAGGAACTTTATGGATGAAGATGTCTTGGTAGGCATTCACACCATATCTGGGTTCTCTATCACAGCACACCCTGCAATACATTAAGTCTAGAGAGTAATGGAGACTCAAGAGCTGTTGCTAGCTCACTATCGCACCGCTATGTGGTTTTTCTATCTTTAGGTTATGCTACAATCTGGTGATTGGTTTATAATAAATAATACAGATTATGATACAATTGCAATTGTCTTCCTTCTGATATTTTAATGAGACTATCCGGCTAAGCTATCAGATGATGTAATTTGGTACAGGCACACAGTTAATGGTCTATTTAGATAGGAATGACCAAAGGTCATTCTGACAATTGAACAGCCTCTAGTATGGACTTACTCAGGTTTACCAGCAAGGGAAAAAGATGCAAATTAATTCAGAATCTGAAAACACTGACCGGAGGGAGAACAAATCCAGACTAAATTTAACACCAGGAAAATGTTTTTAATGTATTGTATCATTGAGAGTTAAGGGCCAGAAATACTTTAGTCTTCATCAACCAACCAAGGAAAAGTTAATGATGATGTTTTGATATGCATCCAAATACTCTGGTTACTTGAGAAAAAGCACTTCCGTTTCTGCATAGCACAAGGGAAATTGTTCTGTTCTTGGTAGCTGTCAGCAGAAGTAAATAGGAGCAGGTCTGAAGAATAGCATACTCCACACCTGATTCTCAAAGCTATTTGTCTTTTAAACCTCAAGCTGGTTCCAAAGACATTTCAGATTTGATGACTCAAGATACATCAAGACACAAGAATTGTTTTGAAGGCTACAAAGAATAGTGGGTTATTGCCTATTAGGTGGGATTAGAAAGCATGGGAATTAATTTTAAATGGGGAAAGCGTGTGCTGGAAAACGTTACTATCAGTATATCTCTCTTTACTACATTTTCACACTCAAAAATCACGTGTATAAAAAAAAAAACTTTTATATGATGACAATGTTACAATATAAATTTATTTAAAGCACGTATATTTTAGGGAGTCCATCCCATCTGCCAGCTGTAGTACTTGACTGTGGTTAGTGGTGCCTAGATGCCTAAGTGTGAGGCAGAACAAAGACAGATTGCAAAAGAGTACAGTGGCATATCTTGTACTTCTTCAGTGAGACATCTAAACACAGGTAGAAACATCTCTTCTTTAAACACACATAATGCAAGGGACCAGACTGCATTTCCAACTGCCTTTTTTATACAAAATTTGGGTATTTGTTTTCTGAGCATATGAAGTCACAGATTAACATAGTGTACATAACTTTGTTAATTAGGCTCCCTTTTCTGGATTTTTAACATTTATCATAATATTTTAACATTTATCATCATATTTGATAATACTATTCAGTGTGGCAGAAATATGAGAACAGTATCACATTTGCTGACAATTTTATTTTCTGAGAATTATAATAGAAATCAAAACTCACTTTCTATTTACAACTACTTGATGATTTTGTTGTTGTTGTGGTGTTTTTGTTTGTTGGTCTGTTGGTTTCTTTTTTTTTTTTTTTTACTCTTTTTTTCTCTTCTTTTTTTTTTCGTTCTCTCTCTCTCTCTCTCTCTCTCTCTTTTTTTTTCCTTTACCAGTCAGATGATTGGTCAAATAAGCAAACCAACTGAGGGATAATCCTGCTTAAATTTTTGTAGTTACAAACGAATAAATTGGAACCTGTAAATCTTGATTGGCTGCCTTTTTCCCTCCCTTCCCCTCCCTTCCCTTCCTCTCCACTTCACTTTTCAAAACTGTTGGTAATTCTACAGAGGTCACTGGAAGGTGCTGTCTAATTAACATTTCTAGAAATCTAATATTTTCCATTTAGTGGTTGATTTTAACAGTGATCATCATGCCCCCTGTGGGAAGATATTATCTCCAGGTTAGGTACGATGTTAGCTGAGAGAACTGCATAGAGCTCCAGAAATAGTATAATACTGCACTTCCCATCTATGAACAAGGTATTTCTTGGATGCTGATTTCCAGACTGTTTGCCAAGCTTCTCAAGTCAGGCTCAGCTGCAAGGTTTCAGGCAGTTATTTTTCCTTGCTTTATGATTTACTCAGATTGCAAGGTTTCTGCTGCTGCGGCCTTCTAATCAGCTTCAGAACCTGCAAGTTTCCAGCAGAACTTATCAGCTTGGGCTCTACAATTCATCTGTAATGTGCTGTTGCCTCACTGCTTGGGAACTGCTTCCCTAGGAAGTCCTCAAATGCAAAGAACCAGTCCCTGCTGCAGTGTGGCTTTATTATACCTCTGTTCTTTACGCTGTATCTCTTTATACTGTATTATTGGGGGCTACATAGTCTAAACAATTTTTAAAGCCCTGATAGATTCACCAATAAAATTTGCATCTTAAGGGAGTAGTTTAAGTGGGTACTTTAAGAGCATTCACAAGCCGATCATACAGGAATTTCTTCCTCTAGCAAAAAATAAAAAATAATAAAAAAACCCTGTTACATCAAATTTCAAGTTTCTCAGTAAAGTGTGCTGCTAAGAACCTTCAGTGAGTGATTGCTTGAGAAAGATGCTCAGGACATGATCTCTTAACAGAGAATTTGCTACAGTATTCACTGTCCTCACATCTGGCATCCCTGGGTAAATGTTAACATACAAGAACAGTTTAGAGGTGATCACACATCAAGTGATGTCACTGAATCCAAGTTTATCAGAAAGTATATAACAGTAATGAGAACAAAAATTGAACTTATATATATATATATATCCTTTTTGGCAGTTTTCAGTAAGCACATCTGTCTCAAGCAAAACTGATGTCTATTTGCAGGGGGGGTATCACCAAACCTAGTAAATAAATAAATAGATAGATAGATAAATAAATAAATAAAATTTGAGCTATAATTGGCAAGCAATAAGAAATGACCAGACATGTCAATAAATTAATTGTATATTTTGGCTTACTGTAGAAACAATATACAAATTTGCATTCCATTACTACATATACTTACTAGCATTACATTACACGAATTTTGTATTTGTGGTCAAGGGTAATTTAAATGTATCATAATATCTTCAGCTATGTTATTTGGTCAGACTCAGATTTCATTTACACAAGTTTGAGATGATAGCATATACCACTATTTCTTTGTACTCCCACTGCAATTTATCTTGGCTACTCTGTTCTATTTCGTTACTCTCAAATGAAAATCTTGGTAAAAGAGGATACACCTTTTTGTTCTGTGTTTACTTAGAAAACACTGGATTCTCATCTGCTGTACACTGCAACAGTAGTATAAATAGCAGTAACCACACAGACCCAGATCTAGTTACTTAACTTTTGCACATTATGTTACAACATTAAAAATATAATTTTAATTTTTGTATTGACTATTAAAAATATTGAGCAGGGCTTTTGCCAAAAAATTCACACTTTCATCACAGATAACTGAAGAGATGTTTCGGCTGAAGAGGGTTTAACTGGAACATTCACACATACACAAATGACCTCCTAATAGCGGTCAGATATTTTGATTTTAGAACTATCTAAAATTTAATTTCAACAAAGAGTGTTAAATAAATATTTGCAACATGTGTTAGCTCTTTTCAAATATTTATAGTGATGGTTTACAAGGGAAAAAAAAAAAAAAAAAGTAATTGAAATGTTTCCTTTTGACCAAAAGTACAAACACACATATTTACAATAGTATATGTAACACTATAAGTGCCTTAATTCACCTTAACTCTACACATTAATATATATATACACACACGCATGTTATGCATACACACATTTCTATAGATATACACGTATATATATACACCTAAATTTGAGTCCTCTGCTCAAACTTTGGCCTTCCAGGGAGAGTGCCTAAGCATTCAAACCTTCTTGCCCATAGTCACATTTGTGTAACTGGATAGTGAGTTTCTTTAGCCAGATAAGCGCCCCCCCAAAAAACTAAATCCTCCTGGTTTTAAAGAATGATACATTTTCAGCTGGTTCAGCACTGTGAGAAACTACTGGCAGCACTGCAAGACAGAGGAATGTGCAAGGCACATTGCTCAAGGCAGGAAAGAACAGGACAGACTCACATAAACCCTAACAGACCAGCCCACCCTGTGCATTCAGGATGCTTGCAAAATTGAAAGGATCAGCTTTTGTTTGACTCAAATTCATTGTCTAATTTATTATTATTGTTATTATTTCATCTTTTAAATTAAGTATCTGTTTTTGAAGAACATTTAGGCAAATATTCTCTTAAATCAGCATTTTGAAACAAATCAGAAATGCAGTGTTAAAAAAAAGGGGGGGAAGGGGATAAAGCAAAGAGTTTGTTTTTCCAAAACATTTTTTTTCTTCTTCAAATTAATCACTGAAATAACATGAATTCCCAAATACTTTTGATGAAACAGAAATACAATTTCCATTTAAATCTCATTCTAGAGCACTGTGCCTGCCTGTAGTGAACAGGCATACCTTAATGTCTGATCTCAACATAATTTTCAAACTCAGCTTGTTCCAAAAAAAGTAATAGTAAATTTACAGAAGTAGTGCATCTTTTGCCATCAACTGAACAAAACAGATTGGCAAGAGGTATTTAATAACAATATATTTGTATTATATATTTTGTATTTGATTTATGACTAATAACCGGAGTTATAATATACATAAATAACAGTCTATATCTATTAGAATTGTTGCAGGCAAGAATTAAAACAGAAATTTGTTGAGCAGGAAGAAAAGCTGAAGAATTGCAGAGGATGTGTGCAGGCAACAGAAAAATATCATGAAAAACAGAAGATGTGAAAAGCACACCTGCACAGAGAGCTTTCACTTGTGAGAATTAACTATAAATATTAATACAGACATGCTGCTAAGAGATGACTTTCCATTTGGCATTCTTATTTCTCTTCACATTATTGCACTAATGTGCTTGAAAATCCATTTGCCTGTGAAAAGAGTCAGCATCACTTAATTCTCTGGCCTCTGCTTACATACACCTCTACTTTTCTGTCCTTTTGAAGAATACATTTCAACCCCGAGGAAATGAAACTATTAACCAGAACTTTAATGAGTCCAATTTGTCAGGGAGGACAAGGACAGGAGGTTTAGTCCCCATCAATACCTTCAGACCCAAAATATCTACTATGTTATGATAAATTGCTTTCCCTATCCTAGTGTAATTAGCAACATATGAGTAATGTTTACTTTAAGTTATACTCCTTTTAAAAGCCTGACATTTGACATCAGTTTTAGATTGTAACATGGGAAAAAAAAAAAAAAAAAAAAAAAAAAAAAAAAAAAAAAAAACAGGTACGAATCCTGCTGGCTTTTCAGCCTAGCAGCCAGTGTTCATGTCCCCACAAGCCATTCACTTGGTAGGAATGACTGCTACAACATGTACTTTGAGGCACAAAAAGGACAGAAATTCCAGGAATGGTTCACATACAGCAGATAACATTCATGTCCCTGTCATTCCTCCCTACAAGGTGACTGCACTCAGCAGGCAGCTCCAGGAGAAGCTTTGTTCTCCAAAGCTGTCTACCCCTTTATACTGACTATATGAGCATCCATCTTAAATGCGGAAAGTATTAGTCAGTATGTATCTACCTTCCCTGTTTCTACTTGAAATAGCACTTAGAGTTGTACCAAGGAAATGGCCTTCTCTGCCTCGCATTTATTCCACCTTCCCATGTTTTCAAGGATCCAGGTAACGGCAAGATGTCTATTGCCTCGCTTCATGGATTTGGCTTACATTTTTTGATGGATAGTTCCTTGGCTACACTTATTGTGATTAATTGTACTGAAGTGGTTGGTAATTGTATGTCAATTATTTTCTTTGATAATTATCACTGACACATGAAAGTGAAGAAATACATTTTAGGCCTACTTATTAGTCTTTTGCAGTACTTAAAAAACTACAACCGTAACAAAATTGGATTTACATTATAATTACACCTTTTATGAAATGCTGGAAATTGATAATTAATTACACACAGCATAGTACATTACTGTTAAATATCCATAGTGATATCAGGATGGTTACTTTATTATAAACTACAGCTAATTTGTAATACTAAGAGTAACTCTCTGTAATAACACTATACAGCAGCTTTCCTGATAAACTGTGTCTGTCCTACCAGGGAGTGAATCTGATGACTGTACTCAAGCATTATGAATTTCCATTATGTGGAAATTAGCAACAAATTACAAAGTTGGTCCATGGAACATTTAAAAATGTACTTTGTGCTAACTCTTCTGTGAAGACATTTACCAATTGGTGTCCAGATGTGACACAACACCTCTAAACAGACAAATACTTTCCAGAAGAGTCACTTGTGAACTGTGGCTCACAGGTGAAAAACAAACTGGAGTCCCTTGTGGTGCAAGCTGTGACTTACACAGTTACCATGGTGCTCTTGAATGCCTTATGCAACAGATCAGTTTAAAAGAAACTGAAGTCCTCTAATGAGCAAAATTTGCTATCTAACTGAAACTGAGCTTTGCCAACTTTGGGGCATGAGTGAGCCATTTCCTAAGGACAACGTTATTTTAAAACAAGAGAGAGCAAGGGAGACACAAAACTTTGTACAGAAGTCTTCAGAGATAAGCAAGATGTCATGACATACAAAGTTCTCATGTACATGGATCAGCAGATGCTTTGGACATTAGGTCTTCACATAGACATGTGGCTGATCATGAACAGGAGGAAACAATGAAGGACTGGCTTCATATAGACCAATGAAAGATATGTAGTCATACTGAGGAATGGAAGGATTGATACAGTTATAAGATATGAACATGAAATGGCTGCTGATGATACGTGAGCAAAAATGGAAAATCCTTCACAAGGCAGTGACCTGTGTGAATAGACAAGTGGTCCTACAGAAGGCTGATGTGAAGACACAGGAACAAATACACAGAGGCCAGAAATAGGTGAGCAGGTCAAGCACTGTTGAGGTGAAGCAGTTAGCATTCATTGACCTATGAAAGCTGAGCAGTGTCATTGGACATACAGAGTAAACACTATCCAGTGAACTCACAGAGACCAGTGACAACCAAGTAGGCTTGCCAGTGTGTATTGGCCTGTCCCGCAAAAGCCTGAAATTATGTCTTCACAACAAAGACTATCATATAAATTTTCCTAGGTCCCACTATGCAGAGTGTGGACAATTATGTAATGCAGGAGCCTCCCAATGACCTTCAAGAGGGACATGATTCTTAGGATATTACTTTGTCTTCACTTCCTGAAAGGGTTCTGTGGCAGCTGAACACATGCCAATGTCAAGAAACAGGCAAAGAATGATTATTAAAAGTCTGCAAAATATATGAAATATAAGGAGTGAAAAAAGAGCATGAATGTCAACAATTTTCAAAACAGCCAACAGGGGATTACCACTTGCAAGTGAGTAAGGATAATGGGTGATGAAAAAGGCAAGAAAGTGATATAAAGAACCACACACACACACACCAAAACAAAACAAAACAAAACAACAAACAAACAAACAACAACAAAAACACTAAAGATGTCCTTTAGAACCTGCACTAGATTTAAAATTTTGCTTCAAAGAATTGTGAAAGATCAGTAGTCCTTCACATCCTATGGACAGTATCAATGGGAGCAGAGTCTGGACTTTAAGTCATCTGGAGAAATCTCCTGAACATATGGATAGGATATAGGGCAGGTATACGCTTTTTTCCCATTTGGAAGGGACTAGAAGAAAATAACTGTTGTTAGAAGTAGCACTTTTGAAGTGCCAGCTCGGAGGTTAAGCATTTGCAAGACTTCGAATTTACTCTGTATTTCTGAGATTCTTATAAATCTTAGAACAAGATATATTGTTGTAGGAAAGTTTACCATGCTCCTCTGGAGGAGAAAAATGATGGTATTCTTCTAGTGTGCTTAGTGTCAGCACTAACCTATAGAAAGTAGTGGCCACCTCCACATTTTCAGGAGAATACTTCTTAGTGATGTCTTTGTGTTCTCCCTAGAAAGGCTGCTCTTTCCAAAGATAAGAAGGAATATTAGTCTTTGTAGTTTCATTTTTACCTAACTACCAGGAGCTCATTCTCTGTCAAATACCCTTTTTTCCATTGTTTTACCACTAGACTTTTTATGAAATTCCAATGTACACAAAGAATAGGTCTCAATCATTCTAGTGAGTTCAGTAATGATCTAAAATGATTACGGAGATCAAGGAATTGAAGGAAGAAGAAAGTATGCACTAATGAATTACTTCCTAGATGAGAGAGCTTGAGTATAGCCCTAAGGCAAGCCTATCTACCATCTTCATATATAAAACAAACAAACAAACAAAACCAGAAATAAATAAAAATAAAAATAAAATGAACCTCCATAAAACAAACAAAAAAAAACAAAAACTAATAAGATCTATACACCCCTTCAAAACAAAGATTTTTGTCTAACTGTTTTGTTTCAGGTGGTACGATCACTGTTACATCAATGCTAACCTGGAATAACTGCACAGAAATCTGCACCTAGAAATTACATAACTTTGTTTAGCCAATCACTATGAGCACATATAGTTAATGGAAACTCACTAGTGTTCACAGAGTCATCATCCATGTGTATCAAGAAGAGAATTCACCCCTGAAGGGTAAATTTTCCATGCTGTGCATGGGGATTTAAAAGTCTAACTTGATTAACTTTAATGGGTATTGTGTTGCTTCATGCTATACTGCTAAAATTTTATTCCTAGTTGGTTGATTTATGAAAAAGTAATTCCCAAGTTGGAACAACAGAAACAAATATGTGACACATTTTCAAACAATCGCTCTTGTTCTAAGATTTATAAGAATTCACAATTAATGGCAAAGTAACTCCTAGCTGCAAGCAATGTAATTGTAACATCATATATGGCTTATGTATCACAGTTCCCTTTTTTAAGAACATAAGCATTAGCAAAACTATAGTTTATACACAGAATCTCAGACTGGTTAACCTGTAGTTGAAGGTCTTTTCCTTTCCAAAAGTCCTTGTCTAGGGTATGTTAAATGATCATTATGCCAAATCTGAGGGGCAGTTTCAGCAACAGTGCACACCCTCGGAGACCAGACTATTCTGGAGAAAGAGAAGTGACTTTGGTTCTTAAAGAAACACAGGGGCCCTTCATCTGCATAGACCTGTTGAGTCAAGTGAGGAACTGTAAGCAACTGTCTAAACTCATAACATTATAACCACGTAGATGCCATCATGGCAGCTATGAATTATGACAGCATTTTGATTTTTTTCTATTTGTATTTAAAAACAACAACAAAAAAAGTGCAGCTTCTAACAGACTGAAAAGGCAGTCTCTTGAAACTATTTTTAAAAGTAAACTTATATAAAAGTAAACTTACTTGCGGAGTCTCCTTCTTTGGAGATATTCAAAACCTGCCTGGATGCAATCTCGTGTAACATGCTCTAGGTGACCCTGCTTGAGCAGGGAAGATGGACTCGATTTCTGAAGGTCCATTCCAACCTCAACCATTCTGTGATTCTGTGATATATTTTATATAAAATATAAAAATATACTTATTTCTGTCTAAATATAAAAATACACATTATTTTTACATCTTTATTCAAATACATAAGATATATAAAGAGTATAATTTATTATAGCATATATTATCTATGCTTTTTATTATAGCATATTATCTATGCTATCTATGCTATTATCTATGCAATTATGTAATATATATAAATATTCAAATATATAATATATGCATTTTATGATATATTTTATATACTATTATATTTTAGATACTCTATTTTTATATATTGTAATATATTATGCATTTAGCAATTACATTTTACATACAATATATAGATATTTCTTTCTATATACATTATATAGAAAGAAATGAGATATTTTGTTTTTTAAGAATTTTTAAATATTTTTTCCAAGAATTATTCTATCATGTAAAATGTGATATTAATTTAATAGAAGTACAACAATATATTATTGTATATACTATATACTTTACTATTATATAAAATAATCTATATTTAATACTATATATTCTGCACTAGTGATGTTTATATATATACACCACACATGTATTATATATATGCATATATTGCTTCAGATTCTTGTTGTCTCAACAATTTGGATAGTTAAGTAATTTTTGTCTCTTTGAGAGTTTCCCTCCACTAAGTCTGTACCCACACAAGCTACACTTGAGTACACGGAGCTCAACACCTACATAGAACCTAGGTCTAGAAAAGATTTCAGAAACTGTTCATGTTGAAGGGGATATACTGCTTTGTAAGAACTGATTTTAGTTCCATTGTACTCTGTATTGACACAGCAATCATTTTGGTTTCAGCTGCATGGAAGCTTGACAAAAAAGTTGCTTTGCAACACCATTAAACAATGTGACGCTGAGGAATTAGACTTATTTTTGTACAACACAGAATGAACTCAAATACCCATATTTTCTTTTCTGGTACAAAGCAATCCTTGACACTGGGTACAAGTGGTTTCTCCTCTTTCTGAAAGTGAAAATGACTTTTCTTCTCCTTTAGGCTTAACAGCTTGAAATAAATCCAATTTTCCTTTTTAAGTGATGTATTATATATGAAAGGGAGGCACTTCAAAATGTGCACACCATAAAAAGGTCTAGTTGTGCATCTGGAAGGGAATAATTCCTTCCATATAGTGGCTCTCTTCCTTGAGAAATAAGTTCACCTGTCTAGTCATAGTGTCATGAGTATCAGACCTTTTAATAGCTTAAATTTGGGCAGAATGACACAGTCATTAGAGTCATCAGTAAAGCAGAAAGACTTAAGAGAGTCCAAAATAGATTTTTATTTTTTTTTTTTTTTAAATTCCCTCAAGCCTGACTCATTTTTTATATTATTTTTCCCTGGATCTTCCTGAGGATAGTGAATTCCATCCCCTGGCTCCACACACACACAACTGTGGCTTTTTTTTTTGGTTGGCTGGTTGCTTTTTTCCTGTAAGACATCTGCCTTTCTTCAAAGACTCATTTTAATATTAAGATGCCTTCCAGCATTTTCTCTGCTGGAATCCATTCCCAGCTCCAAGATGGCTGAAGACAGTGAGTGCTGCTTTATGGCACTACATTTTCACAAGTACTACTATGCCTTTGGCTGGTTGGTTGGCTAGTTGTTTGGTTGAGGGTTTATGTTTGTTGGTATTAGGTTTTTTTTTTTTTTTATATATTCTTGCAGATTGTTTTACTTCCCCTCTGTGACATTCCAGTTTTCATTTCTAACCTCTTTTCTCCCCAAACCCTAGCTAGACCATTCAAGAGTATAGCTTGTCACTGCCATAAAAACAGACTGGGTTGTGCTCTGGTTCTTGAGTTAGAAAAAAAAAAAAAAAAAAAAAAACAACAAAAAAAAAAAAAAAAACACCACTCTGGGCTGATGGTTACTATGTATCCAGAAACTTTGGAAAATGAAGGCATTTCCATAGCCAGTTAAATCAGAGGCCAAACAGAAGTAGCAGAGATCAGAAGATCCACTTTCTAAGATAGCATTTACTACTTCACTTGAAACTGATCTCTTGCAGTGCTGTGAGAAGTCATGGCAGCTCTGCTCTGGTTTACTTTGCTCTGGAGAATGTAGTCTCTGCTCACTGGAAGATGAGCCCGGTTCTCAGCCTCCATACAAAAACTCAAGAACGTACCCCTGTTCCCTATTTTTTACAATAACATAAGAAAAATAAATTTATTCCTTATTTCTGTCCTTGTTTCTACTCTCTGTTTTGGTCTCTAAGACACAGACTTCCCTTTAATCTTTTAATACAAGCCAAAAAAAAAAAAAAAAAAAAAAAAGAACAACAAAAAAAAACTGTAACGCATATATTTATAATAACAACATATCAGAACTTCCCTACAGTGCTTTATCGAATCCCATGTAAATTCTGTGTCTCTCACTCATGCAAAGGAGGTGCGTAAGACCTCCCTGGTCTCCTTCACTTGAAGTATGAAAATGGGACTAAGACAAAATGCCTCCAAATAACAAGAATCATATGGCAGCTAGTCAATCAGCAAGCATGCAGAAGTGATCACTCACTTGGTACCAGAAATTTTGTAGGGCAGTTTGTTACTACAGACAGCATAGGCAGTTGCCTGAGGACAGCAAAGTAGAGGAAATCCTATTTCCCCTACTACTCAATCTCCAAAATTCAGGATTTCTTCTTCTGACAAAGAACATGTTGAGATACATTGGGCAGCAGGTATTGCAGCTCTGCATGTCCTCATCCATCTGTGGAAGCTGCTTCCTCATCCCAATCAACAGTAGCATGCTTTATCCTTCAAGATGTCAGAAAAGCAACAAATCCAAGGACCCAAATCCCCAAGCCATCTCATATTTTGCTACTTTCTTTTTGGGAAATTGCTATTCAATCTGCACTGGTCTAAATAGCATACATAAATTATCACTACTTCAGCCTCCAAAGCGCTTCCGCAAGCTCTCTAGTTACTGCAGCGTCATCTGTGCAATGTAGTATTCCTCAGGGCTTCCTGTACTTCTCTTCCAGTTGTCTCCCTGGATTTAATTTACAGATTAAAATTTCTGCCACAAACAACTGACACAAACTACTGACAATTAAAAAAAATGTTTTCATCAATCAATCTGTGAACAAGCCAAGCAGCTGTTTTTGTTACTTTTTGACCCCTTTCCTGCAAGTGTCATGTTTTCTCCCTGCTGTGCCCTAACAGAGGTGCATGAGTCCTTTCTATGGCTTCTCTATCTAGCAATTTGTAGAAACAGAAGCAGCTCCTCCAGCAGGTGACAGAGCTCAGCACAGGACACTTAGTGAAAAGCAAATACAACTTCTGGAGGCTATTGTCATTTCAACCAGGCAAGTCTGGTAGAAATAGTGTTCTATAAAAATAAATATGTGTAAAATAGGGCTGCTTCTTGCCCAGATCCCACTGTAAATATCATCAAATTGTACACCCCAAATCTACAATCATCCAAAATTCTAAATATTAACACCTCCATTTCTGAATCTGCAGATGATTGACAAGATTTGTCACTGCTGGCCCAAGAGCTCCATAAAAATACTTGATAATGTATAAACCCATTTTTATGCATCCCCTCAATTTTCTCTAAATGCCTTGGGGAAAAAAAAAAAAAAAAATAAAAAAGACTAATGTACCTAAT
The DNA here is from genome assembly GCA_011076525.1 of Nettapus auritus. Lineage (NCBI taxonomy): Eukaryota > Metazoa > Chordata > Aves > Anseriformes > Anatidae > Nettapus > Nettapus auritus. The sequence continues at coordinate 77,565,507 of CM021765.1, read as the reverse complement.
AGTTGAGCATTAAGTGTCTGGATATTAACTAAAATATACAGAGTGAGTCTTTTTATTCACTACACAATCACTAAAAAGTAGGACTCATAATGCAAACTTCTCAACCCTGACAACATGGTCATTCTACTTAACCAGCTGTTATCACCGATCGTTATTTTAATCGGACCACACTCCATTCCCATGAGGCTACTCCAAAATCCTCTCTAAAGTTGAGATAAAATTTCCCCTCAGTTAATCATCTTGCTGATGTTTTCATCGTGTCCACTTCACTGTCACTGCAAACCTTGCCTTGCCTGTTCAACTTATAATCTTATAATAGCTCTGTATTACATTTCAGCTCCGTATAAGTAACATATAGGAGCTGAACATGTTGTAGCTAAGTAATGCTTCTGTAACTAGAGAAGTTGAAAAATAGCCATCAAATATTTATATAATGGGGACATGAACAGGCCCCAAGAGAAACATTGCCATTCCCTTGTTCAGAGTTCTGTACAGAGAGAGATGGAGAGGGAGTGAGTACAAAGTCCAAAGACCTAAAGTACAAAGGATCTGTCTGCTAACAACGCTATGTTATTCTGCATGCCATCTCATTATCTTCAGGAAGTGTTCATTAACAGAGATAAACATCCTTGATTCATCAAATTTCTCTATTCTCTTATAAATTAATGTAAGCTACTATTTAGTTGTCCTCAGCGCTTTAGGTGAATGTACATTTTTGAGACAGCTATAACATTCATATTAGATACCTGAAAGATTTCTCACATGTGCTATGAACATCAAATACTTTTCCTGGGATTATCTGCAAATCATATTGACAGATTTTGGAAAGAGGGAACATTTTTGTAATTACAACCAAATTAAGCAATACCTCTCTGAATAAAGTTTGTTTATGCTTTATTTATTTATTTATTTAGGCTTGTTTACTTATCAGCATTGATTACACAAATAGCATAAGGATACGGCTACTTAAGTGCACCCCTCAAATATTCCACTTTGATTCTCTGGAAGGACAATAAACTCCATTGCAGGTAATTTTGGTGCTTAATTTTTTTTTTCTTTCCTTTTTCTTTTTTTTTTTTTTTTTTTTTTTTTTTTCATTTTCATTCTTTTTCTTCTTTCTCTTTTTTCTTTTTCTTTCCTTCCTTTGGAAATCTATTTTTCAGTTTCACCTACCGTGGAGTATCAGTAATTCATTTAAATTTCAGTAGTACTTCTGCCTTAATGACTGCAAATGCAACATATACTGTATTCAATCAGAATTATGTATGGCAAAAGCATAATAGAATGGGAAGGCACCAGAGACGTACCTTGGCATTCTTACAAAGTGAATCATTTTTGAACACACTGGAAATGAAATGTACTTTTCTAAATGACATTTATGAGATGAAAATATCTTTTAACAAGAAGATGATGACAATTTTAAAACCAAGTGTAAGTTACCCTTCAAGAAGCTAACTTGAATTTTTGAACTACCATAGTTCAAAACAAGGATATCTCATTAAATGATGCTGGCTGCACTACACTTCATTAAGGTCCTCAGTGTATCCACTTAAGTGGTCCTGTTGACAAGAGCACTACTCATGATGATCATGACTGGATTTTTCTACTTAATATTCCAAGGCATGTTTTTATAGTTTTATTAAAGGAATAATAATAATAAATAATAATAATAATAATAATAAAACACCCTCACCTGAACCAAATAAAAAATAATAGTGCTGCAATCTATTAAGCCCCAATATTTGGGGGTACTCTTAAGGTGGCCCTACCTTTATGCTATGCAGATTACTGTAAGAGTTTAAAGGATACCTATTATTGGGGTCTATCTTAGACACTAATGCAATATTGTGAAATACAAGCTAGTTAATTCTACAGACCTGTGCAGGAAACTAACACAAGACTTTTTATTTAAATTTGTACTATCAAACAGACCCATCACAGATACAAACATTATTTTTACTCATAGGAAAGTATGTAAAACAATAGTTATTTGCTGCTATACTTCTGCAGCAGATCTGATTTATTTATTTATTGCCTCAGTCTTCTCTGGCAATAGCTCCAGCAACACAGCCAGGGCCACAGATATCAAAGCCAGGGACTAGGACAATGATGAACTGTCCACTGGAAGAGAAGATCAAGTTCAAGACCTGCTGAAGAACCTAAATGTGCACAAGTCCATGGGACCCAATGAAATTCATCCAAAGGTCCTGAGGAAAATGGCAAATGAAGTTCTTTTGCCACTGCCCATTATATTTGAGAAGTTGTGGCAGTCCAGTGAAGTTCCCACAGACTGGAAAAGGAGAAGCATAACCCCCATTTCTACTAAGGTAAAACAGAAAGACCAAGAGAACTACAGGCCAGTCAGTCTCACCTCCATAACCAGCAAGATCCTGGAGCAGATTCTCCTGGAAAATATGCTAAGGCACATGGAAAATAAGGAGGTGATTGGTGAGAGCCAACATGCCTTCACTAAATGCAGATTGTGCATGACAAATCTGGTGGCCTTCTATGATGGAATTACAGAACTGAGTGATAGGGGAAGAGCAACTGACATCATCTACCTCGATTTGTGCAAAGCATTTGACACTGCCCTGCATGATATCTTTGTCTCCAAGCTGGAGAGACATGGATTTGATGAGAGGACCAGTCAGTGGATAAGGAATTGGCTGGATGGTCACACTCATAGAGTTGTGGTCAATGGCTCAATGCCCACGTGGATATCAGTGACTAGTGGTATTACTCAGGAGCTGGTATTGGGACCAGCATTTAACACTTTTGCTGGTGATGTGGACAGTGGGATCAAGTGCACCCACTGCAAGTTTGCCAATGACACCAAGCTGTGTCATGTGGTTGACTTGCTGTAGGAAAGGGATGACATCCAGAGGAACCTGGATAGGCTTGAGAGGTGGGCCTGTGCGAACATCTTGAGGTTTAACAAGTCCAAGTGCGAGGTCCTGCATCTGGGCCAAGGCAATCCCAAGCACATATACAGGCTGGTTGGAGAATGGATAGAAAGAAGATCTGCTGAGAAGGACCTGGGGTCTCTGGAAGACAAGAAACTTAACATGAGCCATCAAGGTATGCATGCAACCCAAAAAACCAACTGTAACTTGAGCTGCATTGAAAGAAGAGTGGCCAGCAGGGCAAGGGAGGTGATTCTCCCCCTCTACTCTGCTCTTGTGAGACTACACCTACAACACTGCATTCAGCTATGGGGCCCCTAGCTCAGCAAGGACATGGACCTATTAGAACAAGTCCACAGGAGGGCCACAAAGGGGCTGGAACACCTCTCCTATGAAGACAGGCTGAAGGAGTTGGTGTTGTTCAGCCTGAAGAAAAGAAGGCTCTGGGGAGACCTCATTGCACCTTCCAGTACTTAAAGGGGACCTACAGGAAAACTGGGGAGGGGCTCTTTGTCATGTACTGGAGTGAAAGGATGAGAAGAAATGGCTTTAAACTAAAAATAGGTAGATTTAGATTAGATATTGGGAAGGAATTCTTTCCTATGAGTGTGATGAGTCACTGAAATAGGTTGCCCAGAGAAGCTGTGGATGTGCCCATCAGTGGAAGTGTTCAAGGCCAGGCTGGATGGGACTTTGGGCAACCTGGTCTGATGGACGGTGTCCCTGCCCATGGCAGGGGGATTGGAATTAGATGATCTTTAAGGTCCCTCCAACCCAAATTATTCTATAATTCTATGATCCTATAAATAGCAAATTTCTTCTTCTGTTTTATTCTTTCCACCAAATATCAATTCCACATAGACCTAAATTATGCTAACTCAACTGTTTTTCTGGGAACAGGCTACCCTGGACCATTCAAACATTTTCGTTTGAAGATAACATTATCAACCAAAGAGTTCCTTGGACTGGATCTGCCACTTGTGGTTTCCAACAACACACAAAGACTGAAAGCTAATGGTGTCAGTATCTGTTATATCATATAAATAGAGGCTATGAATCAGGTATGACTTTAATATGGAGGATGGTGAGAAGGTTGTCACATCTCATTACTGCGGCCCATCATTATATGTATGCAATGTCACATTAGATGGAGAGAAGATGCAACACAATTACGTGCCAATTGCCTTCACTGTGCAATTTGCCTTGTACATGCAAAATATTAATTCAGTTTAAAACAAACAATAACAAAGGCTATATTTAGAGGCAGAAGAAAACCTCTCTTTGGAGAAAACAATAATGATTCACAAAAAAATATTAAAAAGTTGAAAACTAAACACAAATTGCTTCATTGATTTAATAATAACTGGGTGGACATGGAGACAGGCTATAATCCTGCCTATTTTCACATAACGTAAAAAAATATTAGTACTTCCCTCTCTAAATGTAAATTATATATCTTCATTCATCTGCTTGTCTCTATTATTTTACCCAACAAACTGACCAAACAAATGAGAAAAGTATCAGCCTGTAGTTATTTAGCATACAAAAACAAAACCATCACATATTCACAAACACCTAATCCTGGAAATTCAGAGTTTTTCAAAAGGATACTTTTAGAAATGGTTTTTTAGATTGTTGTGATGCTACCCTGTGTTTCAAGAGATGTACTTTCTGACATTGAAATACTTTTAGCCTATAAAAGCTGAAAGAATCTCCTTTGAGGTTAGTAGATTGAATGCAAATGCAAAACATGCTGTGCTTAGTTCCTTTAGGTTAATTAATCTTTTAGTCTTTACAAAGTAGGGCTATTCAAACACAAAGATTAAGCTCTGTTCCAGCCACAAGATCAGAGGCCATTTGAAGTCATTACATGCTTAATCATTAAATTCTGCATCTGCTAAATCAGAATAAACTGAATATTGCTCATTAAATATATCATTATTTCCACAGTATCAGTAAAAAAGGACAATGGTCTGATCCATTTTATTCTTCTGTTCAAGCAGTGGGGTTAACAAGAACCAGATCTGCACAGGCCCTATAAATTTTTTTTTTTTTTTTTTTTTTCATATGTAGAGATGCTATAGGTCACCTAGAAAGGACAGTGCAGAGATGATCATTGGAGGTTATAGATACAGCAGATTCCCTTTTTGCCACATCTCTTTCTATTACTGCTACTTCATGTAAAAGCTGATACTGACACAGAAAAAGAACTAAAAGCCATATGCCTTGGGCAGCAAACTAAAAAGGATCATGCATAGTCCCTTCTAAATTCTCCAGAATTCCCAGAAGGAAAAAGCTTCCCTTTTTGATTAGAGAGATTTTGTGTCTTTATGTGTGTGTGGGCTACATACATACACATACAGGGATAGAAAAGTGAAGGAATTGCATTTTTTGTAATTTTCAAAATTAATATATTTTTTTACCCATAAAAAAATACTCAACAAATAATTTCCTTAAAACTTTCCAGTTCATTTACAAAAAGCTTCTTCAGAAAGAAAACTGTGACAAAAAGATTCTTCTCAATCAAATCTTTATGACATCATTTATTACTTTTGTGTTATTTAAGGGTACACATCATCACCTGGAAGGGATTCAAACCAGAATTTGAATCCAACTGAACTTTGGTTAAGATAAAGGTCAAATTATAAAATCCAAAGCTCCTGCTAGAGTTGGTAGGCTCTGATGAAATTCAGAACTGAAAAAAAGTCTCCAAAAACAGTTGATCTCATGGGGTTTATGCAATCTGGTTATAAAAAATATTGCTGTAAAATAGCCATGTGTTAGAAGTATTGAACCTGAACACCAATGCTTAGTACAAAATAATCACAATCTGATATCACTTTTTTTCCATTCAGTGAAAGGATGGCCCAGCCTGGCTATGCAGTGAAATACAACCCAGAGCCACCTGCCACTCAGCAAAGAGAACAAGGAAAAAGTTAAGAGTCAAAACGTCTTTCTAATCCTTTCTATTCCTGCCAGTGATTTAATGTGCTCTTGCTATGCTAAGTCAGCTAGTCTCAAATTTTCAGACACAACCTGTGCTTTGGTCCACATTTTGGAAGTGTTTATTGGTTACACTGAAAGCAATATAAGCTATAAGTGCTCAACATCTCTAAAGAGAAGCCCTAAATTGTCAAAAACAACATAAAGAACCTAAAGCTAGAACCCAACAGGGACCTTCCTTCAACAGGTAGAAATATCTATGGTTTTCAAAAAGATGGTCAAAGGGATAGCACAGAGCTCAATACATCAACAGGGGATTTAGAAGTCCCATGCACAGTTCACCATTGGGCTTCTCTTTGTATAGTGACAGTCAAGTAATTTAACCAAAATTTGCAGCAGATATGATAATAGCACTTTCCAATATCACATACATATGTTGAGAATAAGCACAGTAAAGCCTGGGAGGTTCATCTGTTGCAATGTAAAAGCAGTTCATTTTATACATGGAATGAAGAAAATGACACAAAACTTATGCATGGCTAGAAAGAAGTTAGGATTCAGACTGAAATGAAATATGAAATGTCCTGACAACACTTTGTATTCCAAGAAATTACTTAAGATAACCTTTCTTCATTTTAACAATATTGAAATGTAAACACTTTCTTTTTTCAAGAAAGATGTATTTACTGCAAGCCACAAAGACATTTAGATAAAGAAATATGTTTTCCACTTAAGTAAGATCAAAATTTCTACTCAACAGCACATTAAACAACCAAGTATTTTTCACACAAGAAGAACTAAGCAATCCTCTCCATCTTCTTATTGTCCTCACTCCATATTTTAGGCATGTATAAAGCAGCTCATATAATTTACTTCTGGAGATTATGAATTTGAAGTTGCAGCAGCATTTGATCAAGGGACGTTCAGCTCTGAACTACTCTGATAGTATCAACTAGTCTGATAGTAACAGAGTATCTTCAGGATAAGCTCCTTAAACTGGCCATAAAATACATCAAGGATGTCCTACATATAACGTGAAAACCAGGGCAGGTGTAAAGACAGGCTAGGCTCTGCCACCGGGCCACAGCCTGTCTCCTGCCCCACCACCATGGCCTGCCCACACTTAAATCCCCTGCGTAGTCATCTCCTGCAACAAGACATCCATTAGACCCACCAGGTACCCAGTGCTGTGCAGGAGGCACAGTTTTCCCACTCTTACCTCAGTGTCTTTCTCAATCTCTAGCCCTGCTGCCACTAGGTTGCATTCATACTCCTCCCTCTGCAGCCGCTTCTCTTCCTCCAGGGCGTCCAGTGGGCCCAGCTCAATCACCTGAGCCCCCAGTGGCTCCTGCAGGATGTGCCAGCCACTGTCTGGCTCCAGCTCGAGGTGACCCTTCCTGGTCTCTCCATTTGAAACAGCCGTGGAGTCTGCCCTGTTCATAGGCTCTGGTGAGCTGGTCCCATGCTGGTGCTGGGCAAGACGTTTTCGGTAGTGGTAGGCTAAAACATAGTCGACCTTTCTCTTGCTGTCCCTGAAGTGCATGCCACTCACAGAGTCCACAGCCCCTCCTTGGGTCCCATCCAGGTAATTGTTTATAATCTGAAAGGGAAACACACGAGTGTCACGAATCGAAAACCCTAAAGTCCAAGGAGAAGCCAGGCCTGGGGTCTGACTAAACACAAGCACTTTAAAGCATTAGATGGGCAGAGCAAAAAATTGAGATTAACTGGGGATATCTATGACCTATAAACTTGTACTCTGCAGATCAGATTAAATCACAATGAGCTCTTCTGACTATAAACAAATGAGAGTGTCTAAAGACAGTGACCTTATCTAGAACCATGGGACAGCTACCTATCTGACACATGGTTACGGACATGCATGCCAATGCAGTCTTCTGGTTTATATGTAAACAGACTATATAGGATACCACATCTGCATTTTAAAATGGGATTGAGAATTGGGAACAAGGATCACATTACAATTTGGGACACAAAAAAGGAGGAGCTGTGGAGCAAAGATGGTCAGGGAAGGGAAGCAGGTGACCGTGTGCAGGAGTAGAAAGAGCTGGTTCCAGCTAGAACAAGAAAAAGTTCCTCAAAGCAGTATGAGGGCAAGAAGGCAGGGCTGGATAGAGATGATTTGACAAATAACAGGGATTGGAGAGGATAAACCCTATGGATGGCTAACAGTTGATGTGTATTTTAATATATTATGAGAAGAATATGTGACTGAACATATTCTTTACATATTTCTTCACATACTTTACATATTTCCTTCTGCTGTGACACTGCAGAAGGAAATCAACAACCATAATCATTAAAATTGCCTGTGTTCTACTCAGATACTACTGTGGACCATTTCTGCCACCTCATCTCCACTATCCAAAACCTTCCGGCATGAAACTGCTTCCATTCTAACACCACTATCCCACCCTACTGTGGACAGCAATTCTGCAGAATCTGTGTTGAACACAAAACTGTTAAAAAGCACCCTTTCTAGCTCAATGTTGTATCTTAAAACCTTTCACAGAACTCTCTACTGTGTCATTCATTAAAGTGACACCAGCACTTTAAAAATGAGGAAATACATTCAAGCAAATAACTATGGTCACTCTGATTTAAATCAATGAACCCCTAATTTAATTCCAGCTATTTATGGATCCCATAGGTGGCTATACAAGCAAAATCTTGACAGGTACAAGTTAAAGTTTTTTTTCTCTCCCTACCTCCCCTTCTATTACGTGTACCAGTAGTCCTGAATTCAAAGTTAACCAAGCAAACTGTACGGCAATTTTGTAATTTGTTAACACAACATGAATAACTTGAAGGCTTTAGACATATATGCATATTGTTAAATACCCCCAACATCTCCTATATTCTTGTTTTTCATTGTTTCTCTTCACATCTCCTTTTCCCACAAAGTAGCTTTCAGTCACCAAATCCTTTAATAAATCATTTTTGTATATGCATAGTCCCTTTAGGCATATCTAAACTTACACTCAACAATAGATTCTGGCAGAATATAAAACTGCTCAGGAGACAGCACTTTATTGCAATTCCTAATTTCCTAGTTAGGTCTGTTTTCATGTAGTACTCACAGGCAGTCCATGCAAACCTTCACGATCCATCTCTGCCACAGTGAAGAAAATCCTGTTCCAGATCCCTAGTTACCCTTCCAGAGAGTTTCACACAATACAGCACAGAAGTAATGATGTCACCAATGCCTGGTTGCTGGCACAACACAATGCGTTAGCTGACTCTAGAGAAGATGAATTCCAAACATCCTCTCTTACTGGCAAGTGTGGGCAGAAATTAGATGCTCAAACAAATGCAGAAGAGAGAACAAGGAGGTTGGGAACATGAAAAGTCACTAAGAGGTTTTCCTGTTTATTACCTGTGTGTAGCCAGCTGCCACAACCTTGCCACCTGAGAGATCACCATAGCAACATTAGATGTTGCTGGAGTTACACAAAATAAAATGAGGAGATACAGCAGTTCCATTCTCCCTGTCTTGTAGACTCTTGCTCATTCCTCCCCAGCCACTCTTGGAAACAAAGTGCCATCCCTGATATTATGGGTTTCTATTGAACAGAGAATGTCAAAATTCCCACAAAATTCTGTGAGAGCTTTTTCTGGCCCTAAATTTACAATACTTTATTCACCATGTCACCTTCTGGCACATGAAGGCTTTATCAGAGAAACACAAATTAAGTAAATTTTGCGATTTGCAAAACATCACTGAAAGAATTATCAAGATCTTTCTCTCCTTCTCTCTCACAGCCCTTGTAGAAGTCAGAATCAGTGATCTAAATTACCATTTTCAGTCCCAGACTCATTGCTTCTTGATGTTTCCAAGACAAGCAGCCAGTACACCAAGCAATGAGAATATCTGAAGGTAGGATCGGCATTTCATCACAGTTTTATTCTATTCCTCTAATAGCAAATATATCACTACAAACGTATCCCAAGAGGTCTCTCCCTTAACAGCCATGCTCTGAAGACTGCAGCCTCCCTACGCTTCCATTTTCCAGTCCAACTCAAATTAACTTCTAGGTAAGTGTTTATCTATGGTTTGAAAAAAAGATAGACAGTTTAGTCATCAACCTGGAGATCTTTTCCTGCACCAAGGTAATATCAACCTCTCTATTCCTGCTCCAGAAGATTTTGACTCAAGTAAATTATTAAGTAAAGCTTGGTGATACCACTAGGACAATTACTGTTTGTTATACACTAAGAGAACCTACTGAACTATCTAAGGCTGTAGTATCTGTTGACTTGCACTCATTTTTGTCAGTATAGTTTGGATTTGCCTAACACAGAAGAGGAGTGCATCATATTCTGCTCACCCTGCTCCAAGCCTCTTCCTCATCTCAAAGGTATTAGAGGTATGTCAATGAACATAAAATCCTACTTACAGAACTGCTGTAGGACTCCATATGGTTAGGTGCTTCAAAGGATCCATTGATACTGCAGCTGTGCAAGGAAGGATGGTTTTGAGGAACAGTGAGGTATTTGCTGTTGCATGCTGAAAAAGAGTCTCTTGATGATGTTGCTGCCTTCTGTCTGCTCAGACATGGGTGTGAGGGAGCTAGACGAAAGTCTGAGAATTAGAGATAAATAGTGTTACATTAAGAAGGTTTTTGGGCAGGTAGTTTCCTAAGGGAATAAGGAAAAACAATTAATGGACACCATTTGACTTCAGGTGCTGAACTTAAGTAAATGGAAGAGGTGCACACAACTGCAGAGTAGCAGGTATTTATGTGAACTGCTGGAGAAGTGGGAACTTCACATACAATAGTGCACTTAGCTCAGCACCATCTTGGTTGTTCAACAGGATTTGTACTCCTGCACTTAACCGCAAGATTAGAAGCTGGAAAATCTTTGCTTTGCAACTAGCCAACGACCTCCCACCTGAACATGAGCAACCTGTGTGTTTCAGGTGACTTTGCTGGGGTTCTCTGGGTGCTGTATTCATCCCAGATGGGAGTCAAATTACTGCAACTGAAGTGAGTCAAGTTTGTTACAATTTACAACTAGGCCTGAAGTGGAGTATTTTGCTTCTGGTGTAATGTCAGCAAAATTAAGTGCAATCAGGTACAGATAGAAACTTCTGGCTAGCAGCCATTCTCTGTTAAGAAGTCAAATTTTAGACAAACAATGGTGTGAAATTGTCATGAAGTACATTGAAGTTTATCCCTAAATGTTTTACTTTGAGGGACTAATGTCCTGAGACTTAAGACATCTAGTTTTAGATGTGTTCTCCATCTCTTTTATTAGCAAATTTCATGGGCACAAGGCAGCATAACTGGGACAGGTTTTTACATGCTATGTCCTATTCACTACCACTGCCATCAATAAGCTATATATGTCGTACAGCAGTGTACTACAACAATAGAATAAAAGAAGAGGATTTGGTCATGGGTAGGAAATGCAGTCAACAGAAGCAGTGACAGGGAAAGAATGATGATAAAAAGTAATGATTACAGAAACTTGTGTAACGTACAGATGTTTCATACTCTTTCCCCCTCTAGTAGTGCCATAACTGTAAATTGAAAGTTGAATTGATTTATTTTTACCCATATTTTCTTTGAGACGCTTATTCAGTTCAGAAAATAGGCTTGCTCTTTCAAGCATTAGTGTTTTCTGCCAGAGAGAAGATCCAGGTGGAGCAGACTCATCTGCCCACAGAACTAGCCCCAGTACCCCTAAAAAGATAAAACACCATGCTTCACCAGTAAGTACTTCTGTCTTCCCCAGGAAGAAGAAATAATTGGAATATTTATTGGCTCCCACATATCCAGGGAGACACTACTTCCATGATATTTCTTCTTGACTTCTTAGTAGGCAATCCTAGCAATGCTGCAGTTCTTTTCCCCCACTTCCATCTTAGGGGGAAAAAAAAAAAAAAAAAAAAAAAAAAAAAGGTAGTTAAGTAGTTTCAACAGCCTAGTATAGCTACTTTCCAGTTTGGGAGGAACTGCCCTATGAGATCTGCTGCACTGTGTTAAGACAATACGATTTCCCTCATGGTGATGGAGACAGGGCAAGAGGAAGGCAGGAATAACTCTCTCACTCAACATTCATGTGGCTGAACAGTATTTCTTCCACAGTGCTGAGCCATCTTACTGGTGGCAGAAGTATCTTGAATTGCATCTCAGAAAAGAAAGAATTGAAGAGATGAATATTCAGGAAACCTACAGAATTGGGCAGTGATCTTCTTCAAATAATTCAAGGAAAATCTAAAAGGATCCATTCTTACTGATGGTGAAAACAGAACTTTGTGTCTCTCCCTCATTTGGGGTGGAGAGGGAAAACTGCTAAAATGTCTGGAAGTTATATTTTCCTCTCAATTATTGAATCCCTTCCATTTTTTAAGAGTCAAAGGCAAACATTATGTTCTATTGCTAATCTTCTATGCCCTCTACACAGTCTGAATCTACTTACCTGCAATTATGTGCAAAAAGAGGAGCCAGAATTATTTTTAAAAAGGAAATGCTTAAGGAGGGAAGGGTTGACCCCTACAATTATGATCATTCTTGATTCCTTTCAATACCAAATTAGGGTCCTGCAGCTCTTGAACCATGCAATGGTTGACTCACCAGTTTTCCTTTTCTGATCTCTCAAGGAGACTCACACTTGTTTTACTTTAATGCAGTATATAATGATGCCACAAGGGAAACTCCAAGGCAAATAATTAATAAGTGAAGCTTTCATTCCCAGATGGTAAGCATGGTATTTCTCCAGTATTTTCAGTCTAAGCCTGGGATATCTCACAATACCTTTATACAGTCAATTAAATACTTTTTTTTCTTCCTAGTCCTTTTAGTTGAGCCTGGGAAAAAAATGTGCAGTCCATTTATAATAAAATAATTTCATTTCCATTATGCTTCCCAACCTTCACAAACTGTGTCACAAACCTGAGGTGAACATTGGTAAGCAGGTGAAGCCATCAGTGATGGCCAGTCAGAATAAGTTTTTTGATGGAAATGCAGTTTCTATGTCAGAATCTGGAAGACTCCTATTCACCCAGAAGTTTTTCATCTTTCCAAATCAAACTGACTGAACCAAAATATTTTTCTCTGAACAAATTCCACATTTGACAGTACTTGCCGATAGTACCACAGCTCCTTAGGGGCTTGCGCTTCAGATGCTTCCTGACCTTCTACCCTGCAAGTCTTTACAACATCTGGCCTTACATGTTCTCATCCTGTAAATATTCTAGAGGAATTAGTATTGATAGAAACAATCTGTGTGTGCACATGTGCATGTCTGTATATATACATATATATATTTTTTTACATAAACAGATGCATATCTTTGAGGTGTGTATGTACACACAAACACACACCAAATCTACAACCCAGAGAACAGTGGTCGAGTGAATTCCACCTGGAGACAAGTGTTCAAGAACTACACTTATTTTAGAAAAATGGCATGGGAACCTTCCCTTTAGTCAAGCTTTGTCAAATTGCAAATGGCTTACAAGGACACAGTACCTTCTTAACCGAGTTTAAGAAGACACACACCACCAAAAGTGGAAGAACTAAGGAGGATAACTTAAAGGACCATGCTGCTTGTGAAATATGCAATAAGGAGCCAACCTAATTAGGAGATCTGTATTAATCTTGAGTAACAGCCAACTATCCAATCTGGGTGTTCCAGATGGTCAGATTGTCATAGGCACAGCCTCTGCAGAATACACTGTAAAAGGTTTGGCCACTCAGGGCACAGACACTGGTCTGCCTTTTTTTTTTTTTTTTTTTTAATCTTCCTCTCTTTCCAGTAAAGTATCAGAAGTGGTTACATTTCTGGGACACCACAGTGAGAAGTGTACTTGTAACTCACATCAAATCCTGTGCAAGGTTGTTCAAAATATCTGCAAATTAGCAGAATTATTTGGTGAGCTTATTATTCCTTCCACCCTCCAGTGAAATATAAAAATGAATTGGTTTTATTTACTGTTTGTAGATAGCTTGGCTTGAATGTGACTTTAAAGAATGTATGTATAAATAAGAAGATATAACATGGTTACACATGTATTCTTTAGGTCCCCACTGAACAAATGGCTTCCCAGTTCTGAAATGAACATCAAAAGAGACTGATTTCAATACAGCTAATCACACCTGTAAAAGTATGCAAGTATTTTAATCGCACTATGGTTTTCTTTTTTTTTTAAGCTGCCACCCCTTGTCTCTTCAAATACTCCCAATTGTATAATTTCTCAGTTCAAGAGTCTCAGACACAAGGGAATGCATGCTAATTAAATGAGCCTTGGTCAACCTTAGAGGAAGCAGTATACCTAAGGAAGTTCCTAGGAAAAATATTTTGTGTAAGAAATACATTCTTTATTCAGTAGGAAAGGTTTCATTACAGGCAATCTAGATTAGCATAGTGTTCTCAAACTTCTTATTTGAATAAAAGAAGAATAAAGTTTGACCATTAAATTTCAAATACTTGGTATCTCTTCCTTCAGGTTTGTTTAAGATCTATGTAGATGCTTAGTCTTCTTGTGCTTAACTACATGTACTAAAATTAGTCCCACAACACCATTATGCAGTTTTCTCTATAAAGAATATTTATTATTTGATCATATTCAGGAGTCTGGGAGGAAAGGTCTGAGTGTAAGGCTGAATGTAAAGGGATACAACTGAGATACTGATTCCTACCCAAGAAATTCTCATTTCTGACTGTCCTGGAGGGTCAGGGTGTGACATCTCAAACAACATTAGAAAAAGGTCCAGACAGGCAGACGTACCCAGGCTGCCCAAGGCACTAAGCCGGGACTTTTGAAAGGCATTTTTGCCCTTACCATCTTCAGTTTGAGAGGTACTGTTTAAGTGCTCAAATTGCAGGCTGCAAATTTAGATCTCTCATCTGAGTGAAAACTCAGCTATGGGGAAGAAAATAGGAAGTGGCAAACCTGAGGAAGGAAAAAGAAAAAGAAAAAAAAAAAAAAAAAAAAAAGTCTTCTGTTTCTAGCTCCAGTTCTTCCTCCCTTTGGTTGCATCTCCAAATTATTCCCCTGGAGGAATAATGCCTGGGGGATATGGCTGGGAGAGCATGATAAAGGTAGAAACCAGACAATGGATTGTATGGAGTTGTGTTGCCTACCATAAGCCTTAGCAGGACTGTTCTTTCTCTGATCTTGTCTTAGCCCTTTTTACTTCTTCCAAGCTACATTTAGACTCCCACTTCCCAGAAGCTTCCACTGAGTTACTCCTCTCCAGGGTAGTCTGCATACACTCTAATCTGAAATTTGCTTTAATTTGCTTCACAATGCATAGCTTTCCTATTAGCTATTGGTGAGAGCATTAGACAATCCAAAAAGCTTTGCCTGTTTTTAATTCCTACAATTCTTAAAAGGCATTAATGGTAGTTTGGAAAACATAATGAAGGAAACTGCTCTCTTCTGTAGCTATGGTGAGTTTGGTGTAGTTGTTTGCAAGGAGTAATTCTGGCACAAAATGAGCATCTTCTCATATCACCACGCACTTTGAGACTCTAATGTTTCAGGAAGTTGTTAATAGGCAGTAAGACGGAACAATTTGTCCATAATCCTCTGGCCCTTAGTGTGAATGTATATTCACAGATTCTTTAAAGAATTACTCAAAGGATAACAACAGTACTCATAAAAACATCCTTGTGAAAAGAATGGCAGGGATCAGCAAGAGTCACTTGCTTCACAGGGTAAGGTAAGACAGGAGCAAAGTATGACAGAGCAGAACAGTGAGTAACCCCACCAAAAGGGAGTTTAGGTGCAAGAACAGCAAGTCTGGCTCAGGATCAAGGACAGAGTGATCTGGGTCAGTCACAGCTTAGCAATCCCCCAGCAAGGCATCAGTGACATGGCAAGTCCAAGGCCAAGCCAGGAAGCTGAGCCCTCAGCTACAAGTCAGGGCCAGACTAACAAAGGTCCAAGATGGAGCACAGATATAGCTGATGCTCAGCTGAGACTTAGCATTAGTGGAGGCCAGCAGTAAAGCCACAGCTTGCAAAAAAAACTGTTCCCGAGGGAATGGATGGGTAGGTCCTCTCTTCCAGCTTCCTTCACAACAGCTCTGTTCAGTGAGGGAGCTGGCTGTTGACTCAGCCAGTTATACTCTTTGACGTAGCAAGCTGAGTATTTAGAGACGGAATTCCCTGTGGACCCTGACAGCCAGTCCTGAACTGTTGCCAGAAACATTGAAGCACTGTAAATGGACAGGGGCGAGAAAGTGGGGAAAGTGGGAGCTCCTTGCTGGCATGGACCTGCCCAAATAACTCTGGTCACAGACACAATTGTAAAAGCCTATGATTGCACTCCTTTGGTAGATGCTCATGGACCTTCACCTCTGACATTAGGAGCAGGAAGAATGCACCTGAGATAAAAGAATCATTCACTCACCTCTAACACATGCCATGAGCCTGAGTCTTTTAAGTGATGGAAGACTATGAGTCAAGAATGACGGAAGCAGAGCAGAGCTGTGGATAAGGATGTGGGAACCAAACAGTATAAAACCAAAACTGGTTATGTATAACTACATAATACACCTGTGCATACATGCTCACTTTTTTTCTTTTTTCTTCTTTTTTCTTTTCCAAAGCTGTCTCTAAATATATATATTACAGAAAGTACCTGATTTTTCACACATTACATGTATAACAGAACAAACTTGAACAGTGAAGGATCAGGAATAGAAAAAAGGACATCACAGTAATGCTACAAAGACTAGCATTAGGCCTTACATCTAATGGCTCTTTGCACACTGCAATTTGCTATATTCAAATAATTTTATGAAGGCAACTGGATGGGAGAACACAAAAATAGCAGGACTCCATGAACTTCAGGATAGTTTGGTGTTCACAACAGATCTACAAGACCCAGAAACACTAAGACACAATGTCTGGAAACAACCACAGAGCTCTCATCTGTGACAGTAAACAAATAGCACTACAATATTATCACTGAACATTATTCTAAAAAACTACACTGGGGGGAAAAAAAAAAAAAAAAAAAAAAAAAGATTTGCCTACTGATTGTCTTTTCCACATAGATCATGATGCTGTCCCACAGCTGCACTCCTCCTAAGACTTCTGAAGAAACAAATGTGTTTTATCTCAGAGCTGTTTGTATTAACCTGGGCCACAAGCTTTTCTTTTTTATTTTTATCTTTTTTTTTTTTTTTTTAAATGCCCTAAAAGAAGACACAAGTTCTTTCAAAGTGTTCCTTTTCCCATTCCCCACCCCCTTTCCATCTATTCAGCTTCATAGGCAGCAATTAACAATGAAGCAGAGAATAAACTTACCAGGTGCATGAGTTTCCATGTTGCCTGGAGGTTTGGCTGGAAGCTGCGACAGAGCTAATAGGATGTGGCTATGCTGATCATATGCACAATCTGCTTCTGCACTAACTTAAGAGTTGAAAGCATTAGCAGTTATTTCCATCCTGGCTTGATCCTTCTTTAAGCAAGCCACAGACTGAAGCTAATAAGCCAGACCTTCTGTTTTGGTTATTACCCTTGTGGAAGAAAGAGAGAGGAAAATGACAAAACTCCCATGACGTGAGAGGCCATGGCAATTCTCTACTGGAGGTTTAGCATCTTGTCTTCACGTTCCATAATACCTCAGCAAGCAACGTAAGAACATATTTTGCCCTAACTCTGCAGAAGGCAGAAGAGAAGGGGAAAGAAAAAAAAAAAAAAAAAAAAAGTTAATGCAAAACCAGGGCTCTGTAGCAGTCAGCTCTGTTTGAAAAGCTGTTCTTTCAAGGATTAGACTTAAATCCTGGAGGTGGTTTCAGAAGAAGAGTGTCTGTATATCTGCAAAGCTTTACAGTGCTTCACGGTAGAACCTAAGTGTGGTAACCTTTTTCTAAGGCTGTATCTCAGGTACTCAAGTTACCTCACTGCCTAGATGCTGCACTGTCATTCTTGCATGAAATATTCAGGGGATTATCTTGTAATCAACCGTATATTCAGACCAAGTGATAGATCCTGCTTACCCTTTAACATTATATACTGGGAGAAAAGGTTATTCCTGATCTTCTGAGAAAGGACTTATATTTGCTAATGCTAATTGGAGACAGGTGAAATTATTTGAAGTTCAAGTCTTTTTTCTTCTCTCAAGCTTATCTGTGACACTACATCAGTCTCTCTAATGCAAGAGGTGGGAATGGATTTGTTCATTGATAATAAAGTACAGTGTTTCTGGTGGCATGTGAATTAGGGTTGTGTACCGGGTCATGATCTGCAAGAGTAGCAGATATCACAGAGAGAAGTGCTAGTATCCTATGTTAGTCTCAGAACTTCATTTAGAAACTGCCTTCAGTTACACAACAAGAAACATCTTGGCTTCCACAGCTTCTGGACTGACTGGTCTAAAAACTATTAAATTACAGAAATTAAAAAATAAAAATGTAGAAAGTACTCTCAGGTTCTGTGTAAGCTTTTCAGAAGGAAAGTTACTTCAAACAGTTTGCACACTAGTCTATGCATACTTGTTTTGAGATGGTATGCCTGATTTTTTTTTTTTTTTTTTTTTTTTTAATGGCATGAGCACCCCACCATTTGAATATATGAATCCCACTTTAACCAAATGTCCACAACTGTTCTCTAGCTATATTTCAGACTTACTTCTTATGGGGCAAGGGGTAACAATGTAGAACTATAGAATACTCCATGGGAAGCATCTGTTGAACTACTTTTTTGTGTTGGTGTTTTATAAGCAATTAGTCTACTCCCTGGATAGATAGTAAACTTACTGCTTTGTATACACTCATCTCTGGGAGAGAGGAATGAAAAGTTGCTGAAAATTATGCAATTTTATATTGCTATTTTATGTTGCGTGAACTAAATGATAAAACAGAAAGGCACACCCACTAATTTTGAGGGAGAATAGGAATGTAGGGCTAGGTTCTTTGTGTCCTATGGATGCAAAGCTCTGCCTACATAAGTTCAAATTACTAACTCCTATAAGCCATGAGAATGGGTTCATTATAGGTAATACAGTTAGTACAGGTAATAAATAATATACACAGGAGGCAATAAGATAGGAAGCAATATCCAGTTAGTCAAAAAGGAAATGGGTTTATTTGGGGGTTTTTTGTTTGCCTGTTTGTGTTAAGACATTTTCCAATAGAGACAATCATATCATCTTTGTGTTTCTTAGGGTATCTGGAGATGGTGTTAGCTGATAATGTAAAGCCAGAGCAAATAATGCCAATATAGCAGATTGTGTTTCACCTGCTGTAGAGGCACTTGGAAGTCTGTAATAATTAGAGGAGAGATTACATGCCTTTAATAATTAACAAGCTTTATAAGACTCCTTCCCAAATCCATTTAATGTTCATGTAAATCTATCTTGAATCATGTTCACCAATCCAACTGGTCTTCTAAAGTGATTAGATGCATTCTGAATCATTGGTGGAAAGGCAAAAACAAAGATAGCTCAAAACAAGACTCGCAAGCAGTATATGCAAGTTAAAAATGATGTCTTTCAAAGCCTGAATTCTGCTGGTAAGTGTTAATTGTACTTTCTGATGTACAGCATGGTTCTGCTGTTTGGCACGCTACTACTGTGTGTGCGCACAGCTGTCTACTAAGCAGGCACTTGATTACAGGCCTGAGTTTATTCTTCACTTATTCCAGGAAAGAATGCTGCTGAAAAGAGCAGAGCTGCACTAAAATAAAACTGGACTGTGCAGAAGGCAATTGAAACCTGCAGGGAGGAACTCCGAGCCCATTTCTTTACTGACATCACCAGAAGGACAGCTCTATTAGGGTAGGCTGCCTGAAAAAATGCTTGCTTCTCATACTAGCAGGTGAGGGCCAAAAATCTATGTATCATCTCAGCCTGTTAAGGGAGATGCTATAGTATTCCCTTCCTTTTTCTCTTTCTCACTTGTCTGTTCCTATGATGACATTTTCAAGGAAAACACTACTTTGGCTTTATGCATCAAGCACTACAGGACCTTGGCTTTGCTTGTCATATATAGGTGCTAGCCAGACCTGATTAATAACAGCCATGACCATACAAAAGTCCACAGAAATCTATTCCGTAAGGAAAAAAACACTAAGTTCTCATGAGATATATTGTGTGACTACTTTAGTCCATGTACTGGCACAGATGTTTGAAAGCAAAATTGCAGCCAAGGAAGGTGACAAAAAGCCATGTAGCATGGGACATATTCTTGAATTGGTTTAATGTTTTAATACAAGTTTGTTTGTCCAGTTATATTGAACTACAAATGCTATGAGTTTGATCCTATAATCCAGATTTTTTTCCATAAATTACTTGGCTCTCCTCAGGAAAAATGTTAATTGTTTTAGTCTGAAAGCAAATATCTTTATTTCAGTTTGTTTCTCCCATGATACACTTAGACTTTTCTTATTAAATGAGTTTGTCTTTTTTTATTCCTAGTAGCTGATATGGTGCTGTGTTTTGGATTTAGGATGGGAATAATACTGATAACACACTGATGTTTTAGTTGTTGCTGAACAGTTCTCAGACCAAGTCAAGGACTTTTCAGCTTCTCATACTGCCAGCCAGAAAGGAGGCTGGGGTAGCACAAGGAGCTGGGAGGGGACAGAACCGGGACACAAGTGAATGGCTGTGTAGTGCTTAGCTGCCTGATGGGTTAACCTACAACTGTCCTTTGGGACATGCCCAAAATGGGGCATGAAGTTAATGTCAAGTCAATGACAGATCTGATCAGAGTACATTAATACAAATTTTTTATAAGCATTATGTCAGTTTAATAGTCACTGGTTACAATGTTGACTTTTTTTTCCTTGTTTTCAGAGTTGTGTTGTGTAATACTTTACTTGCTGTATGTGTACCCTGTTGTGATGTTGATCATCTCTTGGGGGCTGGTTTAATGCTATCATTTTGCTGTATTGTGTCAAACTGGCTTATGATATGATGAAATTACTAGTCATGAGACTAAGCCAGTATTTCTATTCAGCATTGCCATTATCTCTGTACTTTGAGAACCCTCTCTTCAAAACTATTAATAATTACACCCTTTACTTTTTCTCCTTGGGAAAACAATCTATGGGGGAGACAAGGGTGGAAAATTACCCCGTTTCTTCATTTTCCCTTTCTCCTTCATCCCCCTTTTCTCCTCCAGGCTAGTTACAATAGATCTTGAGAATTTTGAATATCCTTGGAATGTTCAAACCAGTATGTTCCTATTGCTATGTCTCCTGAATATGTTTCAGGTTTTGTTTAAGTTTAAATAAATATTTAAGAATACCACCCAGAGATCTGCCCTGAAGCAAGATAGTTGTGAATGGCAGGGAATGTGGAAGGGCTGATCTTACTTCTGGTCTTAACAAAAGTACCTCTGATTTGTATTTACAAGAAATGAGTAATGAATACTATGACTAGGACTAGAGGGGCCTTGCCTCCAGCCAGGGGGAGGAAAAGGACAACTCAGTTTATGGGTCTGTGTGGATTTGATGGTCTGGCACATCAGACCCTCAGGAGTATGAGGGTGTAGAGGACACCAGTGCACAATGCTATCAAGCTAGAAAGGGGTAGGATCCATCTGTATTTCTGGAGTGACAGGGGGATCTCAATAGCTAACCGTATTGGAGGCCAAAGTGAGCCTAACTGGGAATGAGTGGCAAAAGCACTCTGTTGTGACTGGCCTGAATGCTCCACGCATCCTTGGCACAGACTACCTCAGGAGAGGGTACTTCAAAGATATAAAAGGGTACTGGTGGGCTTTTGGAATAGTTACCTTGGAAATGGCAGAAATTAAACAGCTGTCTACCTTGCCCAGAGTTGTGGGGTTGCTGAGGGTCCCTTCAGAGGACCCTTCTGAGCCTGTTCAGAGGACCCTTCTGTTGTGAGACTGCTGAAGGTGCAGTTGACTCAAACTGTCCAAAGAGATATTCAGAACCATATGATGTTATGCTGAATAATAAAACTGGGGAGAGTTGGTTGGGGTGAGGGGGGGAGGGGAGGTGGCCACTGCTTGGGTATTGGTGAGCCCGTGATGAACAATTGCATTATGCATCATTCACTTTAGATTTATTATTATTATTACTGTTATTAGTATTATATCTTCCCCTTCTTTTTCTGTTTTATTAAACTGTTTCTTAGCCCATGAATTATTAACTTTTTTTATTCTCTCCCCCATCCCAATAGGTTTGGGGGTGGAGCGAGCAAACTGCTGTGCAATGCCATTGTGGCTTAACCTGGCAGGCGGTTAAGGACCACATAGCTGTTTGCCCACGCTCCCCTCCCCTGCAAGTGGGATGGGAGAGAGAATCAGGAGGAAAAAAAGTAAAAGTTCGGGTGTTGAGATAAAGACAGTTAAACAGGACAGAAAAGGAAGAGAAATAACAATGATGATGATGTTAATAATAATAGAATGTATAAAGGAATTGACGTACAAGGCAATTGCTCATCACTTAGCAACCAATGTCCAGTCTGTCCAAAAGCAGCACGTTATTGACACTATTCTCATCCTAAATCCAAAACACAGCACCATACCAGCTACTAGGAGGAAATATAACTGTCTCCTAACCAAAACCAGGACAAGTGTTTAGCTGCCTGCTGGGTTAAACCACAACAGAAGTAATGGAAGCAACAATGTTTGCCTGTTTGTTGGACAAACTTTTGATTGAACACTGTCCATCCACTTTGCTGATGATGAAAATGCTAGCTATGCTCATCTGATTTTTCAATGGTTACAGAAAACTTTAGCCCCATCTCTGCCCTGTGGATGTTCTTGTGTGTCCTTCCCATGTGGATAAGCTGGTGCTTGGCTCATTCAATTATCTAATTAGAAGGCCTGTCTGAAGCCATGAAGCCTTGGGCTGCAATCCTGTCAGCTTTTGCAAGCTAAGAAATGTCAGTCTGGGTCAAGGCACTAAATGAAAATGAAGGGGCAGCCCAGTGGTGGTAAGCAGAAGAGGACAACTTTGCTTTTCACCCTCTATCTACTTCTTTTCTCTAGTCCTCACTGATGTTACTGGCTGCTCTTTCAGCAGTTGCTTATTTGCAGCATCAGATGAATTGCCGTGCAGCTGATTACCTGGGGGACCCAAATCCATCTGTCAGGATGCTTAATATCTGGAGGCAGCTATAGTGATGGAGGAAAACTGGTGACAGATCTACTGCAGTAAGTGGGGATGGTGTTAATTAAAACTTTTTTTTTTTTTTTTTTTTTTTTTTCTCCCTGGGGTTATTGTTATTGTGGATTTATGTGTTTGATCTCCTTTTTGATCCTACAGCAGAATAAACAGACATTCAAGAGCAATATAGGGTATCTTGAATGAATAATAAGGAAAGAAAGGGCCTGCATGCTATATGTTTTCAGTCCACAGCTGAATGGTGAAAGAGGAGAAGGAGGGATCTATCTATATGGTTC
The DNA here is from genome assembly GCA_011076525.1 of Nettapus auritus. Classification (NCBI taxonomy): domain Eukaryota; kingdom Metazoa; phylum Chordata; class Aves; order Anseriformes; family Anatidae; genus Nettapus; species Nettapus auritus. The sequence goes on along the minus strand of CM021765.1, from coordinate 77,542,298 downwards.
CTCTCTAAAAGGAGTATAACTTGCTATTCAGTTGAAAGCATAGAGGGAGTTTTTCAAAAGAGAATGTTCTCAAGTTGATGCTTCCAATGGCAAACGCTTGTGCAGATAAGGAGGTGTTTTGACCCTTTTAATCACATGACATTGGCCTTCATGTGAGGAGAAATGGCTCTTCACCTCAGAACTTTCTTCACAGTTACCAGTGAGGCAATGGTGGAAATGCTCTCTGAAATGCCTTCCATATTTATAGATGCAAACCTAAATACTGCACAGGGAAAACATTATTTCCTGACCTTTTCTGCTAGACTTCTCAGGAACGCTCTTACCCTTCAGGACCTCTATATACACTTTTCATTATTTCAAGAAAGATTCTGCTAGAGCTAGAGAAACTATAATTTTTCACCCATAGCCTATTTCCAAGCTTTACAGATTTTATCACAAAAGTTTGGAAAGTTTAGTGTTGACAACAACCATCTCCCAGCCTCCCAGACGATTTATCAGAAAGGTAACTCAATTCAACAAGAAGTTGGAATATTTCTTGTCTTGCAAAAAGATAAATGGAATAAACAGGTTTTTTTTATATACATTTTTTAAAAATTAGTATTTCCCATTAAAAGCACTTGACTGACACTAGATTCCACCAACAACCACCCTCTGGAAATTCTTTTCCCTTCTGTAGCCTGACCAGACCAAATGGAATTTAAATCCTAATAAATTTATCCCTGTCAGCAGTAAGTAAATTAAATCTGCCACTGTCAATTAGACTTATGAAAGAACTCTAATGTTTTTAGCTAATGCAACAGTTGAAGTTCTGGCATTTGGAATAAGGAGAGATGAGCTTTCTCCTTAAGCCGCTCTGTAGAAGTGCTGTGGTAAACAGGTTAAAAGCTGTCTCCTAGCCCCATTTACAGATGCTGAGGTTTTGCATATGGTATACAACATGTCCTTAGCACACAATTTCTTTGCATTCAACTTAAGGAGAAAAATGTATACGGATTGCAGAAATATTTGGTTGCCTGAGCCATAATCATTATTGTGTACCAAGAACTCTGACTGTAAAGCGCCATATGCATTACATGCATACAGCATGAAATTAAGGTCTGAAGTGGGGAATGAAATTACAAAGTCTCTGAAGTCAGTGCTAAAAGCTTTGGGACATGTTATTTAAGTAGAAGCAACTGTTTCCGTTACCATGCCATTTTCTTTTATTGATGAGGATAACTTTCCATGGTGAAGATGAAAGAACAATGCAATCTCAAATCTCTCTTCCATAAACCATACCAATACTGCTCGATTGTGCTAGTAAATTTTATTGTTTGTTATGCTGATACAATTAGTTAGTCAGAAGTCTACTGAATAAAACTGTCTACAGAGAGGAAATTAGGCTTTCACTGTAAAGTTCTTCCATCATAAAGCTCAAGATTAAACCATTGGGCTCCTTCAAAATATTCACTCTGTACACTTGCGCAAATTGCATTCACACTGAGAGGCAGAAGGGATGTAATGTTGCACCACCGTGCCATTGGCACACCGGAGTGGGATCATGACTGTTGTTGTTAGAGTGGCTGTACAGCAGCTGCACACATCTTCCCATTTCCCCATCTGAACAGAGTATCTTGTATTGCTTCTACACTTGCCCTAGACAGAAAAAGAGATACTAAGTTTGAATAGTGCCAGAAACCCAGTGAAATCAAAATCCGGGTCTTCAAAACATCCATGGACTTCTTTGCCTGGAGTTCAGTGTTCTGCTGCAAAACATGAACTCAGAAACAGGTATCTGATTCCAGAGTGTTGGGTGCTAATCAAAGACTAATGTTTCATGAACATAAGCATAGCGAAGAAGAGATGAAGGAACTGGTCACACACACACAAACACACACACACACATATCTTGTGATATCCAGCATTATTGTATTGGCTTCTAAGCACACACAAAATGGTAGTAAGAAACACTCATATCACCTCAGCCATATGGGATGTGCATTCAGAAAGTGTGTTAGTCCAACTACTGCAATCCCTTCAAATTTTCAGTTGTTTCTGAAATGCATTTCTTGTTGCTCTGCATGCTAAGCACACACACTGTTGTCCTCCTGGTTGATATTTACATTGCTGTTCCTGTCTGATCACTTTCCAAATTTAGAACTAGCTGTCCATTACTTTGACATATGCTTTCATGATATACAAACAAAGGACCTCACATCAAACTCTGTCAGTCCATCTGTTTTTGTGGTTTTTCATTTTTATTTCTGAGATTAATACTATAAATATATATACATATATATATATGTATAGCATTATCAGGAAGAAGTTTAGAAAAAAACATACTCAGTGCCAACCACAGCAGAAACATTTAGTTTACTCAACATATGGCCAGACTCACAAAATAAAATCTGTACTCATGCAAGAGAAACTTCAGTACATATGACTCGATGGCTAAGAACCTGATTACCACTGAATTTTGTAGATAGGACAAGAGGTTAAGCATATATCTTCTTTTTCTTTTAAGTATTATTGTTCTTAAAGCTTCCATTCATATTAAGTCTTGTGTAGAAAATGGAGGCACTGCATCAGTTACCGAAGAGAAAAGCCTGGGTATGGGTACTCCTAATAACCCATCCCCGTTCTTTTTTTTCTCAGTAGTCATGATATACTGGAAGATTCATTTTGCTTACGGCATCAGCTAAATATAATACTCAAGTAGCTGGGTGCAACACAACTTCTTGGTTTCCATCCATGTACATCATCGTTAGGACTGCATATAAGGGTTGCATTCAGTCCTTGTATAAAGCATGGTTATCTCAGATTGAGCACTTGTCTTGCTACAAACCAGTGAGGGAAGAGAATTTCCATGTTGGTTCCCAGTCTCAGGGAGATGGAAATATCCAAAAGGGATGCTATGCTCCTGTGTCAAATGCAAGTTGCTATACAAGTTGTAAGGAGTGCTGGGCAGGAAAAGTCTGTACCATTAAGATTTTAATCTGATTATGGAAATGAATAAGACATGCAGAACACAACAGCTTGGTGCTCTGGCCAACAGAGGAGCTATAAAGCTTACAGAGCACAAAAGTCAAATCACAACACTTGAATTTGTCTGTTTAAAGCATCATGCATCTAAATACCTATTTACACTCATAAGCCAGCTTCAGAGCTTACAGAAGGATGTGTGTACCTAACTTTAGACTCAGATCTGAAAATCAGCTTTGGTTATACTGAGATGAAAATTCTCTTCTGTGTAGAAAGTCCTAATAAAACTATTTCAGAGGCATTCGTTTCTGATGGAAGCAAAGGAGTATGAACTAAGCCTTTGCGGCTTAGATTATGTGCCTTCTTGCATGGTTGCTTGAATACAGAAAATCCAGCATCACCAAATTACTTTAGGAAATAAGTGTCAATTAGGTTTACACAGTTTGAGTGACTCAGTGAGGACAGAAACTGATGCTCTGTTACTGAAGTGGAGCCATAGTGGAGCCAAAATGTCCCTTTGCGGAAGACAGAAAATGGGCACAGGAGGCAAGGGAAGATGTTGGAGTGGGTGTGTGGGAGTGCTTTTATTTTTTACCTCACAATGAGAAATAGGCACTTCCTTTTCAGCCACACATCCATTGATGTTCCGATATTGCAGTCTGGTACTTACTGGTCGACATTCCTCTTCCACACCTACCAAATTAAAAGAAAAAAAAAAAAAAAAAAAAGGAAAGAAAAAAAAATTACAATGATGGTAATTGCTTCTGTGTGAATGAATTGCTCTACATGGATAAAGCAGCTTCCTAAAATTCCACTAGAGAACAGGTTTTCCCTCACAGAATAATAAAGGTTGGAAAAGACTTCCAAAATCATCCAGTCCAACCATCCACAACCACCAGTATTACCCACTAAACCATGTCCCTAAGCACCAGGTCCAACCTTTTCTTAAACACCCCCTGGGAAAGTAACTCCCTGGGCAATCCATTCCAATGCCTGACTACTCTTCCTGAGAAGAAATGTCTCCTAATTTCAAACCTGAACCTCCCCTGGAGCAACTTGAGACCATTCCCTCTTGTCTTATCACTCATTATCTGCAAGAAGAGGCCGACCCCCATATTTATTTTCAGTTGACTGCTTTGTTTTAATGCTTCTTTGCAACCTAATATCTGCCTTTTACTCCCTTTTGAAAGATTCTGCAATGCTACATTGGACAAGCCAAATGCAGAGGAAAATAATGAGGTCACACATAGGAACCCCAGTAACCTAATCAGGGAAACAGAGTATCTTGTCCTGGATACTCTAAGACTGTCACAGGAGACAGTTCTCATTCCCTCAGAATTATGCCCCTCAAGATGAGTCAACGGAAGCAGCTCTCCAGATCACCTTATAGACTGAGGTGGGTCACTGCCTATGGATGCATGGGACTCATTATGGGATGTGAGGGAAGTACAGCTTGGGGTTCTATAAGACTCACTAGGGGATTTTATAGGGAAGGAACCAATGTTGGGGAAAGAGAGGAATCAGGGTGGATTGAGGAGGAACAATCATGGGAATACAGATGGATAAATGCATAAGGGTGGGGTGGTTGCATGTTAAACAGCTGCTTGTCCATATTTTTGTCTGACCTTGCCCTGCCCAAATTGGTCTCTGTAGTCTCTCCTGTCTTCTTATTAAACTCCATATCTAATTATGTCCTGGGTGATAAACTCTCTATTTTGTGTACATGTATATGGAGGATATACATATATATATGGATTTGATACATATATAAATATGTATATTAAGTGCCAGCAACAGCACTTGGACCACAGGTCATAGGGCCCATGAGGACAGACAGGATGGGACAACAAAACTTTTAGAGAAATACTATTGCAAAAAATCTAAGTTTGGGTCAATGGAAATTTTGCCACTGTCCTCAGCAAGCCATGAATTATTCTTATACTTGTTTTCCTGTACTTTTTGATGTTTTGCTGGTAAGTTTCCCATGTGAAATTTTTGTTTGTTTGTTTTGTCTCTCCTGTCTAATGAGAAATTCACACAAGAAGCAATAGGTCTGAATTTGTTATGTGTGGAGCAGCATACATAGCTTTCAATAATTTTTCCATGTGAATGTCATCACCAAATTGCCTGTGTGCCTTGCTAAAGCTTCACATTTTATACACACACACACATATAAACATATACTAAAAAAATAAAAAAAGCTTGACAAGTGTTTCTGACTCTAGGGTTCTTGGAGCTGCCGATTCTCTTTTAATGATTTCATAACTTTATTTGATAAAACTTCTTCACCTAGGAGGAATATGCAGTTTTGTCCACAGAACTGAAAATCCCAAACAAAATAATTGTTAGTCTCAACAACAGCTTCGCTGTCTTTTTGATCCTGACTTATTGACTTGCTCTCAAGTTACTTCTATCATTTACTTTTGTGTAGAATTTCTCCTTTGCAAAGTCAGCTGCTTATAGATTAACAGGACGTATCCAGTTGAGATCAACTGAGAAAAGACGTAAGAAGCAGGGATGCAAGTCATTTCTGAAGGGGGAAAATAAGGAATATCCTTTAAAATTAAGTCCTTTGCTAGTACCACAAAAAAAAAAAAAAAAAAAGAAAAAAAAAAAAAAGAGAGAGAGAGAAAACAAGCCTGTCCAGTTATGTGCTCCTACTCAGAAGTACGTAAAGCCTGTAAAAATGCACTTAGACTTAGACACACTAATGAACTGCAATTGCCAAGGTATACCACACTAAGAGAAACTGTTTCCTTAAACAACTTTTGCTCAAAGTCATGTAAGGGGTCTACAGAGCCAAAGTCACCAGCCTAAAACAAAATCACCAGCCTAAACTGTGCTTTGAACTTGAGAGAAGAAATTAATTGCCCAGTTGTTTACAGTACTAAGGTGTCTGAAAGACAAGCTCTTTCAAGACCTGGGAAGGTGATTTAACCTACATCTAAGCATTCTATATCTAAGTATCCATAAGAAACCAATTATTTTCATATCTGAGCTTTAAGATTAAATAAATTACTCTGGTTTTGCAGTAGCCTTGCCAGATCTTGGCATTCCCTACGGTGTATGTAACAAACTGCATATTGCTACTGAGTGTCCCAGTTGAATTCCAGGTCTGAGAAAGACGTAATTAATGGGTAGAGGTGAAGAATGTTTAGCATCAGATTGATTCAAAACCACTTGTTAATCACTGTTCTTCCTTTCATACACAAATCAACTGATAACTCACAATTAGTTGACTGCATGCAATATGTTGGCTTTTGCATTGGATTCCTTTTTTTATTTGTGAAGAAATCTGAATAGAAAAGTGACCAGGAATAGGACTGCACTGTAACATGAGACTTCAGTTTTGAGCTATATCCAAGCAAATGTCACTGGGAATGAGGATTTGAAGGGCCATGCAATATGGACTCAGTTAGTAAAGCCCATTCATCCCCACATCCTTTAAATATTAAGATGTTTTTCAGAATAAGTAATTTTCAGTATTCCTTCCTCGAAGACTAAATATAGACTAATGCTCTCTTAATGAAATTACCTGTTTGAGTGGTTTGATGACGGTCTATCTCAATCGCTTTCTGACTTGCATTTCTGAAGCCAGAACTCAGTGATTATGTAGGCAACCAATGGCTACAAACTCTCTAGGAGTTAACTTCTTTCATCAGGGGTATTATTACATCAGCAACTGTGGCAGTGTGGTGATGGGCTGCTATACTGGGTATCTTTTATTTATTAGCACATGCATAGAGTAAAACAAGACAAAATGGAGGACAGGCAAAATGTTGATATTCTGACATTTTCTTTTGAAAATATCATTTTTTTAATTACTTTTTTAAAATGAGCTACAGGTTTCGGTTTTGTTTGTTGTTCTTCTGTATGCTTTCATTTTTTTTACTTACCAAGGAAAACCTAAGACGTTATCTGTTCAAAAAAGCTTCAGAGATTTGTTTTAGAAATGAGAGCCCATCCTTCCTCATGTAAGGAAACCCCTTCTACACTCAAAGACTGACTGACATTCAGATTATCTACACAATGATGCATGAAATTAAGAGTTGAAGGACTTACTCCTAAACTGCGTAATTTAAGATGCAGACAAGCTGTTCAACAGGCATGAACCATTGATAAGCAACTGCCCCACCAATTTTTTGTTATTTCAATATTTAAAAAAAATATATATATATAATTATTTTAACCATCTCTTTTTGCTAAATACATTTTAAATCCATTGTATATTCATGAAGTGGTTGCCTCACATATTTAGTATCAGTTTATGTGACTTGTCAACCTATGTGTGATATTGTTCCCATTCTTTTCAGATGAACAATTAAATATAATATTCATAATTCAATATCTGCAAAACAGTATATACTAAAATGCATAGAGTATCTATTTCTTTCAAAGTGCTTGTGAATACTGCCAAAACACGTTCTAGTGGAAAAAACATGACAGCACTACCCATATCAGAGGGGGTGACTTGTCCAATGGTTTATTTTGACTACACTGCTTATCCCTGTTTTATCCAAGTACATCTAATGTCAAACTTTGCTCCTTACCCAGCAGCTTACACTCCCTGCAATTTCGAAACAAGTCTTTTCGCTTATTTACTTACATGTGTCACAGCAGGTATTGCCAAGTTTTGCAATTCTCCCCTAAAACAATAAAAAATACTTATATTGTGGAACAAGCAATAAACATTTGTTCTGCAGAAAGCCTACAAAAGGATGTTTGAAAAAGTGTATTTAGGTAAGAAAACTGCATTTCTATACTGTATACAAATATAAGTCTACATTAGTAATCATAATTTCATTTTAATCAATTTTAAGTTGTTCAACTTGTGATTACATTTGTTGAAAATTGATTGGAAATATTTGATGATTTTAACAAGTTCAACACTTTAAAATATTGCTTTTACCACAGTTTATAATAGCAGCTTTTTAAAGTAAACATGCTGAATACAAATCAATTTGGTGGTGAATACAAATAAATTTTGGGGAACCAGAGTGATAATACCCACAACATTTAAATATTTTGTTTATGGAAAAATAAATAAATATATATATATATATTTTTTTTTAAAAAGAAAAAAGATAAATGGTCTTACAATTTCTCTTTTTTTTTCTTTTTTTTGTTTGTTTGTTTGCTTGCTTCTTTGTTTGTTTTGGGGTGTATGTGTGTAAAAAACAAACAAACAAACAAACAAAAAACAGATAATGGAAGCTTTATTCTTCCTGCACTTAACACATCAAGACCTCCCCCATTTGCTTGATGTATATGTTGAGAGAGGCTTGGGCATGAGCTTTGTTAAATGTTTCCTACGTCCTGCCATGCATGCTGTCATGAAAATGGGACCAGGTGGATATAGTAGCTGTGTGATGCTTGATAAGCATCTAGGGTACCATGTGATACATCCCTTCCTGGAGTCCATAGCCTGCACTCTGTTCCTCAAAGACAGGTGGGCAAGTTTAGTAGGGTTTTTAATATGACATTATAATAAACCACTGCAAACGTGGAAGCCTGAGCTCTTCCCAGAACTGTGTTGGGTCTGTCTGGGATGGAGTCACCTTTCCCTGCAGCAGCCCACACAGTGCTGTGCTCTGCACTCGTACCTGGAACAGCACTAGTATCACTCCAGTGTTGTGTCTATTGCTGCATAGTGCTGGCACAACATCAGGACTCCCTCCAAGCCCACAGGAGCCAGCAGGCTGGGGGTGGGCAATTGTTGAGGAGGGGACATCACCAGGGCAGCTGACCTAAATCGACCAAAGGGATATTCCATAACACCTGACGTCACTCTCAGCAATAGGGGGGCTCCCGTGGGGGAGGGCAGTCCTCCTGAACAACTGGTATGCGTTTTGAGGCTCTGCTTCCCAGGACGTGACCGAACATAGCTCATTGATGGGAAGTAGAGAATAACTTTTTTTCCTTTCTCTCTGTGCTTCCACGCAGCCTTGTTGTTTCTTTTGTTACTTTTTCTCCCCATTCCCTTTCTCTTTAATTAAATCATTCTCATCTCAAACCATGAGCTCTTTGTGTTGACTTTTTTCTGCCTTCCTCTTGGAGGAAGGGGAGAGTGAGAGAGCGGTTGTGGTGGAGCTCAGCTGCCCACTCGAGTAAAACCACCACATGAACACAGGTAAAACTTCCTTTTTCTAATATTGTAAGAGGGTAGAGAAAAAAATGCCTTAGTATTTCATAAACATCACCATAGAAAAAAGGGGCCAATTTAACTGTTTTCTCAATATGCATAATTATTCGTGCTGTTTTGCTCTGAATACTGAACTGAAAACACTGTGAGAACCATTTTCTTGGTTCACATGGAATAGAATTACTGCATAGAATCTCAGCATCTCTCCCGCAGCATAGCCCCACATAAAAACAGCATATATTTTAAAATAAAGAAAACTTGAAGTTTTCTGAATTTCAAAGAAAATTCGAATTCAGTTTATCCAAGGTGCTGGGAAAGGGCTGGAGTTTTCCATCTCTAATACACATAAGGTACCTATATACAGAACCGTAAACATGACAGTCTACAAGGAAACCTAGGGCCCATTTCATTACTTACACCTTCAGCCAAACATCTTCTGGAATCAAATGGAGGACAGCCAGTGATTCTCCTTTCCCAGATAAATTCCCCTTTCTCATTTATTTTACAGGAGTGACTATCACAGCCATCCTGAAGTGATCCATTTGGCTGTAAAGATTTAAGGGTTGTTAGATTTACACAAAAACACAGGACAGTAAGTTTTCAGGATAAAGTACAACCTGACTATTCCCGTATTGATATTCAATTAATATAACATGGTGGTGAAGTTTAAAAAACATGGAAATCTTCAGTAAACAGAATTGCTCAACAGAAATCTTCTGAAAATAATTGTTCACTTTTATAACAGTACTGATTACAGTTCAGTAATGATTGCCAAAACCTGACCTTTTTCAGTTCTTACCAGGGAAGAAATTTCATTATCCATTTTCATTTAAAATTAGGTTTTGAATTTCCTGTAAGTAGCTGTTTGAGTTACTATTCCAGTTAAACTTCTTTAATTATATTCATGCTTGCAGATATATCTAGATTGTCTTTCTAGAATTTTGCACTATGCTGTGAAGTCTCCTTTTTTTCTTTTACAAACAACAAAAAAAAGAACTTTCTTGAGTAAACATTCTGGCATACAAAAGATAAGGCATTAGTAATACCATGCTGCCTAACCAAAAAAAAAGAAACAAAATGCACTTTTCTTGGAGCCATCAGAAGTCTGGGTTATATTTATATTAAATAAAATATTTAAATATTTATATAAGCTAACAAATAAATTAAAGAAAAAATAATAAATATTAATAAGTATTTTAAAATAGTTCATTATAAATTAATAAAATAAAATTTAAATAAAATGATAAAAGAACTAGTTCTTAAAATTTACCTGAAGGTATTGAAGCCTTCCATCTCTCAGTCTGATGCTACATGAAGTTGGCACACATTTTCCACAGCAAGAGCCAGGGATTTCCTGCCTTCTGTAATTCTAGAATGTAAAGAAGTTCACATGGAAAATTTTCTGGGTTGTTTTTGTCTTAAGCATGCTTATTTCTAGAAGGCTATTCTGAGAGGAGAGAAATTCAGTGAACAAAGTGACAGCCAGCAAGATATTGAGAGTTGTTTTGCCTTGTTTGTTTGTTTTTTTAACAGTAGGCCTAGACTAGTTCAATCTAATTAATTTGGTACTTTTGTATTACAAAAACTGGCATTAATCCTTATAATAAATAGGGAGATAAGTTTATTTCCACATACAAAGCCTCCTGTGTCCAACAAATTCAATATTCTTTGACTATAAATGTTGCAAGACAGGGTCTACTAAACAAGAATTAGGAAGGGATAAAAATGTTATTTAAATTTTTAGAATGGCATTGAGTTCACATTTCCGGTGGGTAGGAACTTCTCCATAAAGTTAATGAAGACTGTACAGTGCAACTTGGAAAGTGGTTTTAGAAGCTTAAACTAAGAGAAAAGAGCCAGATAAACATTAAGCAGGGAGAGGGAAAGGGGAGAATGAAGCTGAGATGGAAAGTCTGAACTATGGATGGAAAGAGAAAATGGTCTGATAAAACACAACAGCATCGGAGAGGGTATAAAATCATACAATGAAAAACGGGAGAAGGAAAGAAGAAAGAAAGAATGGAGCCTGACAAACGGTACAGGAAATAAAAATGGTGACAGGGAAAGGAATATGAGAGAATAAGCAGCACTAGATGGAGAAGAAGAAAGATACAGAATGGTAACAGAAAGAAAAAAAGAAGAAAAAAAATGAAATGGAAAAAAAAAAAAAAAAAAAAAAAAAACAGAAACTGAGTTTACACTTGAAGTCTCCCACGATGTCCCTCCAGCTGCTACACATAACTAACAGCTGCTTATGATGAGTTGAACATTAAAGACAACAAACATTTTCTGTTTGAGTGAAGGCATGCATGTTACCTCTACGGTTTGGTTTATTTTTTTTTAATAGAAAAAGAATTTGGGGAGGGTGGGGAGTTACTATTAAATCATTGGAAGAGAGCCTAGTTCATTGTTATTTAGGAGAACTTCCTCTATTAGCCAAAATGTAAGCACCTAAAGCAGGTCATAAAATTACAGAAAACACATTGACCTTGATGAACAGAGAATGCTGCAATTGGCTGCTCTTCAACAACCAATGCATTTACTTTCATAGCTTCAGCATCCAGTAGAAAGCAGGTGCTCCTGAGAGAGCATATACACTACTCCATGATTTTGTCCATTATAAAGGAATTTCTTTTAATCTGGGTATACCACAAAATCAGTGATTGAGATAGGAAAGATCCAAGTGTATATGTGAATCCTGCTGGCCTCAAGGGGATGAAGATATTACACATCTTATTTGATTTTGTTTTTCCTAAAACTCCACAGTTTCATTACAATGACTGTAAAGGGATACATACACCTAGACCTGTAACCTCTCTTGAGTAGCTGTGCTTAGTAAGTGCTTAATTTCATTTTGCTTAATAAGCCCATCTAGAAATAGATCTTTCTTCAGTTGTTGTTCATATGTTTTTTGTTTAGTCTGTACATTTGAGTCAAGTGAGGAGAAGGGGCCATTTGGGAATTGTGTGGGTGGCGGAAGAAGCAAGAGTGGAACGTTTCCCCGTTTGTTTTTACAGTGTATTTTATTGATTCCTCTACCTTTAATTTCTACAGCTGGCTTCCTGTTGAAAAGCAAGAATTGATGTTTGTGCACGTTTGCCTGGAAGCATATGTATGCACACAGGTTTCTGGCCATTGATTCATTCTAGTGTATCTGGGTGCTTTTTACATTGATCTGTGAGTTAATATTTTGTGAAAGTGAGAAAGATGTTCAGCACCATGCTTAGCCATTTATTTTCCTTTCCAGAATATGTGTCTAAAATCCTACCTTATAGGAGCAGTGATATCAGAGTCCATAACAACACCCAACTATTCCATATTCACCCTTTTGTCACAGGGTGCATCTCTACTAGCAAAGAAATTGGGTCAAGGCCTGTTTTCTCACCCTGCTGACAAGTGGAACAGATGTGCATGTCTAAATTGCCTTCTCCCCATAAAACAGACTGGCTTTTTCTGTAGTTTCTGTAGTTGGAAACAATCCTTTGACTGTGCTGACCTGTGGTTATATAATGCCTAGGCATTGTTTGTAAGACATGCAAGCTGGGGCACTGCTAAAAATTCATCAGCATAAGTGGTTGCAGGCCATAACTTGAGCCTACAGTCTTGCTCTGTTTGGTTTATTAGTGAGGATGAAACCACAGAAACTTGACTTACTACATTGTCCTTTCAGTTCTACTTAGGGATTGAAAACCAGACTTCCCCAAAACTCTGCCTCTTTTGCAAGGACCCTGTCAATCTATTATTCTCCTGGATATCAGCCAGGAATCTTATATGACCATGTTAGAGATGTGGCTCTGATGCAACGGCCACTGTTTGCACAGCCCCTGCATTTGTTTGAGCCCATTGGCAACCATTTATTACTCTGGTGAAGGCAGAAGAGGAGGGTGCATTTTCAGTTTTTCAGTGAAAATTATTTGCTGTTCTATGTTCTTTGGACAGGGGAAAACTAAGGCAGCCTCTGCAATTTGTTTAGCTCTCCCTCTTCTTGAGGTACTGGTGCTAAGCAAAAAATACATGATTCAGCAAACTAGTTAGGCACTCCAGTCACACTGTTAGTCAGTGGAGTAAAAATGGGACATATTTGCCCCTGGCTTTTCCAGACAAAATTATTCCTTGCACATGATGGAAGCAGCAGCAAAGACTTAAAAAGACCGGTGGAACTGATGGGGACAATTACCTCAAATCACTTAAGGCATGGCTGGGGACCAGAAAGAAATATTACTGGGTTCAGCTGTTAGAAAATATGGAAATAGTCATAGGAAAGCCCTGAAGCAGGGAAATCTGGCTGTGCTGCCAGTCCTACAATGGACAGATAATATTGTAGTGGAAAGGATAGTTCCTGTTACCAATGATTTGCTAAACCTCATTTTGCCCCAAAGGTAAGCAGTCAGAAATGCACAAGAAAATGTACCTCGGGACCTGAGTACTATGAAAACTTGCCTTTTTCTACACTGTGGATTCAGATCACATTTGATATATTTGATCTAATTCAGGGTAAGAAAAACAAAAGGCCATGATTTCTCAGAAAAACCTGAAGAAATGGCAACAGGTCCCAGAGCTGTACACTACATAAACTGATATATACAATGAAGAACATGACCTTATCATCAGACACTCTTAATTAGAGCATCCAGACCAGTTGTACTTACTGTTGGGCATGGTTCACAACTGAATTTTGTACATGTCAGGCTGTATCTCCGAGAAGACATTGACTGCAGGGAGCAGAGACACGTTGTACATTGATCCACCATCAGGCGTTTCCATGGCTGAAACATTAGAAACAGTATGTAGCCACCAGTGACTGTCTCCTGAGCAAACTCAAACAAATGAGCAGTTTCATCTAGGTTAAGTGTCTTTCATCAAATCTTGTGCTTTAATTCTTCTCAAGAGAAAACAGAAAAACAATGTGCATCCACTTTCCAGAGATCCAAATTTTACATCCACAATCCCTCAACAAGCAACACTGCAGAAGGCTATTTTTCAAGTAAATAATTTAGAATTCCTTAATCTGCAAAATGGCTTAGGTGTTTCTTACTTCCCTGCTTACAAAGCTAGCAAACAAGCAAGGAGTCCTTGAAAGTGGCAAGGAAGGTTTTGTCACAAGATTTTTTCGTGTGTTAGGTGATTCCCACCAAGTTCATTTTTCCCAAATGTAGTGAACTGGTTTACCAACAAGATTTTTTGTTGTGGTGGTGGTGTGTATTTTTTTTTTTTTTTTTTTCCTTGAGTGATCACAACCAACAGTTCATGGACAAAAATTACTTGTTATTGTTCTTATAAAAACTCTGCTTAGAATCTCTGGAGGTCTAAAAGCTTAAAATCAACAAAGATATAAGGAGGAAAAAAAAAAAAAAAGAGAGAGAAAAGGAAAAGAAAGAAAAAAAAAAAAGTAACTGAACGGACTTGTTCAAAGTCACAAGAAAAACAAGGGCTGAGCTGGACCCCAACGCACTTTGTTTCCTCTAACCCACCACCTTTTCAAAGCAAGCAAAAATGGCATTTAAAACACAATGGAAAATGCCAAGATATTAGATGGGAAAGAACAGGATGTGAAGTTAACAGTAGGATTCCTAGTGCATAGAGGAATTCTAAATCCAAATTCTTTCTGCCTCACTAGTATACAGCCTTTCATTTGAACCTCAAAATACAAAACCAGTATGGTTGTATGGAATGCATTCAACATTTTCACACACACACACACAAATAAAGTAAACACTGAATAGCACAAGATGATAAAAGCTTTGAGTAGTGCTTCGAATCCTAGTCAATGGACTATCACTGCTGACTTCACTGAGAAAACAAATTTTCTATGCTCTATCCTCAAATTCCCTTTTTTTCTTCCACACGAGTAAACATTCAAAATCAAGAAGCTGGCCAGAGTGACTGTGTAGAAGTATGGGTTTATGGGTAGTTCTGAGCCAATACTCCCACATATACACTGAAGAACAAATGTTCTTAATAAAGAATATTAATAACATTCTTACACTGGACTCCAGCATAACAGATGCCTTCAGAGCATAGTGGCTTTCAATAAAGCACCGACAACAGAAATCACTCTCTTAGTTTATGGAGGTCTAGAAAAAAGATTCTCCACAAATAATATGACAGAGGTTGTAACAACAATGGGAAGGTCCTGATCTTTTAACAATTCAGCTCAAGACCTCAACACAGGACTCTTCACCTTTTTCAGTTTAATCTTTTATAGTGAATATTATGACATTAATCTGGAGAGTTAAAAGCCCTTGATGTATGGCATGAAGCTACGCTCATAACATTTTTGTATAGGTAAAGGATAGATAGTAAGTGTGATATGAAACATTAAACTCTTAGCATTGGAAAAAGTTCAGATATCAATATAATAGTTCTAGTACAGGCTACATGGCCTCAGAAGACCATCCAATCCACTAGTATGGCTCTAATGGTTCATAAGTCTAAATACACACAAGTGCACACACACACACACAAAAGCCTTGCAAATCAAGGAGATATCCTCATCCTGGTGACATATTTCAAAATATATTTTAATTTGTTCTGTTTACTATCTTAAATGTTTAATTCAGGCCCTCTAGAAGTAAATACTTACCACAGAATGCTTCAGTAACACTAGACTTTCACATCATGAAGAAAGGCTCAATAAAGCCACAACTGATACTACAATGGACATTCTCTTTGTATCTTCTCCTAAGTTCTAAAATTTCTACTTTATAGAAAAAGATAGCTGAAGTCAAGCTTATCACTGCTGTGGGAAGAAATGTAGGACATGCTAGAGACATGTTGAAAAAAAATCCTTAAACACAAGTAAGTTCCTTGAACTTTTGGGGGAAGGTCTTACTTTGATCCAAAGTTTGCATCACAGCTTAGTTTTATTATATTTATTTAGTGTATTTAGTGATCAGCATGCAAATGGACTTTAACAATGGATTTCTGTGAACAAACAGTTTAGCATGACAGAACTGAGTGAAATAAAGGTTTGCTACAACTTTTTCCCTTTATATAATACACCTATCATATGTTTTCTTGGCTAACATAGAATAAAATGTCAACATCTGCTAACCCAGTGTTAGTCAGTGCAATCAAAATAACCTGCATAAAGCCAAAATCTACTCAGATCTCCTTCAAGACTGCCACTCAGTTAAAGCCTGGGAAAACAGATGAGTGATGCAGATAATCCTTTTGGTAAATACAACCACCTGCTTGCAAGACTGTAGTTAAAGCCCACAACATTGTTAGGAACAGTGCAGTGAATGCAATACACCAAATTACTGGAATATATTATTGGTAACCAGATACAGGACAAAAATTAAAGGGATTAAGGACACAGTCAGTTAACAGAACTGCAGTAAAAGACTCAAAACTTGGAACTATTCAATGAATGAGTTAATAGAGAAAAGTTTTCCCTTGATATAAAAAAAAAATTTGAAACCTATTCTTAAAGGACCCAGAATAAGGTTTTGAAATCCAGGAAGTATAAACTTCTGTGGACACCACATCTTCTTTCCTGACTAGAACTCTGCAACAGTCATTGAAGAGAATTGTATAAGACAAAGCTGTAGTAACTCCAGCTGCTCAAAAAAATTTAGACATACAGCTAATTAGTTTTAAATAAATAATTAAAATAAAAAAATAAGTTAAAATAAACTATTCATTAAGACAAGTTCTAATTTAAGATCCACTAAATATTTTTATATTTTTTTCTGTCAAACTTTCCATTTTGTTTAGAAAGTTTTCAAGATTTATATCTCCTCTCAAATTTCACACTCTCTATCCTGATAAAATATTTTAGTAACTGTGTTGTTGAATGCTAACTGCATGATATGGAGCAAAAGGAAAAGCACAGAAGTAATGCAAGCTGGGGCCTACCTATGCCCTCAAAATCTTGCACAGACTATGTTTGGTAAAATGGCCAATTGTCAAGAACACAAAAAACACATTTTAAAAGTTGTAATAAAATAATTTTTTAAAAAGTTTTTATAGAGATCCAGATAGCAAACAAAAATGAATCAAACTGTAGTTTAGTGTCACCTGAAACACTTCACAAGTTCAGGCTAATTTGGGAATAAATATTAAAAAGGAACTTTTTTTATCATTTGAAAGCTGAAATATTTTATTTTTTAATCTTCAAAATACAGATACTCCTGGTTTTGCATTCAACATAATATTTTTTTCAAACATTGTTTATGTTTTACTTAAAGCATTTTAAAATATTCTAAAATACTTGAAAATTGAGCAAAAACTTTCTCTGACAGGTCAGGTAAGCATTTTGTTGGAAGAGGAAAAATTACTTGTTCACAAAATGACAGCATGCGGCTGAAAAGACACCTTTTTGCAACACAGAATAATACATATTTAACTCCTGTATGACTGAAGGTGACAGGAGTTGGCAATTATACTACATGATGTTGTCTACAAGTATGGCTTTTATAAAATGCCACAACTAGATTTGACAACATATTATAGAGAGACAAACAGAGGAATCAAAGAGAAAGGAGATTATTTCAGATTTAAGCACATTAAAACCCTTCTCCCAGTGTTCTGACAGAAAGGCACAATTACTCCTTGGATTTAATTCTACAGGGAAGTAATCCTTATAGAGAATGATGGATGTTTGATGACAGGGCTTTAACTCTAATAAGTTGATGAACTTATGCCTATCAAATACGGAAAAAAGGAAAAAAAAAATGAAGAAATAGATGGAGAGACATACAAAAAAAGTTTTTATAAATATATCAATACAAAAAGGAAGACTAAGGAGAATCTCCACCCTTTACTGGATGCAGGGTGAAACTTAGTTATCAGAGATGAGGATAAAGCCGAGGTGCTTAACGCCTTCTTTGCCTCAGTCTTTAGCAGCAAAATAAGTTGCTCTCTGGATGCCCAGTACCCTGAGCTGGTGGAAGGGGATGGGGAGCAGAATGTGGCCATCACAATCCACGAGGAAATGGTTGGTGACCTGCTACAGCATTTGGATGTACGCAAGTCGATGGGGCCGGATGGGAACCACCCAAGGGTACTGAGAAAACTGGCAGAAGAGCTGGCCAAGCCACTTTCCATCATTTATCGGCAGTCCTGGCTATCGCGGGAGGTCCCACTTGACTGGCGGATAGCAAACGTGGTGCCCATCTACAAGAAGGGCCAGAGGGTAGACCTGGGGAACTACAGGCCTGTTAGTTTAACATCAGTGCCAGGGAAGCTCATGGAGCAGATTATCCTGGGCGTCACCATGCAGCAGTTGCAGGGAAAGCAGGCAATCAGGCCTAGTCAGCATGGGTTTATGAAGGGCAGGTCCTGCTTGACAAACCTGATCTCCTTCTATGACAAGGTGACACACTTAGTGGATGAGGGAAAGGCTGTGGATGTGGTCTACCTTAACTTCAGTAAGGCATTTTGACACCGGTCCCCACAGCATTCTCCTCGGGAAACGGGCTGCCCATGGCTTGGACTGGCGCACGCTTCGTTGGGTTAAGAGCTGACTGGATGGCCGGGCCCAGAGAGTCTTAGTGAATGGAGTCAAATCCAGTTGGAGGCCGGTCACAAGTGGAGTCCCCCAGGGCTCGGTACTGGGGCCAGTCCTCTTTAACATCTTCATCGATGATCTGGATGAGGGGATCGAGTGCACCCTCAGTAAGTTTGCAGACAACACCAAGTTAGGTGCGTGTGTCGACCTGCTCGAGGGTAGGAAGGCTCTGCAAGATGATCTGGATAGGCTGGACTGATGGGCCGAGGCCAACGGTATGAAGTTCAACAAGGCCAAGTGCCGGGTTCTGCACCTGGGGCACAACAACCCCAAACAGAGCTACAGGCTGGGAGATGTGTGGATAGAAAGCTGCCTGTCAGAGAAGGACCTGGGAGTACTGGTTGATAGTCGGCTGAATATGAGCCAGCAGTGTGCTCAGGTGGCCAAGAAGGCCAACAGCATCCTGGCTTGCATAAGAAACAGCGTGGCCAGCAGGTCCAGGGATGTGATTGTCCCTCTGTACTCGGCTCTGGTGAGGCCGCACCTCGAGTACTGTGTTCAGTTTTGGGCCCCTCACTACAAGAAGGACATGGAGGTGCTTGAGCGAGTCCAGAGAAGGGCTACGAAGCTGGTGAAGGGTCTGGAGAACAAGTCTTATGAGGAGCGGCTGAGGGAGCTGGAACTATTTAGCCTGGAGAAGAGGAGGCTCAGGGGCGACCTTATTGCACTCTACAGGTAACTTAAAGGAGGCTGTAGCGAGGTGGCGGTTGGTCTGTTCTCCCACGTGCCTGGTGACAGGACGAGGGGGAATGGGCTAAAGTTGCGCCAGGGGAGGTTTAGGCTGGATATTAGGAAGAAATTCTTTACAGAAAGGGTTGTTAGGCACTGGAATAGGCTGCCCAGGGAAGTGGTTGAGTCACCATCCCTGGAGGTCTTTAAAAGGCGTTTAGATGTAGAGCTTGGGGATTTGGTTTAGTGGAAGACTTGTTAGTGTTAGGTCAGAGGTTGGACTCGGTGATCTTATAGGTCTCTTCCAACCTAGACTTTCTGTGATTCTGTGATTCTGTGATATTCTGCTGTACCTCGAGAGCACAAAGAGATATGGATAAACTTCCTTTTTCAATTAAAGAAAAAAATGTATTGTCAATGCAAGAATACATAGGTTAAAAGTTAGGTTAAATGAATAAAGAGGACTTGTTTCCTTGGGGGATGTTGAGAATACTTAAGAGTACTTTGACACCAGAGGTGCTGCCAGAACATGGATTTAGGGAAACAATGAACTATTGACTGAGCTCTCCAAAGATAAATTCGGCATAAATGAGATCAGATGCTTAACTCCAGTCATTTCCACTGTCACGGACTGGGTTAAATATGTCTTAATCTATCCACTAAAAATGCAGTTGAGAAAAAACTTCCTCTGAGGGCATATCAGCAGGGATCTTGAAAGGGGACAGAGGTCAAAGAGTGAGGAAGCTAAGCTTTCCTGTTCCTGCTAATAGCCAAGGAGGGAGACCCCTTCTTCCACACAGGTGGAGCGAGAATTTCCATCCTTTTTTAATTCGCCTTATCCTCTAGGTAGAATATGGGAAGTTTTCCCTTCCTGAGATTATCCTTCACAGATAGTTTCCGGTGTGTTTGGTAGCCTGCAAGACATTACATAATGCAGATTACCACAGTTATCTAAGCACTTTTTCCTCAAGCATCCTTCACTTTTTCCTTCAGTCATCCAAGATAAAGAAATATTGCTGTCCCATTTTGAGGAGATGCTCGTTGTCATACAGGAAAACCTGTGGAAGGGTCATGAACTGGACCTAATAGCACAGAGCTACTTGCCATTCTTTTTGATGCAAGGTGTGGGGATTCTGTCTGAACAAAGCTACCCTGTACACTTATGTATATTCTGACAAGTCTGTGTTTTTCAAAAGCTCATTCAAATATCTAAATATCTTACCAACATAGCAAATAAAAGCATCAAGTCTTACCCCAATAACAGTGCCATTCAAAGGACAGCCATTCACAGGTACTGAAAGAGAGGACAATATTCCATTTAACATTATTATTACCATATCATTATCTTGACTTAATAAACCACAAGTATGCATTTTTGACTCATTAGAGTTCCAACTGAGGACATTTAGAACCAGTTTAAGTGTAAATAGTAGCAAATTAGCCCTCTTATATTTTCAAAGATAAGAATTTGTCAATTATCCTGATATGCATCTCCAAACATTCCTTGATGAGTTGTTGTTTTCTTTAAGAAATACATGGTAAAATGCAGATTTTACCCTCCATTTCAAGCCTCTTGCCCTCAGAAGATGCACTCATAGGCTTTCTACAAGTTATGGCCCCTATTTCTCCTCCTCCTCCCACTGCAATTCCTCACCCTGTGGTTGCTTATATACCTGTCAATTAAATATGAATGGGAGTCTTCCCAGACTGAATCCAAATAGCCAAATGTTTTGATTTATATTTTTGATCCAAGACTGTGCTAATAAGTGGACCCAGTCACAGCGCTCAGAGATGTCCAAAAGACAGCATGGCTGCATGAAAACTTCCTGTTGATAGCGAGTGTTGATGATAGCATTGGACTTTTCTAAGCTAAAAGCACATCAAGACCTTGTTTAATTGCTTAAAAATACAGGCTATTGCTGTAGTTTGCTGGTAGAGACATACCCCGTCATGTCTCCCTGAAGCAATGCAAAGTAGTGACAATAATAATTATTTCAAAAGAACACTGTGAACGTTACTTGGAAAGTGAAAGTAATAGCAGCAGGAACTACTATAGTCAATGCCTAAATTATACAGTATAGTTTAAAAGCGGTATTTTACTTGCATAGTAAAAATAATAATAAATAGCACTTTTGAAATTGCTATTGAGAAACAGATCAACACTGAGATTAACTCTTCAGTGATTCCATTTGTCACCCAATAAGCCTTACCACATCTGCAAGAAGGACAGCAGTCAATTATTTGGTCACAGCGTAATTCAGTTCCCTCTGGACAGTCAGGCACATCCATCTGAGAGCAGGACAGATTCTTTTGCTGCACAAAAACCTCATCATTCACTCGGACACACTCATTGATAATGCAGTCATTGAAGGGGGATCTCCACTCTGTGCCAACCTGACAGGAAATGGTAAAAGGATTAAATTCAGACAACGGTATTTATGCCACTGGAGAAAAAGAAGAGCACCTCCAGACATTGTACTGATTTGCAAAAAGCACATTTACTTCTACAGAAACAATCTGTCACTCAACAGTTCTTCACAAACCTTTACCTTTACTTTTAGTTTACAGAGTAGACTGCTGCTTGGTTTGCAGAGTATAGAAGTTACAGTAATATCCTGAAGATGAAAATGAATGGGGCAGGTGAAATAACATGTGAAGAAGGAAATGCAAGCTTAACTAGATTTAAGTTTACATTTGTTCCCAGTAGCTGGCTGTACTGCACTGCACTGCAGCAGAGCTGGCCCTCTTTCTGCTGGATCTTGCTGCAAATCGTCTGTACTAGGCCCACAGGAGGCTTTGGCAATTATCTCTTGAGAAGAAAAGACTTGCAAATGTAAGAGAGACCAGATCGTGTTGATGTCTCACACTGGCTGTTATCACCCATGGGTCAGACAAGGTGGGAACTTCAAATGGTACTTTGGAAAGAGACATCACCACAGGTCAGAAAGACACTGTCACATTTCAGTGCCAGGAGGAGCTGGTCGATACTTTAAAGCAGGATGCCTCCACTTGTAATGGACTTTGAATATGCTTCAAGAACAGTGGAAGTGAGAATCAGACCCCTCCCAAGGGGTCAAACATCTTTCCTCAGAAAGTTAATGAAATATTTTCTCCTGTTTGTTAGTTCTTTGTTAATGACAGAGGAGCTGAAAGAGACGGCAGAGTATAAGGATCTATTATTCCATCAGGACAACAGAAATCAGTGAGACATGGTGGGACATTAAAATAGACCTTCAGAAGGCTTGATTTATGAAACAGAATAATACTGATCCACATTAAGAAATGTCCTTGGTGAAACCAGGGAAGAAGCAGGCTGCAGAATATAGCTTACATTTTAAAACAGACAGCATCAGACTAACTTTGTAAAAAAAGCAATTAAGAAGTTAATATCAAATATGTGAAAGTGAGATGTAGATGTAAGCACAGACACACTTTAATTAATAACATTTACAGAAGAAAAGATGGGGAAGTCTATTATTTTAAATCTATTTAACTTAATTGTTCCTGCCTTTCTTTGCTAAATCCAAACTTCTGCATAGGATTAAGCTATTTAATGCTAATGGAGTAGGTAAAAGCTTGCCAAGGCCAGTTGGATTAGGGACAGAACAAAGTGAATAGTCTGAAGGAATTTAAAATGTAGGCAAGGAAAGGAAACAATATCGACCTAGTATTCCAGTGGCAGCACACTTTGAATGGCATGTTGTATGCATTTACTTCCCATTGTGCTCTTTGGAAGAGACATAAAGGAACCCAAAGGGAAGAGACACACTGCTGAAAATAAACTGTTATTTTGAGCAGACAAGAAGTGTGGCCTAGACCACTGCAGCCTGATCTGATATACAACCTACATCTTTAGCAAACAGAGAGCAATTCATGTTTCTATGCTCATTCAGTTCCAGATATTTCACAGCATATCAAATAGGATATCCTATCTGAACAGGACCATGGAATTCATGACATCAAATATCCAATCTGCCCACCACCCATAGAGTAATACAAATTAATTAGGATAATTTAAACAATTTGCCTACAGGAAGAGAAGTGTAATTTCCCATTAACATTCTTTTGAGCTATCATTCATGAAATTAATAATTTTACATACAAAGATTCCTTAGAGCCTGAAATGAGAGAGGAGGGTTTGCTCATTAGCAGAATGAAGCAGGTAAATCACAGAACCAAAATCCATTCTTTCACAGTACTGCTTGCCTTATAATAGAAATAACTCTCAGGTTATTTTACTCCTTCTGTGGAACACAAAATAGTTCCAGGACATTTCTGCTAGAAAAGGAAGTGTCCACTCCACTGTCACCTCACCTCGTGTAAACGAGGAACTGTGTCACCCCGAGACCAGAACAGCTGCTCCTCACAGGCAGTCTTCTGGCATCTCCCACAGCACTCCCCATCTTGGATGATATATTTATATCCCTGTAGGAGAAAAGAAAACTGATTGATTGAGGAAGAGAAGACAAATGAGAAGGTTAATGCAAAAAGAAAACACTGGAATAAATGCTTAATGTCAGCAACTTTTTATGGAAAGGGTATTTTGAAAACAGAATTGTAAGGCCGCACACTGCAATTACAAACAAGTGGTCCACTCAGTTCACCGTCCTGTTTAATGGTTAACATTACCTGTCAGAAAAAAATAATAATAATAATTTAATTAAAAAGCTCACAACGTTAGAAGTAAAAATCCAAAGATTTGCCACAAAACAGAAAAAAAAAACAATGACAAACAAGCAGACATTGAAAAGGAAAAGGTAAAAGAAAAATGCTTTTGGAGGACACTGGAGTATTTCAACAACATTAAATGCAGCAATAATTTACAAATGTTAGTTTACTGTATGCAAGCAGTTTCTTTTACACATTAGCAAATTGTAAAAAGAAAGCTTCCAACAATGTAGCCCTACAGAGGAGTGCAAAAAGAAAAAGAAGTAAACCCACTTCTAAGGGTGACTGTCTCAATTGCCACACTACTTGGAGTTTTTCCCTCAAACTGCATTCATAGTATTTGCATACAGTTTTCTTTCAAAAAAAAAAAAAAAATCTCTTCGAGAATCACTATCTGAAAACATCTGTTTTGACATATGATTGATATCTAATTGTAAGAATTATTTGTATTTAAAAGACTTTTTTTTTTTTAATATAATACTATTATACAAAAGAAAATAAAAGGTAAAAATTGTTTTGGTGGCATCTTGGATGTTCATCAACACCCAAAACTCTTTTTCCCATCCCTGAGACTTCAGTGTTAGGATTCAGTCTGAGTACATTCAGATATCTGATTGTGCTTGTGCTGAAGCAGAGGGAAGGAGTTGGTCAGATGTGTAGCCTGGGGACTAGCTTTGACTGATCATTTCATTCTTTCATATCCTGAAGCAACTAGCCAAACATTCAAACACTGGAGTACCTAAGTGAAAGAAAGCAAGGAACTTTATTCTAATTAGAAAAAAAAAAAAAAAAAATATGCTATATTTAACAGTCTGCAAGGGGCAAAATATAACTGATTTCAATACAGAGTTAAAGGGAAAAAGAGTTGTTCTGTCAGAGAAAATACTGTTCATATGAAAAATGCCAATGGCAATAAGCATAATATCTGTTTTGATCTACACCTTCAAAATGAAATAGCTTAAGAATTCCCAGCCAACACCTCCCTTCATGAACTGTCCTTGATTTTCAACACGGGGCACTTAAGCAAGCCTCTATAATCAGCAGACTTTCACATGAAAGAGCATTTTCTATAGGGTCATACAATGTAATACCAGAGCTTGACCTATCTTTGAGGATAAAGTTGTGCTGCATGATATATTTTGTTTGATATGAAATTTTATCTACTACATGTGAATGTGAAGCTTCTGAAATACGGCATAAAATGTTTTGTTTGCATGGCAAACTCACAGAAATAAAAATCTATGAGTTGTTTGTGCTCAGAATAAATTCAGCATCCTGACTAAGCAAAACCCAACTGCAGGATTCAAATTTCATGACGCCTGTGTGTAAAAACATAGCCCTCTATAGAGCAAACAAAACAAGGTGCCATGCAGCAGATTCTAGGTGTGATCCATACCACAAAGGTAACAACAAAGATGTGGGTTTTTCACAGTTCAACCTATCTAAGTGGCCCTTTTGGTGTTCAATGGACTCAAGATCTGAGTGCTTTGACTCCTCAGGTGAAGAAACACAAAAGGTCACAGTTTTCAACCTCAGCATCTGCAGAGGCATCTCCTAAGGCAGCCCCTGAACCACCACAGCATACAAACCTGTGTCAGAAGGCAAACCTGCAAACTGCAGCAATCCATGAGCTCCTCAAAGAGCAGAGCAGCCATCTGTACACAAGGAGGAAAGCGGACAGTGTTTCCCTGCTGTCATACATCCTCCATAGCTTTAGAAATATTTCCCTATTAGAAAACCCTAACTTTGGCATTTAAACCATGAAAATTTGGGCACACGGGACTAAAAATAGCTTTATTTTATGACTAAAAGTTTTAATATTTAATGTTAGATCTAAGAAATGAAAAAATATTGTGTATTTTGAGGTGTTGGTTTTTATTGTTGTTTTTAATCAGATGACCCAAGTACAAAGACTACTTGCTACCAGGATAATACCAGAGCATTTTTAATCTCTTCCTTTATTATCTTTCATTTTCTAGCATATAGACACTGTAGAGGTGCTCTGGTTTGTTCAAGAATCTATTTTCTGCCATTAGCCAATATTCTGCTCATCCTCTTCATCCTCCGAGTTTTCTGGACTGGATCTGCTGCTTAACTCCACCTTCACATCCTGACTTTCCTTTATTTATTTATTTATTTATTTAAATGCAGTTCAAACAGGGTGTTAATACTCGGAAGAAGCCCTCAGTAAGAGTCTGGCTCTGGCCATCTGTCACATTGACATGGAACTCCTTGTCTACAGGACTACAAAATCCATGTGCCTTGGCAGCTAAGGGAACAAGGCAACACCAGCCACCCTTTGCATTTGAGCAAGTATCCTTAGTAGACTTACCAGTGATAATAAGCAGCTGCTACAGAGAACCTAACAAGTGTTCAGCTCTGCCACCAGATCTGGCTGTTTTATCACATAAATGCAGAGATAAAATAGCTCTACCACATGGAAGATGAAATTACACAGATTAAGACATTATTCTACATGGTAGGTGGAATTAAGCCTGCTTTTGATTTGGGTTTTGGCTTTGTGACAAATAGAGGAGGAACACGGATTAATTCTGTAGCAATTGGAGAATGCGTATTTCGGTCTCATCACTCACTCAGGACTATTGGAGCAATCTGCACAGGCTATGACTAGGTGCATTTGTGCACTCCCCTGTTTCATTCCAATGTTGCTCAGGATGCATAGCTCATCTTTTCATGGTTGCTAGGGTTTTGGCCAGAAAATTCTGTCAGCTGCCTTCTGGCCAACAACATAGGAAAGAAATAATGGAAAGTATTACTCAACACCCAGTATTTTTTAAAAGGCTCCAGTATTTGCCTTTTACATATTGAGATGATAGTCCCTAGAGAGCATTAGAGAAACCAAAGAGAATGAAAAGAACAAGAGACTGAGAAAAACATAATAGGATAGATAAAAATGAATTTGGAATGCTGAAAGCAAAATCTTTAGTTGTGATGAATCAGCATAATTCTAGAGATTTCCCTGGAGCTAAGCTCATTGACAGCAAGTGAGGACTTAATTCTTTATCTAAAAGTCTCTAGAATATTGAGGTATCATTTCCTAATTTTCTTAACAAAGTAAGCTTGAAAATCCTAACAGGATGTTTGAAATTACTTCTCACCAAGACTTGCACAATTTTTAAATAGGATCTTGTATATCTAATCCTCAAACAACAGTCTTTTTTGAAATTAATTTATTTGACATCTTTAATATGCACTACTAAGCCATTTACTCCCATACTTTACATGTAGAAGTCAAATTCTGCTACTTCGAAGGAAAATATCAGTTTGAAATATTGGAGATTAAAGCTGTGGATTTCAGAGTCAGCACCGATTTCCACATAGGGTACTAATGTTCTTTATTTTAATTTAACACAGTCATCAAAAGGCTTGAATATCTACACTAATTAATTTACACACACTGAGCCAAATGGTTTTGTCTTAAACATTTACCCCAGAAAATTATGCTTCATTCTTCTCTCAAAACCGTGCAATGCTTTAAATTATCCAATACCTTAAATTGCACTCTTTTATATCACTTATTATGTACCTAAGTTCAAGAACATTTATAGAAATCAAGAAAGCAATTACTCCCTTCACTTTAGTACACTAGAGATTTTAAGGTGTTTTGAAAGCTGTTATCCATTTTATCACCATGAATTTCTAAAGGGATAGATTTTAATGTAGTCTTAGAGAAATGGTTACTGAAGAAGCTCCAGGACGGTAGGAAGGTACAGAAACCACTCCTCCTTGTGGCAGACGCAATAATTACAACAATTATCTGCTTGCTTTCAAAATTTCGGTAAAAGGTACAAGACAACAGATGTGAGAGGACTGTGACATGTAATGAGGCAAACCCACAACTGGTTTGCAAATGAGAAGGCTATATTTGCTATTAATATAAATATCTTCAAAGAATTTGGGGATCGGTTCATTTTAATGAAACATCCATTCTTTTTCTATAGTGTTTCTCTATGTTCTAAAATAACAGATCAGATTTCCATTTGGTTTTGTAAAGCACAGGAGAACAGTAGCACCACTCACTCATCAGGGTGAAGGAGCTAGTTTAAGTGTTTAATTGTTGGGGATTTTGTTTGTTTGTTTTGTTGTTGTTTTTTTTGTTTGGTTTGGAATCAAAAGGATTCTCTTGCAAAAGCTGTAAACTACCCTCATTGCTTTCACTGCATTGGACACCTTGAAGTTTTTCTGACCAAACACTATATTTACAGGAAGAGCAGTAGTTTGGGTTGTGTTTTTTTGGTTTTGGTTTTGGTTTGTGTGTTTTTGTTGTTGTTGTTGTTTTGTTGTTGTTGTTGTTGTTGTTGTTTGGGGGGGGGCTTGTGTTTTTTTCCTTTTTTTTTTTCCTAATGGGTTGATTTTCTGCTCTGGTCCTACACAATTACATACTGTTCAAGTCACAGCACAGAAATTTTTTGTAAGCCAAGGGACAATTAGCTTAATAGACTTGAGAAAAGAGAATGTTTTTCATACATCAGCTTGCAAAACTGAAATATTCATAGTCAAATTTGCAATAAATGATTAACTGTTTTAAAACAAGCTAATGTAAATTCAAGTTTAAATTTAAAACAAATCAGTCAATATAGAGTCTCTACAGCATTGCTAACTCATCCATGAGGTGCTGCATATACATATTCTATACCCAGTGACAGTCTTTGACTCACAGACACGTTATCAATATCTTTCTGAAAGCAAAAAGAACGCCTCTAACTTTTCATAGCTGTATTTGCAAAGTTTTCTAATGAAGACTCAGTATGAACAGCATATGACATTTATTTATTTATTTATTTATTTATTTATTTTGAAATTCGCTGTATTTCCAAGCAAACAGAGCATGGTTTCTCCCTGAGCTGAAAAAAAATCAAGTGACTCTTGTCTCACATTCAGCAGTAGAAGACACAAGATATTACAGAAGCATCCCAGCCAGCACAGTGAATCAAACACAGAAGCAGACTTCATGCCCCTTTTTAAAAAGGTTTTGCAGCTACTTCTGTAGCATGCTCTCCCCTTCATTTCCCACTGAGAAATTCCAGCTGAGTGTCATTACAGAATGACACTGTGGAGTCACAGACCAACATGCATACCTATTGGCCTCTGGACCACTGAAAGCACTGATGTTACAACACACATCTGGAACACATGCTGCTTGGCCAACTCATCAAATTTTCCTGGGCTAATACAATATAGAGCCCAATATAAACATTTAAAAAGCAGCTAAGCAGCTTGAATATTTGCATACTATTAACTAGCTCATCTTTGCCTCTGCACTGAGGGAAAAAGAAAAATAAGAAAGAGCCATTTCTTGGCTTCACTTCACAGTTCATGGGAGAGAAAACCTATGGCAAAAACCCTATTTACAGAGAATATTCTGAATCTGAACTCACAGACTGTGAACACTGGACCACAGAGTAGGGAGGAGCTTCTTCAAGTCAGATATGCCTTTTTCTTAATGGAATTGGCTAGTACCATCAAGAACAGTCTCAATTAATCCATGTATACACTGAAAGTTTTAGAAAGAGGCAAAATATATTTGTGGTGGTCTCTAACATTTGCAGCATAACTTCTCTTCTAAAATAAAGTCAGTAACACTTAGGCCCTCTAGATTCTGTTCTCAAGATAATTCATTGCTACAACACATTTTCTGTTTTTCTCTAGTTTCTCTAAACATGCAGGTTTAAAAAGAATCATTTTAGTTCCCTATCAGGACTCTGAGGGCTAATGCAGATGCTCATTGTGTGAGTAATGTTACTCACCCGAGAGCAGAAAGTGTTACATATTTTGTCACGACATTCCATCATCTGAAGTCCTGTAATGTCATCTCTTGTATTAGTGCAAGAACATTCTCTGCAACCATCTTCCCAGGTCTTCCCAATGGGGTAGACAATGTTGTTGTGCACACACACCTATGGAATACAACAATTTATACATGAAGGAATACTGTGCTGATGTAAGAACACGCTGCTGGCTTCAGAAGGCTGATTTTTAAGACATTAAACCCACCATAAGTTTTATTAATATTCTGCAGCCAGTAGAAACACAAGATCTTAAATTTGTGGCCACTCTTGAGGAAAGGAAAGTAAGCACAGCCGAAGCTGCTGTTTTATAAAGAATGGAGACTTTTATTTGCATTCAGAGGAATTGCCCACGGTCTGACTCAGTTTCACTGTAAGTATAATGCGATACAACATTTAGAGATGATAAACAGTGAGTCCTGTAGAAGGAGCCAAACTTTGGCCAACTGTATCAGTTAATCTGAAAAGATACTACTTTGGGCTAAAAGCATTTCTTCTTGTATCCTTAGGCCACCACAGCTACCACAAAAGCAGTGCAATCTTTTATATTGCACTCCCTATTAGTAAATTTTACAATATGTCATTAAAGACATAAATGTCTGTTAATTTTATAGATGTAGAAATGAGATCACAGATAAATAAAATGACTTATGCAAGGTCATGAACTACTCAGGAGTAGAAAATAAAGCCTAGATCTCCTGAGCTGCAAAACAGAGTAACTCTATATTAAGCTGCTAGGTAAGGTTGCTTTAGTGAACAGGTTATACTACCCTGCAACTTTTCCTTAAGCAACCTTACCTTGAAGGTTAACATAATATAATGACTCAATAAAAAGTTGGCAAAATTAGGAAAAAATCATCCTTGTGAAGTTTTAACAGAGTTAGGTACTGATGTGGAAAAAAATTAAAAGTCGCCTTGTAGTTTATGTAAGTTACAATGTCTCATCAGGCAGAGGCAAATATAATCAAGGCACACAAGGAGTATAGGTACAAGATGTCCCAGATATGTCAATAAAGTTAATATAGGATTGAAAGTATGCAGTTCTAAAATACCATAACTGTACTCATCCAAAAGCAAATACATGTTATCAATAAATAAATGAATAAATCGGAATTACCTCTGAAATTCCAAATGTCTGAATGGCCTTGAAGTTTCAAAAGGATACATATAGATATAATTATCTGAGTATCTCAAAGTCACAAAAAATGTCTTGGTTACATCAGAATAAAATGACTGTAATGAAACAAACACGGTATGTTGCAAGGGTGCATTTTCTCACAGACATGTAAATTAAAAATGTATCATTTTCAGGTAGTCTGTTTGGTCTTTTGTTTATATCTATCTACACTCTTATTGTGATGTTGTCTTCCCATATGCAAAAGATAATCTTATCTGTTCATCCCACTTACCGTTCCTGGAACACAGGTAGTAGATATGCAGCCGCAGTCATTGGTGAGAGATCTGGATAAATATCCAGGAGGGCAGCTCACTGTTGAGTTAGTACAGCTGCAGGTACACTCATATTTATCACAGCACTCCGTCTTCTTAACAGTCAGCTCCCGATGTGGTGGGCAGAAAGGTCTTTGAACTAGACTGCATGCTTCTCTGTTACAAGCTAGCAGAAAAAGGTTAAGCACAGAACATTTCAGAGCATTGCAAATGAACAGGACAGTTCTCTGGCAGCAAGGCACTAATTGCTACTGCAAACTGTTATACATCTACTTAATAAACGAAGAAGTAATGCAGATATAAAAGACCCAGGTCAAAGATTGTAATGCAGGTTCAAAAGTTCCTATCCTGACAAATACATATATATATCTTCTCTCATATACAGAAAGATTTATAAAATAAACATAAGGGTCAGTGCATACAAATCCAAGAGTAGTGTTTGTCTTTTCCTTAATTCAACAGTGTACTCAGAAAGTGCCAACAATAACTTTCTTTCAAGTCTGTGATATCGTTGTATGTGTACTGGCTCCCAAATAAAATCTTTCAGATGGAAAATGTAGTGAATAAAGGATGTTGTCCATGTTGTTCAAATGCAGTGCTCCAGTATCACTCAGTGCTAAATATACATATCTTACCACATGTATAATTTGGTCTGCATACTCCAGGGTTTGTCAGTGCAAGCTGCAGGCCAAACTCACAGACAGGGACAGGAGGCAAATCACAGGAAACTAGATCACAGACTAAGAAGAGAAATTGAGAGAGTGGTCAAGACCATGTCTGACTAGTTAGTCTTCTAGAAAAGACATGCACATGCAGGTAAGTCCCCATTTCATTTATTTCCTACACTCAATTGCTATCTTAAAATACGAAGCAAGTTAGATTTCAGTGTTTGTTTCAGTGCTTGTTTTCAAAAAATAGCTAAGGGAACAGTTCAAGTTTAGGTTATGAAGATTCTAGTTCTGATTTTGTACCTAATGTGCAAACATAGATCACATGAAAACGAAAACAGGTACTTGGGGAAAAAAAAAAAAAAAAAAAAAAAAAAGCTTTGAGCTGAAGGTGCTAACACGGCCTTTCAGCAGCCCCTTGGCATGGTGAGGAGATAATTAGGACCAGGGTCTATCCACAGTCCCCAGGCAGGAGCAGAAGGCAAGATGGAGCCTCTACAGGGGGCTGGGAAGCCCATTGAGGAGCCAGGCTGGAAGGTCCCAAATGGAGGTAGGCCCAGGGCAGGCAAACAGGCCAGAGCTCCTTCCTGGGAAGGGCTGTGGTGGGCAGGCCTGTGAGGCCTGGTGGTGCGCTCAGGCCTGAATGTTGTGTTTTTTTTTTTTTAAAGAAAAAATAAACAAGTTTAGTGGTTTTAAAGACAGCAAAACATTCAAATGCCTGTGACAATGGGGAAAAAAATAAACTTTATACACAGCCAATCTGACCTTTGGCAAAATATGTTGAAACTAGAGAAGAAATCACTTGTATGGAATTGTCAAGTACTTTTAATATTAAAGGTTTTTAAAAGTGAAAGCATAAACAGATAATCCTTACTCTGGGTAACTCCAGTATGCAAAATTGCTCATTTATTTCACTTTTGAAACTTCTGAGACAGCTGAAAATTTATAATAATCGTTGATGCAAATAATTAAAGTATAATACTTTTGCAATTTCATTTTTATTATCAGTTGGTAATCTTGTGGATAACTGATTTATGCATTTCAGTATTTTCAGCATTTTTTATCTGATTATTAGTTCATAATTCAATACAACATAACGTCTCCTAATTTTAGATTAATCTATGGGAGATATTTACAGTGACTACCAGAAGGACACACTTATACAAGATTGCTGCTATACTTTAAAATAGATTACATACTTAATATTAAGGTTCCATTCATAAATATTTATGGAGGAGGAAATATGATTAAATGATTATAAATAATTATTATAAATACTTGTAAAATTCAACCAACAAATAAAATGTTTCTAAAAACTATTTATCATCACATAAAATATTTTTATTGATATTATTTTAATCATCTATGTTGTGTACCATTCACATTTGTAAGGTAGTAATGATAACTTTTGATATTAATGAATGGTATTTACTTTTGAATATAACATTTCCCTCTCTCTTTTGCTCATTCTCTCTCATTTTCTCTCCCCTTTCTCCACAATGTTTATCAATGATAATTTGGCTTTCTTTCAGACTGACAGTCCTATATTCCTACCAAATGAAGTCATATGAGGGTAACAGAGCACTGGAACAGGCTGCCCAGGGAAGTTGTTGAGTCTCCTTCTCTGGAGATATTCAAGGCCCGTCTGGACTCCTGCCTGGGCAACCTGCTCTAGTGAACCTGCTTTGGCAGTGGGGTTGGACCCGATGATCTCTTGAGGTCCCTTCCAACCCCTACAGTTCTGTAATTCTGTGATTCTGTGTCACTTAGGAAAAAAAACAAAATAAATATAAAATAAAAACAATTCTCTATTATTCCCTTCTTCATCTCTTAAAAAAGAGCAAAGTCAAGTTTGAAGTTTCGTCTTTTTTTTTTTTTTTTTTTTTTTACACAGATGATAACTTAGTCATTCCGTGAATTAAAAAAAAAAAAAAAAAATGTGTTAAATAAAGATGCAGATTTTATACCTTTGAAACATCTGATAAAAACAAGTACCAAGAAGATTCCAATAGTTTACGAGAACCTACCACACTCATACTCGGGGCAGCACTGGCTGGGGTCCCTGCGCAGACGAGGAACTTCACAGGGACCACACTGAACAGCTGGAGTGAGAAGAAAATATTCACAAAATAAGCTTGGATAAGAACTAAAATGCTAGGTTAAAAAAAAAAAAAAAAAAAAAAAAAAGTTCAAGTCCAATCATACTCAGAGCTAGACCAACTTACATTTGGTAGTAGTGCAAGGTCGGAGAGTGCAGTTCACTCTCCTATTGTCTAGACATGTGCAGATCTTGCAGGGCTCATTGGAGGGAATCCATGTTTCCATGTGCTGCACAGAAAGGAAAATAAATAAATAAATAAAAAGATTGTTAGAAAGAAATCTAATAATCTAATATCCTGATCACTGTTGTATTAGTGGTGGGAGTGGGTGAGAAAAATTACTGTGAAAAACAAAAAGACTGCATGAGAGAGTAGTTGGTTGCTCTGTTAACAGTAAGAATCTAAGGAGATGCATAATTATGAAAGGACTGTAGTGTACCAATTTAACAAAACATGTAAAGTATGCAAGAATGAGATGAGGAATTACTATTGTTTTATGCACAATAAATGCTCAGATGTTATAAATGCAATCACAAGCTCTTATGAGAGTAACAGTGGACTACATACTATGATGGATATTTAGTGATAATAAGGGAACCAATGATATTTTAGGAAATACATAGAAGTGGCTTCCTTCCCAAATTAGTGGTACTTAAACATAGAGAAATAAACAGTGCATATTTTTGATCAAGAATATGTTGGGTCTCACCACTTGATTTCCCAGTGGTTTGCTGTCTGGAAAAACACTGTAACAAGCCCAAATATGAAACAGTCACTCCTGTGCTGATTACCCAGAGGTAATAAGCATACTCAGAAATTGCCAGTAAAGTACATCATTATTCAACCACTGGTCTCTCTCATTGGAGAGAGGAAAATCATTGATTTTAAAGGTGTAGTTACTGCACTGGGTCTGGCTGGGATGTTAACTTTCCCTGCAGCAGCCCATAGAGTGCTGTGCTGTGCACTTGTAGCTTGGACAGCAGTGGTATCACACCAGTGTTGTGTCTGCTGCTGAGAAGTGCTGGCACAGCATCAGGACTCTCTCTAACCCTCCTAGGGGGTAGGTAAAAAAGTGAGAAACATCACCAGGGCAGCTGACCTAAACCAACCAAAGGGATATTCCATACCATATGATGTCACACTCAGCAATAAAAGGTGGAAAAAGGAAGAAGAGGGGAGGGGTGGGCTCTCATTTCGAAAACGTCTGTCCTCCCACCGAATACCGGCTACATGTGTTGTTCAACGACATGGTCTAGCAATGCTTATTTGTGGGAAGTAGAGAGTAATTTCTTTCCTCTGCACTTCCACATAGCCTTTACTTGTTTTGTTTTGTTGTTCCCTTTCCCCCTCCCTTTTCCCCTTTCCCTTTTTTCCCTTTAGTTAAATTGTTTAATTAATAATAATATTTCCTTAATAATTATTTTTTTTCCTTTAATTAAATTATCCTTATCTCAACCTGTGAGTTGTTCTTTCCTTTACTTCTTCCCCTCCTCATCTAAGGAGGGGGAGTGAGAAAGCGGTTATGGTGTTCAGCTGCCTAGCATGGTAAAACCACCACAGTTACCTATAAAGAGCTATATACATGTAACATCCATTTGAATAGGTAGATAAGAGTGAAAAAATGCACTACGGAACAATAAATTTAATTTGCACAGTCAGTCCAAGTTCTGGGTGAGGACATGTAAAGTAGGTTAGGACACCTCTAAGGGAAAATGTGTCAACCAGAAATATCTGAAATGCACTTTTTTTATAAAACCTTGTTGAGACCCTCAGTGATAAAGAAAGGAAACATACTGCCACCTGCACCTAGAGATATCTATGTACTTTAAGACATTACAGGAATCTGAAAGAACAATAAAAATTATATTTTACTTTTTACTTTTTTTTTTTCTTTTTTTTTTTTTTATCCATGGCAAGGATAAAACAGAAGGCATGCCAGAACAGGCCAACCAGAGGTTTTACCAAGCTTAGAAACCATATCGCATAGGGTTGGTTAATCCGCAAGAAATCTATTTAGTCAAGGAAAGCTTTCATTGATGTATTTCTAGTAAAGAACATTATCTCAGGGCTTGAGATAGCCACTCAGAACTCTCTGCCAGAGCTTTCAATGGACTCAGGGTTAGTAAGGAAGCTGATAGGGAATGCCTACATTTTCAGGCAGTGATGTGAAAAGCATTTAGACATTTCGGAACACAAAGCAAGAATCATAACTTTTACTCTAACATTTTCACCAGCCTCAATTTTCTGACAGGTTTTCCTTGGCATAAATAAGTCTATTTCTAATATCAGATGACATGACAAAAGATAGAACAGTGTTAGCAGAGCTCTGTATAAATATCAGTATTGAGAATCCAGTAAGCCCAAGCACTGTCTTGGGTGGAATGGATCAGAGGCAAGAGCACCAGAGGGAAAGATGGAATTTAAGGAAATCATAACCCACTACAAGTTGCACTGCCTGATATGTTGCTCACATGGCTATTCCTGCAGTGGGGGATACACAAAACGGCTGTTTGAGCTGATCCTGCCCTGCCTGCCACTTCCCCATTCACACAGCAGCTGCATCTAAGCCTTGCCATTGGGGTACAGACTAGAGGTTCTCAGAGTTAAGACCCCACTAAGGGGTGTGTGAAAATCCGCATGTATTTCAGAACTGCAGAAAGAAGCAGATATCACTGCAAACATTATTCTCAAGATGTGCACTGAGCTTTTCTTCATGAGAGCTAGAAGCAATTATTTAAATGGAAAATGCACTACAGTGCCCAAGGATTCGGGGATTAAAGGGTACACAGACCCTACACTTTAAGCCACACTTGTAAGAACCATTTCATATAGAATCATAATATAGTAACAAGAGTTCTCAGGCTCTCTGGGAGTTGTGCACTGCTGATCTGTGTTTAGGATAGAAATTACATACATTGCATGCTATTATTTTTCTGTCAAGAGAAAAAAATAAGATTTTTTTTGTAATTCTTCTTATTAAAAAAAAATTAATTTTTTTTTTTTTTTTTTTTTTTTTTTTTTACCGATTCTATAGGCACTACATAAAACCAACAATACTGTATTTAAAACAAAGATCCACAACAGAACACACAAAAACGAAGGCTACATGCAGGGAGACTGTTACCACTGTAAGCTAATACAAAATACAAGCCAAGTGTGCTGAATCCATCTCGCCTGAGCTGTTCTGTGGGAGCACCAGCAGGTGGCGGGAGCAGTGAAAGAAAAAAGGTGACTCGTGTGGTTCCTGCACTGGAACAGGAGTGCTGTTACCACTTGCTTCACCAAGTGCACTAATCGCGAGTACTCTATCAAAAAAATATAAATAAATAAGAAGAAGAAGAAGAAGAAGAAGAAGAAGAAGAAGAAGAAGAAGAAGAAGAAGAAGATCTTATGCTAATGAAAACTGTATTTAAAAAAGGTGTTTCATCCAAAAACTTTTTTTTTCCTTTCAGATTAACTGCACACATATATACATATATTGCTGAACTAAATGTGAGTCTAAATCTGTTATAAAGTTATTCAGAGTACAGTTATTTAGATTTTACTGAAAAAATAAACCACACACAGACTTCTGTTTTTTACAGAAAATCCGTGTTACAGAAATGACTGTCTTTAACAGCAGATTTTGCAAGTATGATAAGACCATCCAAAAAACTCCTAAGAATCTAAAGACCATAAAATACTTAAACTAAAGCCTTCTTTAAAAAAAAAAAAAAAAAACTCAGATTTAAGGAGCTGTGGGTGAACAACACCACACCCACAACAGGGGATATAAGGAGGTGCTTGTGTACCCACTTGTGTGATGCTGAAGGGGAAATCAACATTCTGTTTCACTGAAGTCTGGCACCCACCACTCATAGCTATTCCCCATCCCATTCTGCCACAGAGAGGTCTGACTTAACTGAGGAAAGTGGATTTTCAAAAAAATGAAGATGATGAATTCCATCAGAAGAATGATCCTCATCTGTGTGTTTTGTTTTGTTTTTGTTGTTGTTGTTGTTTTAAAAAAGGAGGTAGGCTAATATGGCTTGACATAAGGTCATCTTGGTCTCATGGCTGCACACCAAGCACTGAAAATATTTCAGTTTGCTTTTCAAAGGTAATACTATACATTTTCAGCAAGTGTTCCAGATTAATGATTAAATTGTCATTACTGGTAAAAGTCTGCTGAATGGAAATGTTTATCTTGGTAAATGTTGACTTACGCCATCCCTCCTCTTTTCCCTCTAGCCCTCCCTCCACACAAATTTGTCATGCATTTCCGGGTGTGTATAGTCCCAGCTGTGAATTTTATATCCATCCCAGCCAATTTCACACTAGGTTCACACTAGGGGAGCTACATGGGGTCAACAGCCGGCTGGTTATGAGGAACTGAGCTAGAAAATAAAGCAAAGGGAATAAAGCAAATAAACCAAAGGGAAAAGTAGCTACAGGACAGACTTATTTGCAAAAGTACAAACCCCAACCACTTACAAAGGTAACCTGCTAAGTATGTAATTACCTGATGGTGCGTGCCATCTTCACTGATGCATTGTGTGCAGACCTCTTCACCAACACAGCTGTCATTAAAAATCACCTGTCCATCTGGACAGAAGCAGCCCTCTGTGGGATAATCCTTGCAGACACTGAGTTTGGTACTATTCTCACAGTACTTTATGCAGGCTTTGTGACAGTGATTATATATCAAATACGTGGGACATTTCATTGCTGGGGAAGACAGAAAAAAATTCTTTAGATGGAGATTTGAAATGGAGAGTGATGTTTCCACTCATACATTCTCCAGAATTCTGTTGAGTTTTTCGAAAGCCAATATCTGATGAACATATTTTGTCCTCTGCAGCCACTAACATCCTTGAAAAAATATCTTTAAGAATAGCAAAATACGCAGTAGAAACTGATGGAAGTCATTAAATGACAGTCCATTGAAATAATCGTCAAGCAACATTTTCAGGTCCCATGAATCAACGTAAAACAACTTACTCTAATAATGGTTTAAATGAGCTGAACATCACTGGATAATAGGCAGAATTTGGAACCATCTTTACACGCATTAGAGAAGCACTGATAACAGTAAAAAGTTAGGACACATCCAGGACAGACTACAGCATTGAATAAAGAGATTTTGACAACTTGAGGGGTAGTAGTGTTGCCAGGCAACTAAAGAAAGCTAATAAACAGAATATTTTGTTACTCCAACACTGAATCTGATGGATACCTGCACCATATTAATTGAATTGCCCTAAGTCAAGAAAAGTTGCACTTCCCCTAAGCCAACTCATAAATTTTTTTGCTGATGAATTCACAATACTGAGGGCATTGTCTCTAAAAGCAATCATAAAACTAAGTCTATAGCTATTTGAGAAATCTATGGACACTGTTTCAATACCGTGTACTCCCTTAAGTCTATTTTATTTTTCTCTGCAGTTTCAACTAGGAAAAGTGTTTCTTATTTCCCAGTTTGTAATTGCTGTGAGGTTTATAAAGCCTTTTTTTCAGTCCCCTAACAAAAAACACTGACAGAAAATTACTTAATGAAGAGATGAGTTCCCAAACAAGCATTCATCAGATGAACTGTCTACACACACACCTCTTAGCCAAAGGAAACAGAAAATAAATGCTTTTAAAATTAACCCTTTTCTGTTTCAAGAAATTCTAAATGCAATTATTTCTTGTTTGAGTCTATCATTGTGGTTGTACACATATAGTCCAGCATGCTTGAAAAGCCACAAGAACTTGACAGAGTCCAATCCCCTTATGATATGCTTTGTCTGGATTCTGAAAATACAAAAGGTCTACCCATGAAAAACAGGAAAAATTGCCTGCTGTAGCTACCTAGATTATACTCAAGCTTTCCAGAAAAACTCATTCACCAAAAAAAAATCTGCAAATAAGTCAGTGAGGACTGGTGCTTATTGTCTGTGATGGTCTCCATTCAGTTCTAAGAAATATGTATGAAAATACATACACAGTGACTGTTAAGGTAGCATTTCATCTACATTTTTATTCCAGCACAATGGCTTTCACCATGCTTATCTACCAATAGCCCTAGAGAAAATCTTGTGAACCTTCTCTGTACAAAGTTAGATTAATTTATTTCACAGTTTAATACTGATGCTCATTAGAACCTGGACAGCTCCTAAGTAGAATCCACCTCTAACATACTTCATGCAATGTAGCCTCTTGAAGCAGCCAGGTGTGTAAAATACACAATGAGGAAACACAACCCTGACTCTAAATATTATATTAAAAAGCCTGTGGGCCTGTGTAAAATGGCAATGGTTTTCCAAGGAAAGAAGAAATGAAGTAGTTATATTTTGGAAAGTATAGAAGAGTTCATGTGAATGCCCTCATCTCAAACTGGCCTCTGGCCTTGGGCACACGGGACTGAAATGCATATAATCAGTGTCAGGACACAGGATAAACATTATCAATGTTCACAAAATCATTCTTAAACATTCTTTCATCTTACTGGTATGATAGCAATCAGGTGATTGTAGAAAGCCACCGCAGACACATTATTGCCTTTATGCTCCAGAGGCCAGGTCCTACAAGATTCACAGGTTACTATGCATTTTGTATGGAAAATTCTCTCAGAAATATGTAAGGTGAGAAAGCATTAAGGACTCTCCACTGTCTGCCTCAGAAAAAAGTATTTCAACAAGCCACTCTCCTGGCTGGCTATTTCAGTGTTTATTGCCTCTGAATAAAAGGGAAATGACTGCAGGTATTAACAAAAGAGTAAAATAAGGCTGCAAACCAAATGTCTAGAAGAGTTATTCTTCTGCCAAATTAGTTTCAAATTAAATCTACATCAGAAAATAGATTGTATGGTGCTACTATAATCATGCTGATATTTCATTACCAGTTGGTTGGATCCACTAAAACATGTTGTTTTTTATTTCAGACTGGGAAAAGAACTGTAAAAGAAAAGCTGGGGGGGAAAAATCAGTTTCCTGTAAACAAGTGAAAGCACAGCACATTTCAAAGACTCTTCTGGTAGATTTAAGTACTGACATATCTTCAGCTGGCTGTTCTGCCTTTGATTTACAGTAGCCATTCCTAGTAGGTATTCCTAGGGAGAATATAACCTCTGTGAAAGTCTACAGAAAGTTCAAGTTTATCAAAACAAATCACTTATCGAGTTCACAGTGAAAGATATAGAGTAATAGTTTGCACTGGTATTCACTTTGACTTTGTGGTTCAGATCAGATGAGACAGTGCATCCTTGTTTAAGTATTCAATGGAGAGTTGGAGGAGTAGTTGTTTTTCATGCCTGGGGAAAATACACACTTCCTTCCAGGTGACAATGCTGCTACTTCCTTACCAGTAGTATTTTTTAACTACTACCTAACTCCTGATGTCACATACTGCTGGCTTGCCTTTTCCCTGCCATACACAGCAAAAAGGACAACTAAACCCCAGTGCTAAGGGAGCTAGGATGAATAATGCACTAGGCCCAATAGCTCATCACCTGCCAGTCAACCTCCTTGTGCTGTTCAGGCACAGCTTTCTTAAATTTCCCTTAACTGGTCTTCTTTAATGAAACCAAGATATTTAGGAGGGTTTGTGCAGTGCTTTTAGGATCACTCCCAAGGTCATATTAAACCAACTTAGACAAGGGCTGCCATTAGGAGGGGCAGTCTACTCTCTTTCTTAGAGATAACTCACCCCAGCTGCTCTTTCTTGCTGGCACTTTTCCCTTTATGGGTAGTTTTCAGAGCTCATCGGGAAGCCTGTGAAGACTACTGCCAGCACAGCAAACGGATTGGGAATGCACAGCTGGAGATGGAAGAGGGAGAAAAGAACTGGCCTTCTGGGCTGAGATCAGCTGAAGGCAGTCATAAAGCCACCCTCATACTGTTGATTACAGATCATGGTTTAAATTCTTCAGGTGTTATGGTCATTGCCAGTGTGACCTGCTTATATGAAGGATGAGCAGCAGCAGACAGTCTCAGGGTAGGTTGACTACACAAGCCTTTCTTTAGCAGAGGTCGTTAAAAGGGTTCTTGTTACTCATTGCTTCCTCCTCCTGACCCTTGCCTTTGCTTCTCTACCAGATGTCACTGCACCTCTGCTGAGGGGGCAGCAGTCTGTTATGTATTTGCTTTCTAACCTGGGCCTGCAAAACAACACAACAAAAAACTAAACACAAAACCCTGAAAAAAAAAAAAATAAATAAATATATATATATATAAAAGATGTTTTTTCCTATCAAAGTATTTTTCAAGGAAACCCTGAAACTCTGCTGCTAAGTGCAACCAACATCCTGCTTAAAGAATCACAGCTTTCCTGAGTTGTACCAACTAGGTCTTTGTCTCATACACCGTGCAAGGATTAACTACCTATCCAAATGCAATTAATCTGGAAGGTAGTATTGGCAAGTACCTAGAGGACATGTCCACACTGCACATAAATGAGCTGAAAAAGCTGCTGAAAAGCACTCTGCTGTCATTTATCTTCTGAGTATTTCTGCTTTCTGAGCAAAACTTGCTAACTACTACTGTTACCTAAGCTACGCAGTTCAAAACTGACTAGGTCACCTCCACATGTGCTGTCATCTGGTTTGTAAATGCAGAATAAATGTACCAAGGTCCATCATATTTCCAGGTGAATAAAGCTTACTCTCCACCCAAAGCTGAATCCCAATGTACCAATATTGGTAATTCAGTGACTTGTCAGCAGTCCCTATGATCTTCACACTAATATAAAGCTTGTATTATTATTGAAGTAGAAACTTGATCCAGCAAGCATTACTGTGCGGGTGAGTCTGCTCAAGGGGTGCATATTATATGTCTGAGTTACATAGCTGTCAGTACAGGCTATAATAGGCTGCTGCAGCACAAGTCTGAGTGTAGCACTGGGGAAAAGGGAATCTTTCTCACTACACATTCCCATCCGCTGAGACAAAGTTGGAAGTCCACCAGATGCCACTCTACATATACACCATCCCAAGGAGCAAGTAAAGCTCAGGCAGTGGAAGTGAACAAGCACAGAATGGAGAACAGGCTTTGTCTTTATGGGATATTCCAGAAAATATATTTACCCATCCAGGAAAAGACTTGTCAGGAAAGACTTGTGCAGTTTGAAATGTCCCAGCATGGCATGACAAAAATATTAAACTCTACAAAAATGATGGGGATTTACTGGAAGGGAAAATATAAATAAACCAAGCTACTTCAGAACTATGCCATTGTTATTAAATATGTAGTGGTAGGGTGATTAAGTTGTACTGTCTTTAGTCTATAATGCATCCTGTATAATGCCCCTGTAATTGGCAATTTTTGTTTTGGCAGTTGCACACATAAACTTGCATGAAGAAACGATGCTATTGTTAGGATGCTAACAACTTCTTTATGTAACTAGTGTTAAAATGGGCAATACTTTGGCTATTTTGGTACATGCCGTGTAACAAAGACAGGAATTTGAAGGCTGCGGAGAGTTATTAAGGTACTCTACTGACACTGAGCCTTGGACATTACAGTTTGCAAAGTCTGACTGAACCAGTAAATTTGGAAAACTGCAGGCAAATTTCTCCCTCTGTTTTCTGGGTCAGCATTTCAATTGGACGGTGTTGTTTCTTAAAAGAACCAGTCTTCAATAGCAACATGTTATTCACAAACCTATCATGGACAGATATTTGAGACATTAA
Source organism: Nettapus auritus (assembly GCA_011076525.1). Taxonomy (NCBI): domain Eukaryota; kingdom Metazoa; phylum Chordata; class Aves; order Anseriformes; family Anatidae; genus Nettapus; species Nettapus auritus. Next base: position 77,498,672 of record CM021765.1, on the reverse strand, counting down.
CTGAAGACATGGGCCAAATTCACATCCTATTCCATAATTCCCCAATCTGAGCTTAAAACATGAAGAAAACCAAACTGTGTACTGATTTTTTTGTGGTATGATGCCTTTAGGTTGTCGGTTCTCCACTTATGAAGTAAAAAGTATCTGGGAGCATAAGGGAAAAGAAACAAAGCAACAAGAACTGACTACAGGCACCCAGAAAAATCAGAGAGTCAGGAGATGCAAAAAACAACTGGGATATCAAGACTCCACATGAAGGGCTAGCTGGGAGAGAAAATCCCTACATATATACACATCTCAGGTACCTGACTAAACCAGAAACGCTGTAAGTGAATACTGAATGCCTTTAACCATCACTGCGGACAAACTAACCGCATGAATTAGCCACCTCAAGAGTTACTTATTTGTACTTAATTAAATGTTGCATTTTGGCAAATCTTTCATAATATGACTGTCAGGAAAAAAAAACAAAAACAACAACAACAACAACAACAACAACAACAACAACAAAAAAAAAAAAAAAAAAAAAAAAAAAAACAGGAAGATAGGGCAGGAATTCTTAGGCCTATAAAAATTCAGGGGAGTGAGTATACAAAACAGCTGGCCAATTTTAGCATTAGCACTTCTATTAGGCTCTGGACATTTGCAAGGCTCTCACATCCTGCTATACTCCTTTCTCACAGTTTACAAACTTACAAACTCCTCACATCCAACATAGAAAAAAAACACAGCCAGGAGAAGAATACATGAAACTTGACCTGCAACTTTTGCCCCATTACATGGTATTCAAAAGGCAATACTGCACTGACAAGATGGCCATTATCATCATCATTACTGAGTCAAGCAATGTATGCATCTGTTGTAGTGTATGGTAAATTCCTTACGACAAAACTCGGGTGTTCTCCAGTCTACGCAGATCCCATTTTCCCTGCATATGTGAGCGTAAGTAGTTATCATCTCGCAGGCTTCATCCTCATAACAGCTGCTCTCTTCACAGGACTCATAGAACATGTTGGGGGGGATTATCCTGTGGCACTCTGCAAACCGATCGGAGAGCAGGAGGTGGCAATGCTTTGCAGCATGCTCAGAGCATCCATCTTCTCTCTGGACTTCACATATCTTCCCTGGTTCTTTCAATGTCCAGTCCTGAATAAATATGCCACTGTCAGAAGTCACAGAGCCATTACGTAAGGTGAAGTCATTGGCATGGTTCTGGTCACACACCCCTAGGAGGGTGAGTAAAATGAAAAACAGTCTGAATACAGTCAGCAGTAGAATAAAGCTAGAGAAAACATGTACAGGATCAAGCTGGTTGGAGCTGCTCAGTGAACTCCAAGGGGAAGATGAGTCGATATTTTTTGTAGCAGTTATCAAAATAGGCATAAAGACCTTGAGTTTTGTTTCCTTATTACAGGAGACACATATTATGCCATACATGTCTAACCTATTGTAAAAGGTGCCATAGAATTAACTCTGCTAAGTAGAGGTATCCCCCACAAACCCTTCATCTTCACTCCAAGCATAGGATATGCCTCTCACATAAATGCACAAATATATACAAGAACCTAAGGTTAAAGCCTCATTTAACAGAAAAAAATATCCTTGAACAGATAACGTGAAATAAGTAAAACATGACAGATGCCTAGCCTTGTTCTTTTTAAGGTATTTTGGGGAATCAGTAAGCTGTTACATTGATGGGCATAGTAGAAAAACAACACAGATTATCAGTGTGCCAGCAACACAGGATGTGCTCAGAGAGCGTACAAGGTTCAGGATCACACAAATTCCAACATAAATAATAGTTCAAGCCCAAGTAAGAAGCTGTTAAAATCACTAGCTTTCAAACTTACCACAAAGCCCTTGTGTTCCTGAGGAAAACCTCTTTGGATTAAGTTTAAGAATAAATTCATTGTTTCTTGGAGTAAATGTGAGATTATGGCCAAGATGGGAGAACTTGATTTCATGCATTATTGCTCCATAGACAGTGACTTCAAACAAATTGCTAGAATAGGGAATATGAACGCTTCTACCATCAACAGCCACCTGTTTTCACAAAGGCAAGATCATCACATCAGTTGTGACAAGCAGTTAATAATCAAACCATTTTTACAGTTTAAACACATTTTGACTGAACCTGGATATAAGAATTAATTTTCCAAACTGAAACTTTTCATTGGTTCTAAAAATGCACAGAATTTCTTAACTTACATTCTGTGTATTATTCAAACAACTTCTTCAGAATTTTTCCATATGAGGACATTCATTCCACATCGTGTATGTACAGACCAGTAGCCTAATTCCATGAAGCTAAAATGCTACCTCCAGACCCTGAGTATCATTAAACATCAGTGAAAGTTAAGGTTATCCACCTTGACTGGTCACCAGTGGTTTTGTCCATCCTTTTTTACTGCGTGAGTTAGAAGAGATCACTGTTGTAGGCTAGCTGACTCCCATACGCCTTAGAAACAAAGAGACTGCAAATTTGTCATATGGAATTTGAATATTTCTCTGTCTGTAAAATATGCAAAAACATCTCTAAGACGGTGTTTCTTCTGAGGCTGGAATCCACTAGCACAAAAAGTTAAGGAACTGATTCCCTAACTCTTCAGGTAGCGACAGTCTTGCATAGGTGTGTGAAAAATAGAGAATGCTCTCCCACACACAAAATGATAACATTATGTAAAGGACCTCTGTCAACAAACGAGAATCAGAGTGCAGTATGTCCTGTCTATAATCCCTGCCTTTCTGGCAGAAGTGTCTGGGAGACATTGCCAAATTCCACATCCTTCACATTGTCACCCTAGCAAAATCAGGAGAACAAGAAGAGAAACATGGCTGGGTTAGTATTTGAATGTAGAACGCATCATGAAATTTAAATGAGGTATTTTCTTAGATTACTAAGAATAGGCTGCAAAGGGAGCAGAAACTGGATAAAAGAAACAAATCTGTCCTCCTAACGTAAAATTCTACAGCATAAGCAGACAATGCATAGATCACTTTCTTGTGTTTAGCTTACTGTCATGTCACTGAAGAGCTGAACAGATATGCCATGATGTTTCACTTCAATGGAGTCCATACAGTTCATCTTCAGTGTTGCTCTGCATGGTCCTTCATGGAGAAGAACTTCAACATCATGTTGCATATCTTGAAACAAGATGTAGGAGCAATTGCCTGTCAGTTTAAAATTCAGCCCATCAAATGTGACAATATGCCGAGTTGAACTTCCCATACAGACACCTGCAAATCAATGAAAAAAATAAATAAATAAATAAATAATAATAATAAAAAAAAAAGTCTTGTAAGCTTTCCTTCAATTTTTTTTTGTTTGCTTTCCTTCAAATTAGACTATTTCTTCACAATCAGTATGGGCACATGCAGTTAATTTATTGAGAAAGTTAAGAAGTTTACAGAATCATAGAATAGTCTAGGTTGGAAGAGACCTATAAGATCACCGAGTCCAACCTCTGACCTAACACTAACAAGTCTTCCACTAAACCATATCCCTAAGCTCTACATCTAAACGCCTTTTAAAGACCTCCAGGGATGGTGACTCAACCACTTCCCTGGGCAGCCTATTCCAGTGCCTAACAACTCTTTCTGTAAAGAAGTTTTTCCTAATATCCAACCTAAACCTCCCCTGGCACAACTTCAGCCCATTCCCCCTCGTCCGGTCACCACGCATGTGGGAGAACAGACCAACCGCACCTCGCTACAGCCTCCTTTAAGGTACCTATAGAGCGCAATAAGGTCACCCCTGATCCTCCTCTTCTCCAGGCTAAATAGTTCCAGCTCCCTCAGCCACTCCTCGTAAGACTCGTTCTCCAGACCCTTCACCAGCTTCGTAGCCCTTCTCTGGACTCACTCAAGCACCTCCATGTCCTTCTTGTAGTGAGGGGTCCAAAACTGAACACGGTACTCGAGGTGCGGCCTCACCAGAGCCGAGTACAGGGGGACAATCACTTCCCTGGACCTGCTGGCCACTCTGTTTCTTATGCAAGCCAGGATGCTGTTGGCCTTCTTGGCCACCTGAGCACACTGCTGGCTCATATTCAGCCGACTATCAACCAGTACTCCCAGGTCCTTCTCTGACAGGCAGCTTTCTATCCACACATCTCCCAGCCTGTAGCTCTGTTTGGGGTTGTTGTGCCCCACGTGCAAAACTTGGCCTTGTTGAACCTTGGCCCATAGCTCCAGCCTATCCAGATCTTCCTGCAGAGCCTTTCTACCCTTGAGCAGATCGACACACGCACCTAACTTGGTGTCATCTGCAAACTTACTGAGGGTGCACTCAATCCCCTCATCCAGATCATCGATGAAGAAGTTAAAGAGGACTGGCCCCAGTACTGAGCCCTGGGGGACTCCGCTAGTGACTGGCCTCCAACTGGATTTGACTCCATTCACTAAGACTCCCTGGGCCCGGCCATCCAGCCAGTTCATGACCCAACGAAGCGTGCACCAGTCCAAGCCATGGGCAGCCAGTTTCCCGAGGAGAATGCTGTGGGGAACGGTGTCAGATGCCTTACTGAAGTCAAGGTAGACCACATCCACAGCCTTTCCCTCATCCACTAAGCATGTCACCATGTCATAGAAGGAGATCAGGTTCGTCAAGCAGGGCCCTTCATAAACCCATGCTGACTAGGCCTGATCGCCTGCTTGCCCTGCAAGTGCCGCATGATGATGCCCAAGATAATCTGCTCCATGATCTTCCCTGGCACTGATGTTAAACTAACAGGCCTGTAGTTCCCCGGGTCTACCCTCCGGCCCTTCTTGTAGATGGGCATCACGTTTGCTATCCGCCAGTCAAGTGGGACCTCCCCCGATAGCCAGGGCTGCTGATAAATGATGGAAAGTGGCTTGGCCAGCTCTTCTGCCAGTTCTCTCAGTACCCTCGGATGGATCCCATCCAGCCCCATCGACTTGTGTACATCCAAATGCTGTAGCAGGTCACCAACCATTTCCTCCCCATCCCCTTCCACCAGCTCAGGGCACTGGACGTCCAGAGAACAACTGGTTTTGCTGCTAAAGACTGAGGCAAAGAAGGTGTTAAGCACCTCAGCTTTTTCCTCATCTCTGGTAACTAAGTTTCCCCCCGCATCCAGTAAAGAGTGGAGATTCTCCTTAGTCCTCCTTTTTGTATTCATGTATTTATAAAAACATTTTTTTTTGTTGTTGTCTTTAACAGCAGTAGCCAGATTGAGCTCCAGATGAGCTTTGGCCTTTCTAATTTTGTCCCTGCACCACCTCACAACATCCTTGTAGTCCCCTTGAGTGGCCCGCCTTCTTTTCCAAAGATTATAAACCTTCTTTTTTCTCCTAAGCTCGAGCCACAACTCTCTTTTCAGCCGGGCCGGTCTTCTTCCGCGCCAGCTCGTCTTTGGGCATGTGGGGACAGACCGCCCCTGAGCCATTAAGATTTCTTTCTTGAAGAACGCCCAGCCTTCCTGGGCTCCTCTGACCTTCAGAACCTCCTTCCAAGGGACTCTGCCAAGCAGTGTCTTGAACAGCTCAAAGTCAGCCCTCTGGAAGTCCATAACAGCAGTTTTACTGGTCCCCTTCCTGACTTTGCCAAGTATAGAGAACTCTACCATTTCGTGGTCACTCTGCCCAAGACAACCCCTGACCACCACACCAGTCCTTCTCTGTTAGTGAACAGAAGGTCTAGCGGGGCACCTCCCCTGGTAGGCTCGCCAACCAGCTGGGTCAGGAAGTTGTCTTCCATGCTCTCAAGAAACCTCCTAGACTGCTTTCTCTGGGCTGTGTTGTGTTTCCAGGATATGTCTGGGAAGTTACAGTCCCCCATGAGAACAAGCGCTGATGATTTCACAACTTCTGCCAGCTGCCTGTAGAACTCCTCATCTGTCCCCTCATCCTGATTTGGCAGTCTGTAACAGACCCCCATCAGGATGCTTGCCTTGTTGGCCTTTCCGCTGATCCTAACCCATAGTGACTCCATCTTGTCATTCCCAGCCTCAAGTTCGACGACATCAAAACACCCTCTAATATAGAGAGCCACTCCACCACCCCTTCCGTGCTGCCTGTCCCTTCTGAAGAGCCTATAGCCAGACATGGCAGCACTCCAGTCATGAGAGTGGTCTCACCACGTTTCCGTGATGGCAACCTAGTCATAACCTACCTGCTGCACAATGGCTTCCAGCTCCTCCTGCTTGTTGCCCATGCTGCGTGCATTAGTGTAGATGCACTTCAGCTGAGCCTTTGCCTTCTCCCCCAGACTAGCCACTGTTCCCCCTGGCACACCTCCAATAAGCTTTATTTCATCCCCGTCTCCCTTACCTAGTTTAAAGCCTAGTTTAAAGTTCAAAGTTATTGAATTGCGAATGCAAGTCATTAACAAGAAACTTTCATTAACACAATCACAAAACCACTTAATTACTTTTAAAAATCACATTTGGAAAATCGCTTAATGTGAAGCTCCCTCACATTGAACTTGATCTATTAATGTGAAATCTTGATCTAGTAATGTGAAAAATAAAATCAAGGAAACTGTATACCTTCTCTATTTGTAGAAAGGCTGTAACATACTTATTTTTAAATCTCACAGTATTTTTATTGTGACATTGCATTTTATTCTGTACAGTATTTCTTTGTTTCAAACACAGTACTATTTCATTCTTAAATAAAATGTCAAAAGTGAATTCAAAGGAATATATATATATATATATCTTTTTTTTTCAGATGGGATACAGAAAAAGAGAAGAGAAAAAAATGTATGTAGGCTCAAGTAATAGCCAACTGAGAGTTCAATATTCTGGTCATTATGTTATAAACACTTCCTTTTCTTTCTTCATAAACTGGAAAACAAATACCACAAGTACCTAAACAGAACCTGAACAAAAGGATGGTTCAGATTCATACATTTTCAAATCTTTTGCTTAAAGACAATAAGGGCAATAAAAGAAGTGTCAGCTAAAAATGCAGGAAGAAAATTCTCATTGTTAATAACTCAGCAAGTTGGCTTCCACTGAGAGCTAAGAATAATTTGTTTCCTGTTCTTGACCTTCAAACTGCATTTCCCAGCTAAACCAGCTTGTAAAGTTTCTTGTGTAAACAACAGTGAAACAAGTAAACAAGTTAGCAATAAAACAAAGTTTTTCAACCTTTTTTTTATTCATGGGCATCTAAAAAAATTCTAAGGATAATGGGAATCCTTTTAAATTTCTCATAGGTATTCTGTAGCACTAAATGTATGAATGCATTCCATTTAAATGTTGTCCATAAATACCCAAGAGCCATGAATCACACAGCAAATCATATTGCTATAATATTTGTAGCTAGTTCAGCAAGCAAGCAGTTTTATGGCGCAACTCCTGATCCTGATCCTCTGAACTCAGTTACATGACATAATAAAAACACTTCAAGTACTTCCTGTTTGCAAAAGCATTTGTCAATATTTCAGGGCTCAGATAAACATACAGTAGGTAGACATTTTTGCAAGAAACAATACATTTTCATCCTAAATTTATGAAAATAATTCAATGAGATAAGAAGGGAAAAGTAAAAAAAAAAAAAAAAAAAAAAAAAAAGAATGGTGATTAAAAGAAGGGGCATATCAACTTCTTATGTTATTGTTTCTTCAGGTACAGTCTTTAAATCACTTTTATTTATAAATGAAGAACATTTTACTTATAATTTTCAGTAGGGCTTTGATTTTGGGTTTGGACAAGCAATGTTTCAAGACACATTACAAGGAACCTGAATGTGCACAAACAAGTCCATGGAACCTGATGAGATGCATCTGAAGGTCCTTAGGCAACTGTTAGATGAAGTTGCTAAGCCAGTATCCATCACATTTGGGAAATCATGGAATTCCAGTGAAGTTCACAGTGACTAGAAAAGGGGAAGCATAATCCCCACTTTTAAAAAGGGAGAAAAGGAAGACTTGGGGAACTACAGGCCAGTCAGTCTTGCCTCAGTCTTGCTCCAGCAAGATCATGGAGCAGATCCTTCTGGAAACTGTGCTAAGGCACACAGAAATCAAAGAGATGATTGGTGACAGCCAACATGCCTTCACTAAGGGCAGATTATGCCTGACAAATCCGGTGGCCTTTTATGATGGGGTTAAAGCATTGGTGGCTAAGGGAAGAGCAACTGACATCATTTACCTGGGCTTGTGCAAAATATTTGACGTTGTCCCACACAACATCCTTGTCTCTAAATTATAGATGGATTTGATGGATGGGCCACTCGGTGGATAAGGAATTGACTGGATAGTCACATTCAGCTGACCACACGGAGTTGTGGTCAATGGCTCAGTGTCCAGGTGGAGACCAGTGGCAAGTGGTGTTTCTCAGGGGTCAGTATTACGACTGGTGTTTTTTAGCATATTTGTTGGTGACATGGACAGTGTACACATGGACTGAGTACACCCTCAGCAAGTTTGCTGATGATGCCAAGCTGTGTCGTGGGGCTGACACACAGTAGGGAAGAGATGCCATCCAGAGAGACCTTGACAGGCTTGAGATGTGGGCCTGTGCGAACATCATGATATTCAACAAGGCCAAGTGCAAGGTCCTGCACCTGGGTTAGGGAAATCCCAAGCACAAATACAGGCTGGGTGGTGAATTGAGTAGTCCTGAGAAGGACTTGGGGATGTTGGTTGATGAAAAACTCAACGTGAGTTGGTAATGTACAACTGCAGCCCAGAAAGCTAATCATATCCCAGGATGCATCAAAAGAATTGTGGGCAGCGGGTCAAGGGAGGTGATTCTCCCCCTCTACTCTGCTCCCATGAGACCCCATCTGGAGTATCATGTTCAGCTTTGGGGCCCCAGCATAAGAAAGACCTATTACAGTGTGTCCAGAGGAGGGCCACAAAGATGATCAAGGGGCTGGAGCACCTCTTCTGTGAAGACAGCCCAAGAAAGCTGGGGTTATTTAGCCTGGAGAAGAAAAAGCTCCAGGAAGACTTTATAGTAACTTTCCAGTACTTTAAAGGGGGCCTACAAGAAAGATGGGGAAAGACTCTTTATCTGGTGTCCTGGTTTCAGTTAGGATAGAGTTAATTTTCCTCCTAGTAGCTGGTAGGGTGCTATGTTTTGGATTAGGATGAGAAGAGTGCTGATAACATGCTGATGTTTTAATTGTTGCAGAGCAGTGCTTACATCAAGCCAAGGACTTTTCAGCTCCTCGCTCTGTCCTGCCAACGGGCAGGCTGGGGGTGCAGCAAGATCTGGGAGGGGACAGAGCCAGGACAGCTGACCCAAACTGGCCAAAGGGGTTTTCCATACCATCTGACATCAGGCTAAACAATATAGAGGGGTATAAAAGGGTGTCTAGCTGGCGTAGGGGGCGGCGGCTGCTTGGGGATAGGTTGGGCATCGGTCAGCAGGTGGTGAGCAATTGCATTGTGCATCACTTGCTTCGTACACACTATTATTATTATTATTTCCTATCTTAATAAACTGGCTTTATCTCAACTCATGGGCTTCACTTTCCCGTTTCTCTCCCCCATCCCAGAGAGGGAGGGGGGAGGGTGAGCAAATGGCTGTGTGGTGTTCAGCTGCCGGATGGGTTAAACCACAGCATCTGGGAATGTAACAATAGGACAAAGGATAATTGTTCAAAATTAAAAGAAAGGAGATTTAGATTAGACATTGGGAAGAAATTCTTTCCTATGAGGGTGCTGAAGCACTGAAACAGCTTGTCCATAAAAGTTGTAGATCCTCCATCCCTGGAAGTGTTTGAGGCTACGCTGGATGGGGTTTTGGGCAACCTGGCCTAGTGGGAGGTGTCCCTGTGCATGGCAGGGGTGATGGAACTATATGGTCTTTAAGGTCTCTTCCAACTCAAACCATTCTATGAAATTACATTAACTGGGATTTTTACAGAATTAAAATAGAAGAAATTACTTCTGTTACTATACTGTTAAGCAATTGGTTGAAAGGGCATTAGATCTCTAAATAACTGAGTACTACCTCCCTAAATCTCAGTCAATTAAGCATGCACTAGTATGCTTCTGCAGCACAGATTACCTAACCTGACTCCATCCATAACAACAGAGATGTTAGCTCACTAAAGCACACTGACTTCCCACTAAAGACCTATTTTGCCATGCCCATCTGTGAAGCTTAGACATTGATGTGAGTTTCAGCTCTACTGTTGATGTTGGTATAATTGACACGGCATCAATCTGCTTTCACTAAGTAGTCATTGAACCAAGTGTGCTTTACCCATAGGTTTTTGATCAACTGGATGGAGTTGTTTGCATTTCTTTTCTTCCTCTTATAACATTTGAAAATTTACCGCTTTCCCCTCACAAGCTTTCATCTTGGGAAATTATGTTGAACTTGGGGTATCATGGTTCATTAAATTTATAGAGATAAATGTTTGCTCATGTTAATGAGTAGTAATCTCAAGTGAACTATAGGACTCTTCATGACAACTGACTAATGATAGGAATTATAATTTTCATTTCAAACCTTCCAAAATTCGTTATGAAGACATGTTTTGAATGCCAAGAGTAATGCCTTCATGGTGCTATCAATGTATTCAGAATCAAGAAGATTGTTAGAGATGCGCCTTCTGAATAGGTATCACTATGACTATTTTTAAACTGTAAAATATTTATGATGTTTCAAGTGAAGTCTTTCTACATTTTGGAGTTTTCATATCAAAACAGAAATGTTGTCTCTGAATGAGACAACGAAAAATCCGAATGTGGTATTATCCTAAAGAATCTCTCTTTTTAAAAACTGGAGCACCAGCCTCAGGGTTGAATCCCTCCACTCTGTAAATTCAAGTGGGTACACCTAATTTCTGCTCCTGCCATCTCAGCCAAGGCACTAATCACACGGTTGCTGCTGATTCACTGTTTCTGCTCACATACTCAGTGTGAGGTTTTGTGTCAGCAGGAGAGATTTCTGTTGTTGTCTCTTCAGTACATGTGCTTGACTGAGGTCAGGCCACACCCTAAAGCCTAGGGATGGACCAAGAATACATAATTTGCTTACAGTTTGCTCAAATAAATTTCTGCTTTCCCCCATGCATCCTCATTTCTGGTTCCAACAGCTTTGGAAATTGATTGTAAGATTCTCAGATAAAGCACTATAGCTATCCTTATGTAAGAATGAATTTATAATGGCCTTGAACTTGCTAATGCTACTACATGTTCCAGGTATCAGTGAGACCCTCAAGCATGTAGCTCTCTAAATGATGTACACCGTCATTTCCTCCCACCTCAGTTATCTTTGATTTATGTAATGGCTTAACATCTCTTCATTGAATTCAGCAGTACCTTTCTGATAAATATTTCAAGGGATGGGGAGGGGGCACATACATGCAAAGATAGATACTCACATGGACACATCCATCGGCAGCCACAAGTTTCTTCAACCTTAACAGCAGGAAGATTGCTGTGACATACAGGTTTTGGCATTCTTTCACAGTTAATTTGGTGAGTCTCCAGAACGGTGTAATCACCTGGGAAGCACGTCACAGTGTGGCACTGATCTGGTAATGTCCATTTGTCACCAGGCTGGATAAGGAGACATGAATATATAGTAACTGAAGAGAACATCATTAGGGGTCTGAGGTGGGTTGAAGGGAGAAAAATGTAAAACCTGGCTTCTACCATACTCCATTCCATAACCTCCAGCTAGCATGTAAAGTGACACTGACAGCAGTGCTACTCAAATTAGCTTTGAATTACGAAATAATAGAATGCAGTGTATTAAGAACTTCATGAGCATGAGAAAGTTAAATGTAGCACCATTGCAGGAAACAGACTTTGAAATTCCTAGCAAAAGATGTCTAGAATAGGAGACATTTGATTACAATAGAATGAAGTATCTGGTACTCCATCTATTGTTAGTTTAGCCGTCTTACAGCATGCGTGGATAACATAGTCAATAAAGAATTCCCCTTGGCATTTCTTTAAATGTCAAAGCCTTTAGTTTTCATAAGCTGTAAAATTATTTTAGAAAGAGCTCTGAACACAGATGGTCATGGCACAGCAGGAATTAACAATATTCAGCCCAAGCTAGAAAGGCGTGCAATACTGTAGTTATTTTATCCACAGCTCCAAAACTCTATAAAAATTCATCCCTGACAACAGGGAAATTGTTCATTTACCCAATTAATGTTATAGGATATACACAGTATTATTGTAACATTAAAAATAATACATAAAATATATCCTCCTCTTCTTTAGAAGACCGTCCTTTAGGCTAATCAAAATTTTAAGGCAGCAGGATTGCATACTGCTAAACGACAAAGAAATTGATGTGGTCACAAATCTGGAATAGCTCAAGATTCATATCTGTAAAAAGCTGAGCTCTCTGGCCCCAGTCCCACAGACCTCTAAAGCCCATAAATAGGCTCAATGAATTTCAAGACAGAGTCTTCATCCCTGTGGTCTGCACTCCCAAGAGGATTCGCAAGTGTGGGAAACAGCCCTTTCCAGACCTGTCTATCTCTACAGAGGTGAGTTCAGAAGCCCTAGTAAGACTAATGAGGCAGTGTTTCTGTGCATTGGATAATAGTTTAGGAATGTGATTTCTACTGCCACACGCACAGCAGAAATGCAGAAGATAGCTATGCAGATTACTTCACCATGAAGTCTTAACATTCTAAGACAAGTATTTACACTTCTATTATCACCTGTATGCCTGCTTAAAAGCATCAAAGCAAGACTACCAATGAGAATTAACTATATTTAAAAAATCTCAATCTATCATATTCATTCTCATGTTCTGTCATGTGGCAAATTCAAATGATATTAAAACAGTGGCTCTTTACACAGTCTGTATTTAGAGCTATTTGAATTCCTCAGCACAGGACACAGTGCTGAAACAACTGGATTTAAACAATAACTGAACAAATTAATGGAAGAGAAAACTTTTGAGTACTACTAAACACAAAAATGCACCACTTGCAGTTCAGAGTGTTTCTGAGTCAAAAATTGTTCAAGGCTAGGAAAGTTCTGGGAAGTATAAATACTTAACCTGCCTTCCTCTCTGACTTTTAGTTTTGGTCACATAATACAACGAGTTGGATGGATTTTTGCCCTGACTTAGCACATTTGATCTTCTGTCCTTGTGCTACTGACAGTGATCTTAACCATGAAATTTATTTCAATAGTTATTTCCAGGGTAGAAGGTAATAAGAGAAAAATGTAATGAATCATATCACTCCTGATATTAGATTAGATTTAGGCCAAGATTTTTGATTCTGAGAACTCTGGTTTCCTTGAAAACCGCAAGAGGTCAGTTCCCACAATCTGAATGTGCCTGATGGATGTCCCACTTGGGGAGCTGAGTCTTTTGCAGTAACTCTAAGTAACGTCTGAAGTATTGTGGATCCAGTGTAGGAGCCTATGTTTTCTGCATTGGGAAAGAATTCATGACAGTGAAGATGAAGAATTCAATTCTTCATCCCCGTGGTTTTGTAGACTACTCTGGAAGAGGTAAGAATCCTACAATGGCACGTTACTACCCCTGAGTCAGAAGAGGAATTCAGACTGTGGTACTGAACACCAGAGAGAAAACATTTCTACTGTGTCCTGCAGGCACCATGTGATGATCAACAGCCTGCTCCAGAAGGTACTGGCTAACATGTTGACAGTGTCTTCTAAAAACCAGTTTTTCTGGCTTACAGAATATGTAATATAAAGTCCTCCAAAAGGCTACCATTATAAATTATGGATCATTTTTTATATGGACTAGCCTGGCTTCTTTTCTTGCAAAAGCATTTTAACCATTACAGAAACAGTGCTATAAGTTTATCACCAAAAAAAGGGAAACCTGGCATGTTTGAAATTCAAGTTCAGGCTTCCCAATACTTTTACACATATATGTCTTCTGGTAGGAGCACAGAGGCCTAGGTACCTGTGGTTCAAATGAAAAAAATAAAAGGATTATTTTGTCCTTCCCTTCCCTTTCCTTCCCTTCCCTTCCCTTCCCTTTCCTTTCTTCCCTTCCCACTCCTCTCCTCTCCTCTCCTCTCCTCTCCTCTCCTCTCCTCTCCTCTCCTCTCCTCTCCTCTCCTCCCCTCTCCCTTCCTTTCCCTTCCCTCTCTTCTCCTCTCTTCCTTCCTCTCTTCTCTCTTCTTCCTTTCTTTTCTTGATTAAATGAGTTTTTTAATATTATTTTTGTTGTTGTTTTCTTTTTTCCTTAACTAAGTGACAAAACTTACGACAAACATCACAGCCACAATGTCATACTTAGTGTCTAATCCAACCACATCTTAACTATTCTGTTGTCTGACTAGCTGACTGAGGTCAACATTATAAAGCAAATCTGATATAAATATATATATTTCCTGTGTCTAGGCAATTCATAAGTGTTTCCTTTTTAGCTACATCCTTTCTCACACTCATCTCTTCACAAAGGAAAAATCAAAGGGATATTTTTAACATACTGAAAATTCAAGATAAATCATAGGGTAGAACTCATAACTGACCCCTATTTACAAACTTATGTTGATATTTTAAAATGTATGAAGTATCATATACACTCAATAACTTTGGTATTTCACCTGAGATAGAAGGATCTGAACCATTTAAAACATCTACATCTTTCCTCAGATAGGATCACTTTCAAGAGATCAGACAGGTTTACTAACATTTCTGATAATTTTCTCAGGATTACTAAAGGCTTCTCTGCAAACAAATACTAAGAATTCCGTAACTTAAGATGGTGGGTTTTCCTTAGGTAGATAACTATCACACAATAATAATCTTCTGACAAAATTTTCATAGGGAGAAAGTTCTTGCATTTTTAGCAAAAAGTGCTTGCATTTTTAGTAAAAGGAGAGTGTCTGGACAGTAATGTTGCCTTCTCCTATATACATGCCTTTATTTTGGCCACGTCTAGATTTTAGCTTTCCCAGAAATTCTTTTACCAGGTGATGGAAATACATTTTTCTTTGTCTGGGAATACAAACGCTGTCTTTTTTTTTTTTTTTTTTTTTTTTTCTCTACACAGCCTTCAATCACATTCTACACACTGCAAAATCAGGTGTTGTTGAAGGAACTCTCTAGGGATGTAAAGTAATCCCGTCAGTTCAAACACCACCATCTTCCTCCTCAAAAATCTTGAAAACAATCACTTAATATTGCCCCACACTTCTTCTTGTTTGAAGGCATCTATGCAAGTATTCACGGTCCTGCATAAACATAGTAACTTGTAAACCAGGTGGAAGAACAGGCAATACACTTACTTTCTTTTTGTTTCCATCCTCATCTATACATTCTCTGACAGGGTCTGAAAGAGAAACAGGTGTATTTTAACCATCTCACTCCCTTATCTAGGCTTTTATGTGGTGGTCACCAAAATACAGTTTACTTAAGAATTTGAATTAGACTGTAAGAAGAATTTCATTGACCAACTGTGAGTATCCCTACCTGAAGAACACAATCATTGGCCCAACGCGTTCTAGAATAAGTCAAAGAACGCATAAACTTTGTTACTGCTATCATTACCTGACTTCTGCAGTGACACTGGACCCCCAAATACCCTGTGAACAAAAGGTATTGACCCAGTTAAGTTCCAATTCCATAGTACTCTTTGTATTGACATACATCTCTGTGCAGATGGTACTTAAAAGATCATGGATTTAGCTCTGAGGCTGGTTCTAGCTTTACTTCTTGTGTTGAATCAAGAATATTTATTCTAATTAGCAGGTGATGAGAATTTCCACAAACACGCATTTATTAAATGCAGAAAGATAAATACAAGGAGTAACCCCATGGTAAGGTTTGTCAGCAACTAGTGTAAATATGAGAAAACCTGCACTAATATTCAGTTTCATTACATTTACACATTCTTATGATGCATAATTTTTTATATAATTATTTAGATGGTCACAAGTTGTGCACTGAATTGTAGTTTCCACGCTTATGTGCTTTTATAACGCAACTGAAGTTACATGGAAGATAATTTCATATATGTAGTATAGTATAGCAATGTGATGAGCATGCATCTAGGAAATTAAAACACTGACTAGCAAAACTCTTTATACAGTACTACATTATGCTATCATATATACCCTATATGTTCCGTCTTTTCCAGGACAAGTAATGTATTTTGAAAGCACTTAGGAAATCTTTTAAACCTTTATAATAGTATTATTCTTGGTACACTTCCATACATAAAAAAAAGACTCCCTCCATACAAGAAATTCAACTATAGGAGTCTGGAGGGGAAAATAATACTTAACAGACTGTAAGAAACGTAAATAATTTTTTGTAAACAAATAAAGAGGAAAGAAAAAAAAGAGAGAGAAAAAAAAAGGGGGGGGGGAAGAAGAAAGGTAAAAAGAAAAAGGAAAAAGAAAGGAAAAAAGAAGAAAGAAAAGGAAAAAAAAACGAAAGAGAAAAAAGATAAAAGAAAAAATGAAAAGGGGGGAAAAAAAAAGGAAGATAATTTCCCATTTTATAAGAGATTTTACCACCAACAAAAGGGAGAGCTAAATTTTTCAGATATTTCTCTTAAAAGACATTTATTATTCAACTTCTTCATCACACACTTTGTCCTGTTAGAAAAGCTGAAATTGTGTTTTATAATATAAAACTTCCACATCTAGTACCAATAGGTTATAGCACAGATTGCAATAGTTACTGGTTTCAAATTCCTGCTCCCCATCCTATATCTTGGCTAAATGTAATTTAGGACAAGAAAATCACATTTTACAGTATGAGGAGAGGAAATGCTTCTTTAAAAGCTTAGTTTAAAAGAAAAGAAAGAAAATGTCAGCTGTTTAAATCTAGAAAATGGCAGCTGTTTGATGCTCTGGAGAGGTTTTAAAATGCCAGAAGTTATCCCAGTGGAGACTGATCGGATATCTCTAAGCTGGACTGTGCACACTTTGAAACTTCCTCATTCTTAATGGTACTTGGCTCTGAAAAAAAAAGTCAACTTATTTTAATGGAGACTTAACTAAGTACTTGTAAAGCTAGTAAATGTGCAATGTCTAACACAGTAAGACAGTGGTTTGTGGAGAGGACACATAATTCCTATTGTAATAAAAATAGCAAAACCAAAAACAACAGGAGTAATAAATACCTATACACACACAGACCAAGGGGGCAAAACAAGTAAAATATGTGCAGAGTTGAAGTGAGCTTTTTTAACTGGTGAACACTAATCTCTATAAATAAACTAATGTTTAAAACATTTTACATCTTCCCCACCTCCCCCAAAGTGTTTTTTTTTCTCAGAAACAGTTTAGAGTTAAGTCTTTCTTATTCTTTATTTTCGTACACTTCTGTTAAATCCTTTCATGACACACATATACCAATGCTTAAATCTGTGCAGAAAAATATGTTATTTGAAATCTTTAATCACAACTAGCTTTTAACATTTTGAAGCATGCCCCCACTCATTCATGATGAGTTGAACTTTTCTGATGTCCAGCCCTGATTACTAAGAAGATGGTATCTTGAAAGTTCAAGCCTAGGCAGTTTAAAAGACTTGCAAAAAGCTGATTAATCAGATTAGAATTTGGCTACATGCTGAAAGTGCTCAGATTCAGTTTTACACCTAAGTGATGGGGGTGGTCTAGGTTAACATTTTTGATGATTATCCGTGAAATAGTAAATAAGGAGAAATAGTCTAACTTCCAAGCCTAAGAAAAATTATTGGATTCTTGTCTGAATGTCTGAAATTAAGTGAAAGTTATGTTAATCAACACAGGAATAAACATCACAGCACGTTGCCACTCTTTTTGCTGCTTTTTGCATTTTGATTTTTGTTTTTGCTCAAATTATGTGGCCACAACTATGGTGGACTTACCCATGCACACTTTATTGATAAATTCACTATTCAATGTGATCATAGTGGATAAATCTTCAAAATTCTGGAGCTTCATGATTCTATCAACAGCTGATGGCCCAGTCAAAATCCTGAGCTGCTCTTCATCATATCTGTTCCCAACTCCAATAGGAAACAAGGACACTCCTAGGAAAAGAGAATAAAAGGTTTTAAATGAATAAGGCACAAGAGAAGATCGTTGCTGTTTTTTTGCTTTTCATCTGCTTCTTTAAAGAAAAATAAAATAAAATAACTGGGAAAATTTTCTTTCAACAATTTTTGCGTATTACTTGCATCACATAGGTTAAGGGCAATTTGGGGAAGAAATGGTGATGTTCTAATCACAATGTTAACTAAAATGAACTCTATTCACCCCAAACATTAATAATAAGATTATGTAAGGTCAACAAAATGCAGCTGCAGATTTAATGACAACATCTTCACTTTTTTTTCAAGTGTAAAAAAATCTCAGTGTGTCTTTTTTTTTCTTCAGTTACCCAGCAACTGGATTATTTTCAAGCCGCTTAATTAAAAAATAATAGTTGCTGTTTAGGACTTAGGCCTAGCTTAAAAGCTCCCAAAGCAATCACCAAAGGAAGTCACTGTTCCTCAGTTAAACACCTAAGGAAGCTGAGGTACAGAGGCTACAGCCAAAAAAAAATAAAAAATAAAAAAATAAAAATAAAAAAAAGACATCATGCAGCACACATCAACACCAAAAACAACTTCCTATAGAAGCCAATACAGAACCTGATCAAATCCTCCCTTTATCTGTGAATCTTTCAAGATACACTGTACTGCAACTGTGTTGAATTTATAACATTAAATCACATTTCTGTCATCCTTGTCTATCCATAGGAACCAGGAAAATGAAGTACCACTAATTTAGAAACCGAATGGAAGCTGTTTGGCTTAAATTGCAGATTAATCTTGATTTTACCAGTAATTCAAAGGCTTCTTCATCCTGAAGGTTTTCTTCAGGCCTGTTTCTTACCAGAACACTACACACAGTAAGGTTGTATCAATGAACTGAAATCAACATACCAGTGCCTGAATTTTTTACCCTCTGTTCTAGTGCATTACTTAAGAACCAACAACTCTGCTTAAAAATGGTGACAGTGAAATGAGATTTACTGTTCATTCTTGCAGCAAGTGCAGCAGTCTCCACGGTGTCTTCTGATTTCCCTGACACGATGACTATTGCTATCTTCGATGCGCCTGGTCTCCCTCCATGGGATTCTGACATTGTGTTCTGAACTACAAAGTCAATGGCTTTGCCTAAGAAGAAAAGATAAATTAAAGATATGATAAAAAGGGGATGTAGCGATAGGACAAGCGATCACTGTTTTAAACTAAAAGAGGGTAGATTTAGATTCAGTGTAAGGAAGAAGTTCTTTCCTATGAGGAGGTGAGGCAGTGGAACAGGTTTCCCAAAGAAATTGTGTATGTCCCAGCCTTGGAAGTGTTCAAGACCAAGCTGGATGGGGCTTTGAGCAATCTGGTCTAGTGGATGGTGTCCCAGCGCATGGCAAAGATGTTGTACTAGACTAAAGTTCTCTTCAGCCCAAAACCATTAGAGTTTTCACAGAATCATACAAAGGGCTATAAAATTAAATCTTATGTTGTTTTAGTAGGTTATATAGCACTGGAAAATTACAGGATTTCTTTTCAAAGGATTTTTAGTGTCTGCTTTATTGCTATCACATGAAAAATTTCAGCTATTAAGAACGTTCCAGTGTTACTAATACCTCCCAACATAGAAGAACTTGCTCTTCAATCTCTGATGTATTAGGATTTTTATTTAGTACCTTTCCTTAGTTTATGAGGATAAAGTTATGCTTCTTGCTTTAGTAATTACCTTTTCCAGAAGTATTACCATTGCGTTATACAAAAAGATCCCTCCCTAATCTTGAAAAATGTACTTATTTCCCAATAGCAGAACAACAGTGACATCCAGTGGCTGTGTGATCTGGACTACTACAACTTCATGCTACATTACTGGTACAGTCAAGTTGTTCAGCTCCCAGAGATCTAGCCCTTCCCAAACGTGATCAGTTTTTGCTGTGGGTATGAAAATCATATCCTACCTACCTATTACCAGCAAATGCTCTGAAATCTAGACTTGTCAGGCTAACCAATAATATTACTGTGCTACCCATATTAAAAACAAACAAACAAAACAAAACACGTACCAAGGAAATCAACCTCAGCAAAAATCACAAATTGGCTTAAATGGGTGCCTATTTTCCTTTCATTTAACATCTGTGAACACTCAGACAAATTTTTGTTCAAAATCATGACCTGACCAAGAGAGCACTTTATATTTAGTATGTATTACATATGTATTTGTGCAAATATTTATACTGGGAATGATCATATGCACCCTTCTTCAAAGCTCCTTTGGATTTGGAAATTATCAGGTCAGGAAGTAGAAATTATACTGTGTGACAGATGTGACATTCAGGGCAAACAGTGAATAGTGAATCATAAATATGTGAAAGACTAATTCCACTAAGTAATCTGCAAAGAACTGCTGAGCAGAAATGTGTTTGCCTAAGGAATTCACTGACCAATTCTGAATAACAGACATATTTGTAAAATATTGGAAGTCAGATCATAGTAAATCATCAGAATAGCTTTGCACACCTAAACACTTTGGACTTCATATTGTCACCCACCCTTTTAACTGGCAGAAGCGAAGATCCTTTTCCTATAAGCAAGGACAGCCTCTATGAAGCCCCCTCAGCACATTGACAACGGATAACATGAGAACCCAAAATGGCTATTCTACAATGCTTTAACTTATGAAATTAGCCTTTCAGAAGGATTTAAGCCTTGGAAGAATCTAGCCTAGAAA
This sequence comes from Nettapus auritus, assembly GCA_011076525.1. Classification (NCBI taxonomy): domain Eukaryota; kingdom Metazoa; phylum Chordata; class Aves; order Anseriformes; family Anatidae; genus Nettapus; species Nettapus auritus. Next base: position 77,478,050 of record CM021765.1, on the reverse strand, counting down.
AGGTATCTAGAAAAAGCCTAAATGTCTCCTTTGTCACAGTACTGGCCTGGAGGTGGTATTAACTTCTCAAATACCGTTGCTTTCCCCATCCTTTCCTGTTGCCTCCAATAACCTACAGTTCGTGACTTGACAACATCATATTTCTTTCCAACATTATCCAGACACCCCTATTAGTTCATCACGATTAGCCCTACAGGCTAAGCCTCATCTTCATGTCTCACCTCTCCACTCATGTAGATGCCCATAACTAGAAAGAAGAGCTGGGACCCACCAGGAACTGCTATCCACCTACCACAGGAATATAATTCAAAATCAGGTTCTCATCCTATAAAACTCCGTCTAGAGCATCATTTACCTCCACTAGCAATCTCCTGTATAGGAAGGTTAACCTATTATTTCAAGCAATAGTTTTCAAGCAGAGAGATGTATGTTGGTTTAATAAAAATGCTTTTTGGAAATGTCCACTATCAATTATCATCATTTAAAAAAAAAAAAAAAAAAAATTAAAAAAAAAAAGACAAGTCTAATTTCAGTCTTCCAACTGCATAGATTCATTTTGTTCCCATCATTTTATTTTCACTCACACCATAATTCCAATATTATATTTTATATATTTTTATATACATTTTATATTAAAACTTCAGAGTTTCCATTCAGTAAAAACTTTCAACGTGAAAATTTTGAATGTTTTTCTACTTGCAACAAAACATTTTAAAATATCATAATTAATTGGATGATGTTGATTTCATTCCACAAGCTACTATTCCTGACCAGAAAAAATAACGAGTCACAGGTTAGTCACATAATATAAAGCTGTCTCATAATCATTGCTACAAATGTTTTTTTTTGTTTCTGGTAGTTGCTCTATATGTCTGTAGATGCTGATGCTAGATGCAGAATGGCATGTTAGTTATAAATAACTACAGGATACTACAAAATATAGAAAATAATAATATGAGTATATTCTAATCCCTCAGATTCCTCCAGGATGGTCCCTGTGCCAGAAGATTAACTCATTTCCCTTTTGTCTTATAAATAATTGCTAAGAAAGTATTTCAGGTTTTAACTTTCAAAAACTTTAGGTTAGACCTCTGCAAAGTAAGAATTACAAATGATTTTTTCATTCATTTGTGAAAAGTACTAGGAATTTCTGTAATTTTTCTTTTCTTTTTTTATTGCCACTTTGGCTTTTGTGTGGTGTGTGCGGTCAGCAGCTGCACCAGTTCTATTTTTCTTTCTCCCATTAACTCTAAAAGTTTGAAGAAACACTCATACATATCTGTAAACTGGAAAAAAAATATTTTTATAATTTGTTATAAAGAAATCAAGTTCCATTGTAATATAACCAGGGACTATTTCATAGTCTACCCCAAAACAATTACTCAATTTAATGCATGGAAAATTTGTTTTAGTGTCCTAAAAACCTCTTTGGATTTCTCCCCTTATTTTGGAGCCAGCTGTAGAGAAGAGAGCCAGGTGCCTGAAGATGTGATCAAATGAACACATTGAGAGATTCAGAAAGTTGCCATCCCAAGCAAGAAGATGCCACTTCTCAGCTCTTTGTTTCTACTTCTAGTAATAGTAAAATGCTAAGAGACTATTATAAAGAATATTGACTACTAGTATATCAGCCTGGTCCACTGATAGCGTTTGAACATTTGCTTACTACTAGACTGCAACATAGCAGTAATCTGTCATTTTCATATCAATAAAAGAAATTTTTAAAGTGTTTATACCAAAACAAATATCGCAAAGCACAAGTCTATAATAGGATTGGAAAGAGCGATTGCAGCACCTTGGACATAACTGAGCAAGCTTTAAAAGGATCAGGTCTGAGCTACCCAGGCTTCATTCAGCTTCTATGAGACCATCATGGGTCCTGTACACCCATTTAGTGGCTAACATTAGCACTGCTGCTGCTGCTGGCACCATGACAGTTTGCTCTGGTGTCAGTATGCACACTTCAAATGCCTTTCTGTCTGAAAACTGCTGGCAGAAGGAAGAGTCTGCTTCTCCAGCTGCACCAGCTGGGCATTGTCTCTGGTTCCTTGAAGTCCTGCCCACCTGGCCAGGCAGCTGGCTACCTCAGGGAGCTCGCCATGTCTGAAAAACAGCAGTTCTAATGAAGTGTATAATTTTCAGTCATTTTAAACTGTTGCTTAAATCTGCTTAGTTGTACGGGACTACACTATCAGCTATTTATTTCAGTAATGGACCCTAGAGAAAATCCAATTACAAATAGAAAACATTTTAAATCATGCTCCATAAAAAATAAAATAAAATAAAATAAAATAAACTATTATTTTTTTAAAGAATATCTGACAGCGTCCAAAACTTTGTTAGCATTAACAAGGGGTATTTTATAAGTATCATTATTAGCCATATAACAACTCTGTTACCAAAGGCAGTGGACATTCACACATTACACATATTCTAATTCTGACAGGCATAATGGCCAAGATTAATTTCACACGTGCATACACACCCACATTCCTCAGATTTGATCATCTAAACATTTATCTGAATAACTGAAAAAAGAAACTGTAGCTTGCAGGTGCATAGAGCCCCCTTTCAGGTCAGTCAGGAGGACCTGGTTGTTAATCATTTGGTACATCCAGAAAAGAATTAAAATCACGACAAAACACAAAAACACAAAGCAAAAACAAAAACAAAACAACAACAAAATTGATCTGTATGGACTACTCTAGAAAGAACAGGTCAGTCCTTCTAAAGGCTAGCACCACAGCACAGCACCTTCTCCCCATCTTTCAGTGCTGATAAGAAATGCATTCCTAACTATACTATAACAAAAGTCATGGATGGAATACCAATAAAGTGAAAACAATGGAAGATGTCCTAGAAAGACAACAAAACAAAAACAAAAAACAGAAGGGATTGCATCACTTAGTTGCACTTTTTTGAATAAGCTTGATTTTTATTTTATTTTATTTTTAGAAATTATTAGATGCAGTCAAGGCAGACGTATTCTGAAACAGTAATTAACAATGGCTCATGTACAGGTTTTGCAAGGACTGAAAGCTGGTTAAATGGACATAAACAAGTTTTAAGGACAAAAAAAAAAATGTGTTGAGTAGGGTTGTAGGTATTTACTGGGATTCTACAGAGTATTACATTAGATTCCCCCTTACTGAATAATTTCATTAATGATTTGGATAAAGGGAAAAGAATGTGCAAAAAGGCATACTAATCTAAATCACAGATACTAAATTGCTAGCAATTATGAACATTTTGGAAGGGAATGAGAGAGTACAAAGTGCCGTAAAAATACTGGAAATATATCCAAGAAATAGAAAGAAGGCTGATCCCAAAATAAGCCAATCGAGAAGAAAATAAATGAACACTGAGACATTTAATGACTCAGTGGGTACTTCAGGGTTAGCAGAAACTGCTTAAAGCAACTTATGCAATTATTTTCTTAATTTTCATCTGAAATGAGGAATAAAATGTAAAGCCCTTCTGAAGGTCTGTGGAGTTGTGACAGGCAGGAGATTCCAGCTATGCACAGTTTTCTGACGGGAATACATGAATCTGTGTCTTAAGTGGTCTTAATGGTTTTGCTAATACTTCTGCAACATCTCAAAAAGAAAAAGTACTGCAAGAAGTCTTAACCAGCCACAAGCACTGAAAGCTGCTGGAGAAATAAGCAAAAAAAGAAATGGCTTCTCAGCACTTGAAGAGGTATAGAAGCAGCCAAAGGCTATGAAGCCTGTGGATAGTCTAGATTGTATCTCATTAGCCAAAGATCTTTTAAAATCAGGAACAACCCTCCATGACAAGAAACCTGAAACTGGACTTTTTATCTTAATTTAGTGTTTTGACATGATGGATTTTTATTTACTTATTTTAGCAGAAAATAGCAGATCATTTCATTTTGAAACATAATAGTTATTGCAACCTGATCTCAAAGACAGATGCTTTAATTGGTCTGTTCTTATCATGTTGATATTCTGGCATTAATGTGTGCCTGTTAACAGAATGGCTGGTCTCTTTGAACAGCACAGATTCATTCAGCAGTCCCCCAATATTGAACTGAGCAGATTACTAGTTTCCAAACCCTCTCCTCTGTTTTTCTAGGTCTGTAGATCACAAATACTGCACTTCTCTTACCTTCAAGGGGTTCTGACGGCCCCAGACTCCACCAGCAACAAATTTAATTCACAAACCTTGTAAGAAATGAACTAATATACAAGCAAGAGAGCAAAAAACATGTCAGGAGTGTGAATTAGAACAGCTCAGGGAAGCTCTAGTAGGTAACAAAAGCTGGTTCAGAAAGGAACTGGCACTACCAAATCAGAAAAAGTAGTGGGGGAACAAACAAGCCAGACCTCTCTTTCAATGGATGAGAGCACTTAGATCAGAGCAGCTGCTGCCAAAGCCTCTGATGGGTAATGGGGGACCAGACTTTGAACATTCTGTATTGACTGAATCATCAGAGCAGAGGGCTGAGTCAAGAACAGTGCTATGGTGGGCTTTTACTTGCTGAACAACAGGGGCCTTTTTTGAAAGGAAACATTTATACTGTCTTAATCAAGCATCAAAGCTGAATGCTGCTATGCAGACATGTTAATAGCTATGAAAGTCAGTAAAAACATTCTAGATTTTTTCCCAAATGTGACAAAAGATATATCTATCCCTAACGATGTTTTTAATACCTTTGACACATACGGATCATGCTTCCTCCACATTTTGAGGCTGAGGCAGGCAGCCTCAGAAACATCAGTCTAAAATGGGCTATGTTTAGCAAGCAATCAAAATCATGGTTTTATAAATTTTAAAGTGATACTTACTGGTTCCTATAACCCTCCTAAATATCCATGAATGCTGAAGAGAAGCACATCAGTTCTCTTGCACAGATCATTGTTTTAACTGAAGGTAGGCTTATACAGTCAGCTCTTGCTTGTAGTTAGTTTTCTTTTTTCAGTTGTTTCTTAGGTGAAACTATACACTATTTCATTATGTCCTAATATCCCCAGAACTTCCTTTTAATAGTTAATTTGAACCTAAATATACGTGATGTTATCTTATTGCATAAGCATGGAAAAGCTGCTCTTTTTTGTTCTGATGCCCTTAAAAACTCTGTAGTTTTTCACTATTTCTTACTAATAAAATGTATCTCTCATGGAGTTTCCATGTTGTTAAAGAAAGCATAAAAAGAGAAAGCTCTATGCAGTTACACTTTTACAGTAATGGCAACAACTCACCTGAAACTTTTGTTTACACATAGTGCGGTCACCATTTAAAGACGGACATTTACTCCCACAGGGTATACTCATTGCTATAATGGTGACTGTCCCATTCTGAAAATAACTCCGTACAGAATAGTGACAGACACCTTTGTTTTAATCCAATTATACCCTCCACATGAGCAGCTATGGTCCCTACAAGTATGTCTGTGGCACTCTTCAGGTCCTGGTGCTGTGCATCTCTGTCTTGTCTCCACCATCCAGCTTTTGAAGCAGGAGTAATGATTTCCAAGCACATATGACATGTTCAGTACTGCACACATATCAGGTCTCTCATACTGTGCATGTGAGAGCAAGCAAGCACCTTAGGAGACAAGCCACCTGGCCCTATTAGTGCCACGGTTTTAAGGAAATGAAGAGTCAGTCATATATCCCAAGTCCACAGTTGTTTTCTGCATTCTTTGACTGAAACAAGATGATCTGGATCAGTAAAGATTGTGTTAAGTATTACACAGAACTGTGTTTCTACCATAGGGAAAACAGTGCGGATGAGAAGAAACAGTTCAGGTTTGATGGCAATGATATTTTTTTGATAGGTAAATCTGATCAAGTCCTCTATAAGCTAGAAAAGTCACCTGGGGAACTTCAACATCCTGACTGAGCCATCTAAACTTTTTAAGCAGCCTCTGTGTTTGCAAAGGCCTGAGCACAGACAGAATGAAATGAACAACCATGCATTTCCCATGGATGTCGAGTCTCCTACTCAGTCAGCTGAATTCACACACATTACAAGGTAAAGGACAGCACCACAGTGACTTATTTTCATTACTTCACTGGGAGGAACTAGTTCTACTCTATTCCATTTTAGTTCATTATACCATATCCCTAATCTTGGTCTCTGAGCATTTTCCAATGAGACCTAAACAAATCACTAATGAGTATGTCATGTGGCTGCCTCTCCCCTTTCATTTCCCAAAGGCCATGTTTTCTCTGTTTATCCTGCAGGTCAGTGTGGCTTACTATACACATTACCGTAGAAGACTTCATGAAAACTTGTCTATTTGTATGTAATAGTTTATCCCACAATGAGCCTATAGAAGTCTCATCAGCCATCTGGTATTTTTATTTCTCCAGGCTGAGAAAGCAATCATGGCTAATCCTCCTGCGAACTATGGAAGTCAGGTTTTATTTCTCACTTTTCTGTACTAATAACTCTTTACAGTCCAAAGTAGGCCAAAGACTCTAAAAATCTGTATATTCCTCAGCTCTTATAGGACCCTAATGCTAGGCTGCAGCCAGAGCAAATGTAGTTTTAGTCCAAAAGAACAAAATTCTCAGGGTATCTGGTGAAAGATCAGATATGCTGTAGGAAAGTCATTGTTTGCTGAGCCCTACAAATGATACATGCATGTACTGAATTTCCACAAACCCAGTGGGAAATCTGTTACGTTTTAGTACATGAAAATTAAAGTGGACATGTTTTCAGGATGCAGTTTTCTGGAACAAGAGATGATGTTTCACAAGTAACTTCAGGTAGGGTGCCAACTTAGGTGATCATTGCTCCCTGGCACTATCCCCAGCCTTGTGCCAGCCTAAGTCTTCGTGGGACCAGCATGGCAAACTGATGTGGGAACTAACCTACACAGAACACAACTACTGTTTGAGAAACAGATCCTTTACACTGGCTCAGCACAAGGTAACAAAGAGCTGGAGAGGGCAGATATCAAAGTGAGTATAAGCAGCTCTGCTGCTAAATGTCCAGTCAGTAATTGATGCTGAAATATTAATGATCAAGGTATTCACTTATTGCTTATGTTCTGCCTTCTTGAAAAGTGATAAATTAAAATCACAATAATTATTGGGGCAAAAAAGAAACTGGCCTTCCTTTTTCCAAAATGCACTAAGGTAAACCCTGATATGAGGTACATAAGTTACAATTTAATAAAGAAAATTAAACATTTACTAAGAAACTCACTTATAGTAAAGATATAAGTGAACAAAAAAATCCAACAGCCCTAGTGCAGAGCATGAAGAGAAATTGGTGACTGGAGCTAGATTATACTTAGCACTTTTTTTTCCCCCCTCTCATTTAAACATCAACATCCACATAATCACTCACCCAGTCTGGTAGGACCTTGCTCCCTTTGCTGAATTGAGCGCACCATCTCTACAAGATTTACAGTCTCTTGAGGTATGTTCCAAGAAATTTCTAGATTATTTTCCCTGGCATATTGGAGAACTGACACATGAATTGAAGTATTGCCTGAAGTGAAAAGCAGAAAACAAACACTTTAAGCAATGTGTATGAATGTCTTTAGATCAAATCTAAAGGATACATTATGGTTGTGTTTTACATTAAACACAACTAGACAAAGATTTTTCCATCATAGTTTGAAAGCTGCATATTCAATCAGAAGATCAAAACTGAACTATTCTTAGGGGAAAAACTGCACGTTTCTGGAAACACTTGCTTTTCTGTTGAGAATCAGCATGTAGTATTTTGTCTCAGATTAATTTGACCATGATCATAGAATTTCACTACTGATCACCAAATGTTTCTCTTTTTCCATGTTAAAACTGTCTAAACATCACTTTTTACATACACATTATTTGGCAAGAGTGGTAGTTTTGTCCCCAAACCTGCCTGATGGCCCATATTCCCAGAAGACTATATTTAATTCAATTTGTCTATCATGTATTACTTGAGTGACATGCATCAGGATGCACCATGTGACATAGTTCTCCCAGGGAGCATGACCTGCAGAAAGGGGAATTAAGAGAAATTCCAAGTTTTGCTATTCTCTGACATCCTGGTTCTGTTTATACATTATGTAGGAAGTATGAATGAAACTATTAACAGGGGGTTGATATAAATAATCAGTGGCCAACTATTGTGGAATTGAACTGGGCAATACATTGTTTATAATGATTGCCATGGTCTTAGAAGGACTTCTACTGTGTACTGAAGGTACTTACAACATGTACATAATACATTACAATTTTTAACAATGTTTCATAAAACATTTATGAATGAAGTCAATCTTTATTGTGATTTCATGTACCAAATGTTGCAGCCCTATACAAATCCAGATATTGTTGGTGATTGGCCTTGATGATCTTGAAGGTCTTTTCCAACCTGGATGATTCTATGGTTCTACCCTCCGCACTCTACAGTTTGTCCATGGTCTTCTCAAAGATTTTAAAACTAAGGCTGTAGTGAGGACTCACTTCATATTTCCATTATTTCTATTGTGTTGTTAATGATGTAACATTTATTATTATAGGCTTTAAAGATGAGCAAAACAGACAGGCTAAAATAAATTGTCTATTGTTTTATTGCTTATTTTCTTTGTTTTACTTGACTTGCTTCTCTATATCTTCCTCGTATACAATTTTCAGGAAAAAAAAAAAAAAGTGTCTTCCAAGTATGATCTCTAACCAATGTAAGTTATTCTAGACATACGGAAGTGCTATACTTTTCGTCTGTGAGCTCTCTAATTAGTATAACTGCTGGTAATCTTTTGAAAATACGGTATGATACAAACATGTCAACATGCAGTGGAAAACACCAGCAGCTGCCACACCATGAAAACCACAAAATGGTTTAATGCTGGATTTAATGCTGTTTGGAGCCAGGGCACACAATTCCTAATTCACTGCTTGTGCATCATGATCCTTTCATGTATACCAGGATATGTAGCATTCTGGAGGATGGCTGCACTGATAATATCTCAGCTAATTGACCAAACTAGAGGTATACCTCCTATTGGTACATAATCTGCATGATCATTGAGTTGGGCACTCCCAGAAAGCACCTGTCATCCAACATGGTCAGGAAATAAATCTTAAAAAGACAGTTAGAGTGCTTTAGGTTAGTCCCAAACAGCTGATCAGAAACAGAAATGCTCATTCCAAAGACCAAAACCTTGCAGTCTGACCAAACCTGAAGCAAAAGCCCTCTGAATGATTAATTCTTACTTGAACCAAACCAAACCTGAACCATTATTTTCAAGTTTTCTGGACCTAATTCAGAAACGAAACAAATAAACATATATTTCTGCTTTTCTGCCATTGAACAGTTCAGCTAAATCTGCATCCCTTGACAGGGACCTCTTCACCTATTTGGTGCACTCACTTCTTGTGTCCATCACAATAAAAAGGGAAGTTCTCATCACAGATGCTGTACTAGCTATTCTGCATCACACTACTCAGTGAACTACATATCAAACCTTTCGTTGCCTGAACCAGAAGAGGAAAACTGAACTTCATCTGAACCAAGTTTTACAAGCTGAATTTCCCCAATATAAATGTTTTGTTTTGTTTTGGGGGATTAGAATGGATCATTTAAAAGTTAAAAGAACTATAGAGAGTTTTTGTTTTGTCATGTATAAGCAAAATAATACAGAAAGTCTTTGTGTGTATGAGTTAAAACAGATACATACTGATATTAGCATTTTCAATAAATGCCTGTACAAAGTTTTTCATTTCCTCAAATTCTGATGCTCCAATATTGGAACTTCCATCCAGAAGAAACATGATATCCATTGGTTTGTTGCACAACTCTGAGGGGGGAAAGGAAGGAATAAATACATAAATAAATAGATAAATAAATAAATAAAATGTGTTTGCAGGTGTTTGTGGGGTGTTATTGATAATCAAATGATAACCAACATGTCATGTACTAATCTGTCAGTAGAAGCAGAAATGGCAGATACTTGCATTTTGGGTAAAAAAGCAGGATAGAAACCATTTGAAACAGTAAGCAATGCCTGCTTAGTGAAGGCCTTGAGATTTGTATTTCAATTCTTGCTTTTCTGCTAATGTTATTTTACTCTTAGGGGACTAAAAATTAAAAATAAACCAAACACAGAACAACGAAGTTACCTCAGATAAAAGGAACTTGCTTACTTGCTGAGGCAGGCAAATGAGAATACTTACTTCTGTCACTCTTCATACTATCTGAAAGCTACTGTATATTACTGAAAAATACAGCTAAAGACTTCTAAGCCTACAGATGATTGGCTGCAAGTCAGTGGACTGTACTGATGAACTGGGGCAGCATCATCTGACTCCAGTAAGGATAAATGGTCCTTCCTTGGCATTTGGACAAAATACCAAATGAGAGATGAGAATGTTCATAGACATGGAGTGGGAACAAAGATAGGAGAGAGGGAACAGAAAATTACACAAAAAAAAGACCTCCAACTTTACCTGGAATTTCTGTCCAACGTTTATGAGAGCAGCATGACTGCAGCACTAATTCAGGTGTTTCTTCAATAAGTGTGCTATAACTATGCAAGATTATTGGACTATTAGGCTGACTAATCTTTCTGAGCTCTTGGACATTTGCATTGGGGGTTATGCCTATGGGAATAACATTTATGCTTCTGGGATGTCGTGTGATAACATCAGTGGAAGGATTGCCTGACACCATATATACCAAGTGAGGTACATCCTGCCTGCCCCCATTTGCTGTTGTAAATGTGTGTTTGGAAATATAATCAAGGGCATGCCCAGTGTTGGTAGCCTTCCCTCCTTGGTAGGGTATGCTTCTTACTTTCTCAATAATACTTTCCTTTGACTGTATTTCCCTAAAGGAATACTCCAGAGTGACAGTGTCTGAATATTGCATGACGGTAACATGAATATTTTCTTTCCCTATGTTCATTCCTGTGATCACTCTCTCCAGGAACTTCTTGATGATATTGAAATTTTCCTCCCCTACATTGTCTGATCCTTCAACAACAAAAGCAATGTCCAGACTTTTTGGGGTGGGTTTTTCTGAAAGGGGTGGTGGTGCTGTGAGCATCCAAAGGGGATATCTGACATTAGACATTGTTGGAGTGGATGTAGCTTCTAACAGAGAATTTTCTTCAGGTCCAAGACCACATAGATAATCAATAAGGAGATCTCTGTTATCCATTAGCTCCAACACATTGTTCATTAAGAAGGATCTACTATTTAACTGCTTTTCAATGAACCTGATTTGTTCCTCATTGACATATGGTCCAATCCCCACAGGTATTACAGTGATTTTTTTATTCTTCAAAGCTGGGATGATGGTGCGGACTTTTCCTGGGGACCTGCTTGCTATAAATAGCACAGCAATTTTGGCAGCATTGGTCCTTTCCGCTTTTCCAAACACATGAAACACAATATATTTAAGGACTTCTGCAGCAGATGCTACTTCATCACCTGTATATTTTATGTTTTGGACAATTTTTCTCATCTGGGATTGTTTTTTGACATCTTTAAGGCCAAGATAGATTGTGGGGCCAGCCCTATATACCAGAATTGATACTCGGATTTTCTTTTGGGAGATGTGGAGTTTCTTCATCATGCCAGTTATGAAAGTCTTCAGATGTTCAAAGTCCTCTTCTGACAGTTTATTGGAGCCATCCACTAGAAAGGCCAAGTCCATCATCTTGCTGCATGAGTATTCACTGGGTGCTAGTTCAATGTCCTCCTCTGGAGCAGGTGTTGTTGGTGTTAGGATTTCTTCCACTGGTTCACAGGATACACAGGATAAGTTCTTCCCTTCACACAGACTACAGAAATCACCAAGTTTAACAGTAAATAAATCAGTGCTTATAATAACACATTACCAACATCTAACAAAAGGAAAACTACTGGCTATGTATCTCAGAAATGGAAAAAAATATAAAATAGTGATGGGGGACGGGAAGGGATACCTTCCATTTCTCTATAAGGAATTGTACAAACAAACCTTTTAGCACTCATTCAGAGAAAGAACTGTTTGTGCATGTCTGTTTAGGTGCAGGAAGGTTATGAAAGCATATAGTACATTTGTCAGAGGATACTCTTCTTACTACAGCTTTTGGTAGAATATTTAAAATCTGTGTCTAGGAATTGTCTAGAAACTCACTGAGCTTGAGCAATATGGCTGCCTACAGGCCAATCACCATTTGGTGATTTAACTGGCAGATGTGGTTTGCTTCACAAGGAAGAAAAACAATGAGGCAAATTGGAGGTAGGTAGTACAAAGTAAAATCCTAGAGTAGGCAAGACAATTTTGACTCCAATATGTCTTAGCAAACTCTGTAAGAAGGCTTTGTTTACCTAGGTTTTAACCTTAGCAAAAACAAGCATCCTTTTTTTTTCTACCTCTAAAGTGCACTAGTTTCCTTTTATTTTCCCTAATTTAATTTTGCTTTGAATGCAGCTTTGGCACACATCATCCTATGTGAGTGTGTTTTTTATTGTTTTGTTTATATGTTTGTTTTTAAATGTCTCCTTTGTTAGCTTTCCTCTTTTCATGTGTTTGTTTTTTTTTGATGTCTCTTTTATGTTCCTCTTACTATGTCTTGTTTTTCTGTCCCTACATAGAAAAAGAATGATGGATTTTACTTATAGCTGTTTTCTCTTTTTCTTTCTATTTATCTTCCCTCACCACTTCTACTCACATCTGTTATTACATTTTCTTTTCCCCTTTCCATCTCAGTTCTTAGTTTCCTCTCCCCCTCTACCCCCTCCCCTTCCCCCCATCTCTGCCTTTTCCACTGTGCATCTTTCCTTAATACCGTGAGATTTTTCACCTCCGTCACTCTTCACCTTTTAGGAACTTGTTTATAATTCATTTCTTTCTATCTTTAGCAAGGCTTTAACACTTCCCTGCTAACTCTTGGTTGTATCATTCTCTTTAGTTATCTGAGCAAAGAACATCACTGTACTCATGGACAGGGTAGTACAGATGCAGTCAATATATTTCCTTGTACTACTGGACAGCCAAAGAAACAGTATAGGGAACATCTATGAAGGAGCAAGGACCAAAGAGTGCTCATTTTTACTGCCAGAGAAAACCACGGATGTACAAACTAAGCAAGTCAATACTAGAAGAAGGTACCATTTTCCAGGAAAATAAGTCACTTTACATGTGGCATCTTAAATTATCCCAGGGCTATTTTCTTTCTGAGTTTCTTTTAGTGTCTTTTTAATTGAAGAATGCACAGCTACTTTTGGCATTAATGCACAGCAATGGAAGATTTATTATTTTAATCCTAATATCAACAAGACTCTTCTAGTTTCCAATTTCCTTTGGATATTTGCTATAAAATTCATTTTTGTGCAATATTTTCTATTGTTTGTACAGATGGTGTAGGCATCTAAATTAGGTGACAGCTATGCAAAAGGATGTTTCCCTAGTGAGGTAAGTTTTCCTAATGTTCTCAAACCTTTTGTGACTGGTGGCCAATGTATCAACATTTAAGATAAATTATTATTAAGTATTACAAAAATTAGGGAGCAGAGACTCATGTTTGAAGACTCTTTCTTGACCTTTTGATGCAATTCAAGGCTTTTCATATATACTGTTATATATATAAATATATCTTATAAAATACATAATATAATATGTATACATATGTAAATTGATCAGTCTATCAGTCTAATGCCCTGAGTTTATAAGACAGATGTATGCTAACTCCAGCAAGACACCAGGAATTCACACTTCATACCCATTCAGAGTTTCTGTGAGGTTCAAAGTGTCTGGAGCTAAGGTATTAGCCTAGGCTAATAGCTACTGCAGTTTTACAAATCAGATTCTATAAAATATGGTCAAATTACATGATGGAAAACTCTTCTGTATTGACAGCATTATGAGTGACTAGTGAAAGTATCCATCAAGGGACTAGACCTCTGGAGAATGCCAAGCTTTCAGGTAATACAAACCTTTGTGTAATATGCCACTGGGCAGTATACAGAATGAAAATCTGTCTCTGCCACTTTGCAACAGAAGACCCTAATCCCACATTATGGTGCATCCTTCTATTAATTTCATCATAGTTGGAAAAGCATTCATGCAGGATCAAAACACAGGATATCATCTTAAAATCTTGGGGAAATTATTTTTCCAATTATACTACACACTTTCAACTGCTCATAATCTCAGCAAGTTCTAGACTGAGTGCACATTCAGATCTTGCACTATATATAGGATTTTTTTTAGTTCCAGCAAGAGGAAAGAGTTTTGATGGCTTTAGTGATGTTGGATCACACCTTTCTCAGAAAGAAGAGGAATGACTGAAGTTAACGGGGCCTTCTACACATGGGAAAAGGCATTTTTGAAAGGAATTTTTGGATTTCACTTGCTTAAATTCAAATGACATCCAATAATCCCAACCATTAACAAAGAACCTCAGCTTCAGATTATATAAGGGGCATTGACATAAAAAAGGGTTTCCAAGCCTCATCTTCAGTGTTATATTTACAGTTAAGTCTTAACTTATTCATGGGGATTCACTCCATCTCTCTCCCATCATCCTACCCAACAGATATGCTATTTCACTGCATAAATCTTTCTGTCATACCAGGATTTACAGTGCTGTGGATCTTCTCTGTTCAAAACTATTCTCCTTCCATGTGGAATATTGACATCTCCAACAGTACACACAGGACAGTCTTCTGGAGTGACACAATCCAGGGAGAGTTCATCGAGTATTCTCCCTGTGTTGAAATAGCATAGTAGTATAAAAATGCCAACATTCATTAATTGCAAACATAATCATTGCATTTAACCTGCTAAAATAAAAATAAAAATAAAAATAAAAATAAAAATAAAAATAAAAATAAAAATAAAAAAGACAAGGTTTGTGAATTGGGTTTAAGAGTTCTGAATACTCTGCTTGTGTTAAGGTCACTCCAAGTTTGATACAGATAAATATGTCATTTCTTTATAACCACTTTTAGTGAGATACAGTAAATACTTAACTCAGTGTATAACCTACAACAGCCAGGACCACGCAGAAGGTGAACTTATCTTCAGAATGAAGCAGTAAAGATATGGTAAGAAAGTATCTTTTTTCTTTTTATCTGTATATTATTGATTTTGCCCCATATTGCCTACCTCCTAGCTCTGATCATACTGGAGTACAATTTAAACACGTAGTACTGAGAGCTCAAGTATTATATTTAACACTTGCATAAAGTTATATCCAAAAAGGCTCTCCCCTCACCTTTCTGTAAATGTGTAAAAGAGAGATACCAAAGCCCAGAATAACTATATTAAAATACCTACTTTCTTTGCCTTCATGTCTTCTCATTCTGACCTTACAAGCTATTTATTCATCTGAGTTTTCACTCTCCATTTGGATCTTGCTTGTCTTTCACACTTTCCCTTTCTGTCTATCTTTTCCTCTCCCCCCTGTATTTTTTCTAAGAGGGTTGATGGGAACATTTATGCCAAAAGCTCATGCTCAGAGGAGGATAGCTGCTGGGCACTCTCAAGGCACCAGAGACTTTAAGGCAGTGATCAGGTCAGATCAATGGGTTTTCCCCACCACAGTAGGGTTGGGAGAAAAGCTCTCTGAAGGAGAGCTTTTTTTTGCGTGCCCAGCACAAATTCATACCCTACACAGTCAGCAGCCTCTATTGTAAAAGAGCCCCTAACTCTCCTCCTATCTCCCTTTCTTACTACCCTGTTCCCATCCTCTCATTCTTGCTGGCAGCATTCTATTCTCCTCTTCAAGGCACCACTTAGTGTCCTCCACATGCTGTGCTCAGCTCACAAACTCAAATGAGGATGCCTAACCACATTCCCACTTGCACAGTTAAGAAAACACAGTGAAAATGCATCAGTAAGACTGTTGATGACTTAACTGCAGTATCTAAATCTTATGCAATTTCCAGCCTTAGCAATCTGTGAATATTACTGGACTGTAATACTTCTTGTCATGCAACAGCAACATTCAGTGTGGAGAAAAAAATAATAATAACTGAACAACAATACCAAAAAGTAACAGGAGCAGGGAAAAAATAAAATAAAATAAAATAAAATAAAATAAAAAGGTAACTGACTAAATCAAAAGATGGAGTTACCTGCAGGACAGTGCACATGGCATCCTTCTACACACTGTAGAGGGCACTTCAAAGGCTGTGGGTGCTGGCATGTTATAAGACAAGCAGGTCCACAGCTATTATATCGCCATTCACATTGATAATCTAATTCTTGTTTATTCAGGTGCTCACAGTTTTGTGCTATATAGTGAAAAAATTGTAGGCAGAAGATAAAACCAGACTATAGTCACCATGCCTCTCAAAACTAAGACAACAAACTGAGTACAAGGTAGGCCATATATGCATAGCAAAAGAAAAATGTACATCGTAAAATAACTTTTTTTTTTTTCTCTACTACTTCCATGGCAGGACACATCTTCAAACTTCTTTTTTATATATATAATGAAATAGTTTCTCTAGATGAGAGAGATTTGTTTTTGATAAAAACAATTGCAAAGAATTGACATTAATTAAAAAAAAAAAAAAAAAAAAAGTACAGAAAAGAATATTTCTTTCCCTGGATTTGATTGTCCCGCAAGTATTATATTCCCTTACTGAGGGAACGGCTTTTCTAGGTATAGTTCTGAACATAAATAAAAAAGGGAAGGGAAATGTTGCTATGAGCTTCTAGCCTGGTTTAATTAAAGAGAATTTCTCTGGACATCAGCAGGAGCAGAGCTCGATAAGAAAGTCTAGCTGAGCCAATGGTTTATTGATTAAGAGCTTGAACCTTTTCAGTTTATTTCCCAGACAAAATTATTCTTCTCCATCTACCCTGTACTTACGGCACAGATCTGCTGATCTCCAGTGAACAATAACACCTTTTTGCGCACAGACATGTGCATAGGCTGCTATAGCATCACAGAAGCAAGCACAGTCCCCAGTAGATTCACAAGCACAAGTGTCATACATACAAATATCTATGTAGGGTTCAGGATTCACCTGCAAAAAGATAAATTCAGGGTACAGTACACTCACTGATTCCCTTCATCACCTTCTTCTATACATATTTAATCTTCAGGTGGTTTGCCTGCTCCATTTGCCAAGAGTTGAGATGTCACAAAAATCAGTGGAGATCCTTCTGCTGACACCAGCAAGAAGTCAAATCAGTCCACATTCTCAAAGTTATTATAGACATTGCAGTTTATTGTCCCTTAATACTCCAGATATGTAGCAACTTTATATATTTGGGGCCCTGTTACAAAACCCTCTTGTGCATTTATGGTAGAATGCAGTACGAATGGCATTATATTAGCTCAGGGCTTTTTTTCCCTCACCCTGCCCTCCCTCCTTCCCCCCTCCTCCAAAACAAAAACAAAAACTCAATCCCTGTGCTTGACTTCATGTGTCAGTCTGGGGTTTAGAGTAAAACTTCCATCAAGCAGAAGTTTTTCAATAGCTTTCCACTAGGGGAATTCCTGCATTTTCCCAGAAAGCATCAGCTACAGGGTCACAGATGAGAACGACAATTGGTAAGTCCCCTTCATGTCCTGTATGCTGTCAGCACAACTGTAGTTTCCCCTCAGCTATAATCACTGACAGCACAGATCATGAAGAATTGAAGGAAGTGAAACACAGGAAACAATACTTACAAGCTTTTTGCATTCTTCAAAGAGACTCCCAGACAAAATGCTGCATGATGTTTCTACCATCACCTGCTTCAATACGTTGCCATTACACAATGGAGACACCAAGGCCTGTTCCTGTTTGTGGTTAATATTGTAAGAGACAATCACACACAGCATTAGTCTTGACTTCAGGATCTTAGGGACTCTTCAAACTGAAGTAAGAGACTCATTAGCACTAGACATTTTTCATAGAATTATAGAATCATTTAGGTTGGAAATGACATCATAAGATCATCTAGTCCAACCAACCTTTCATGACAAAATAAATTATTTCTTTGAATAAAGTTTCAGCTTGCTACATGGCAGGAACAAATTCTGCAGTGGAAGAACACAAAGTAGAGTAGGTCATCTCCCTCATTGTCTCCAAGTTTGTATACTGCAGTTTTAACACAAATTTTTTCATAATGTTAAGTCTCACTGTACCAAACATACATCCTGAAAAAATAATTGTTCACAGCTCTCTAGAAGGCCTGTGAGCCTCACAGATAATATCACTCTTCAGCAGATAATAGTCAAGGTCACTTGAATAAAAAAGCCTCATTAGTCTGCCCCTCTTCATTTTAATTTAGCTAAGAACAAGGAGCACAAGTATCAACATGGTATTTATCACAGAGAGATCCTGCAGGCTGTATCTTGTGCCAACTGAACTGAAATGTGGAGCTGCTCCTTCTCAGTCTTAGCCAGAAGTCTCAGTCCCAATTACTACAACTTCTTCTGTGCTCCAGTCAAGTCACATTAAAAAAAAAAAAGAAAAAAAAAAATCAGGCATTCAGGAAGATAATGCTGTGGCTAAGTAAACTAACCCAAAATATTTCATGTGATCAAAAATAAACATTTTTCTGAAAATATAAATATTTTAATGAAGGAATATAAATAATAATAATAATAATAATAATAATAAAATAAAATAAATAAAGAGGAAGTACACTAGTTATGTTTAGTATAAATAGTGCCCTATGAAATCACCTAATCTCCAGGATGAGGACTTAAGTAACACTGAGAATTCAGAAGCTGTGATAACATGGCAGTAAGGTCTTACACTCGCTCCTGTATCTTGCCTTTTCTGCTCATGCCTCTCTAATTTGAAAGTAATAACTGACTGCTATCTAAAAACATCAAGAACCATAAAGAAATAAATCAATCTGTGCATTGAGCTGTTCAAAAATGAGTGGACTAAGACTTGGGGACTTGGGATACAGAGTTTCGATGGAGAAATATGAAATCTTTATCTGAACTCCTCCTGTCTGAAAATTACAGCTGTTTTTTTTTTTTTTTTTTTTTAGGTTAAGCTCTAAAATGAGATTTCCAGTTATACCTGGATTTCTAGCATCTGGGTTGGCAAACTCTATGAATAGCCTCTACCACACAGATTGGCTGTTTTAACATTCATCATCAAGCCAGAGGCTGCCCAGAGGCCTTAAATAAGTTAACTGATCTTTTATCAGATTTCAAGAAACAGTATTATTTGGCAAAAATATAGGAGAAGGAGTTCATTTCTATTTATTTTTCTTTTCAAAGCTCATTACCCACATACAATTAGTTTTCACTGTTTACTCATAATCACCTTTTTGACATCAGCACAGTACGTATTAACTTTCCAAGAGTTCCCAAAGTCAACTGGATCTACTTCAACGTGTTCATTGCTGCTGGTCAAATCATTGTTTTGGATTCCATCAAAATTTCCACACAGACCACACACTTGATCCTTGCAGGGAAAGAAACACAAAATACATAAATCTTACATCTGTAGGATGGCTCAGAGCTTTGTTAAGAAGTTTTTCAGCCTACTACTATAATGGCACAAGGCTTAAAAACTGAATTGTCCCTGGCCCTGCCAAGTTCACATAGTCTGTGACAGAGAATGTTTAGCTCTTACTCACATTCTGCTTGGCTGAAAGTAGGACCAGTCTGTTTTCAAGGTCTCCAGAATGCAAGAACCCAACTCTGATTAGTGGTTGTTTGCTCTATCTGAAGTGGCTCCAGGCCTATAATACCATCTTATTCCTCAAGATAACCATTATGTCACCATCACTACTAAATCTGGCTCCTCATATTCCTATTGTACGTATATATTTGTACGAATAAATTATCTCAGTTCCTCAAAACAAAATTATTCTAAGGCATCACAGCATTCCTCTTTTCCATCATAGCTCATCTCCAAAGACCCAGAATTTTACCATTACAGTTGAACCATAGGGGAAATTAAGCAACCCTTACATTTTACAAAAAATCCCTTTATTTTCAAATAAGCACTCCATGCAAATCTATCTGCATGTCTGCATTAAAATTAATTAATTAATTAATTAATAATAATAATTAAATAAAAAGCTATCCCTCAAGGAGAGTGTAAGTACGTTCTTTAGTGAGAGTAAGAATTAAAGCAAAAAAAACTTACTTTGAAATTGGCTTTTAAGATAACTGAGACTCCCATGGCAAGATTCCAGGTCACACTGATGCTGTTGCCCAGTAAAATGATGTAATAACGGCCAGACTTCATGACTTCTAAATCATCATTGTCCTTAGGAGGTACCCTGATGTTCACCTGAACACGAAAAACACTCTGTTATCAACAGTCTCTCTAATTCCTTATATGTGGGTCACTTTCCCACTGGGATATGCACTCATAGATCAGTGCCTATTTTCATACATGTTGTTCACCACAGAACAGACAGATCCTAGACATCAAACAGATGACCCTGAGTTCTTGCAAAACTGTGAACAAAGTACGTGTACAGGACTGATTACAGACCTTCCTCTACTCTGAAAAGCTGCAGTGGATAAATTATTGCCTTAAAAGCAGCACTGCTGAATAGCAAATAGGAATAAAAGTACAGTATTTCAACCTCATCACATTTCTACAACATTGAATGATATAATGTCTTATGCACTCCTGAGATAAAACATATATTCACCATAAACACTGACACAAAAACCAAGACTGATAAACTGAAGCAGGGTTGATAAGAGTACTGGGTATACCAGTAAATACTCAGTATTAGCTCACTGAATAATTATATATTTTTTAATTTATTTATTAAAAGGAAACTAACAACTCCGAGCTCCTGAGGCAGATAGTGGCAAAAAGGCTGGCTTGGTAAAGGTGTAACATGAACTGAGAGAAATACATGCATGGGTGGTCTCTGAAGGGCCAAAGCCTGATTCTGAAGTCAGGAAGTATTTTGTTTGTTTGTTTGTTTGTTTGTTTTCCCAACCACCTATAGCAATAGGAAAAATCCTAAGAAGATCATTTTGGTCATTTATTTTCTTTTCTATTTTTCCATCACTTTCACTTCCCCGTGTGCCTCTCCTCTCTCTTTCCATCTGACTGCCAATTCACAGCCTCCAGCTATTGAGAACCTGAGAAATTCATTTAAAATGTTTTCTTTCACATTGTAATCCCCTTTTCAATGGGAACATTAATAGGATTATTAACCACATTTCAAGAGAAAGGTCTGGAATGGCTGTTACTTTAAACACTACTAATGCATTAACTGCTAACTGCTAGCTTGTGGAAGAAGTAGGAGAAACCTTTTAATCAGTACAAATAGTGATAAAGGGATGGGAGAAAGGGGAACCCAGAAACTATTCATCCACTCCCTAGTTCGAGGGAAAAATACCTTCTTATCCCACTACCCATTCTTGCTTAATTCAGTAAAAACACTGCAATATAATTCAATTCTCTTCATCTCTGCAGTGTGATCAAAAGTCTTTATCCCCAGAGAAAAGAGTTTACATTCTTGAAGGATCTCCCAAAAAGGGCTTTCAATGTCTGTAGGGAAATATATGCTAAAATATAGACTATTCCAGGAACTGGAAGCATTTTCATCTTCTTCAATGCCCATACATACTTAATCTATGTATATACTATCCAGACACATTTGGTCATGTATCATCTAAATTTCTATAGTATTCTCTATCTTTTCAAACACAGGGAAAAAAAAAAAAAAAAAAAAAAAAAAAAAAAAAAGCAACAAAAAAGCAACAACAAAGGAGGACAAAGCTGAGCTGGCAGGTTAACCTAAATTACAGAATTTCTATGTTTAAGGAGGATGTTTGACCAACCATGAATTTGTAAACTTTCGACCTTGCAAAGTGGTAAATATACTTGTTTCAGAAGAGCAAGCATTATTATTTATTTATTTATTTATTAGTATGAGACATGACTGTAATATAGATACTTCAGTTAAGCCCTATTTAGCTTCAAAACTAAAAACTGCTCTCAAAACATTACCATCTTAAAACAGTATCACTTGGAAATATTTTGCCCCCCCTCAAAGTAAATAAATAAATAAATAAATAGACTCAATTCTCTTGCTTGCTTCTAAGAACTGGCATGGAAAAAGAGTACAGAAAATCATCCCTGTATGAGCATTTGCCAGTCTTCAGAAGATTTTTCTTAATCCCTTCTCTGGTTGCTTCTACTTCTAAGAAAACCTTCCCTATTACACAGAATCATGCACCCAGCAGAAAGACAACTGAAAGTTCAGTGGACTGTCTTGTGATACAGACCTGGTTCTTGCAAGGACATTCTCAGAAAACAAACACCCTCTGATGTTCTCACTAGGACTCACCAGCTGCCTAATTTCCACCTCCTGCCTAGACTGCCCCTTATTTACGTGTCCAAGTGGAATGAATCATACCTCTTCTGAAAAATGTCTCCTAAAGGAGCTCTCAGACTACACCTGGTTTTGCAGACTGATCCCTGCACTAGTATTCACCCTCATCATTCACGTAGTAGACTCTTTAATCAGTAGAAATGAAGAGTTCTTCCACTATCAAAATGTCCTGTGTTCATTCCTCCAGCAACTAAAAGCCTGCATGGATCATCTGCTGTCAAGGTGCACTGTACAGACACTACTAATAATGGTCATGTTTTACAAGTTCCTGTCAAGTAGCAGTGGCAAGCAGCAATTTGCAGGCAACTTGCAGACTATTCAAAGCCTGGTTCAGCTTCGACTGTTAACCCAAACAAGGCAAATGTAGAGCAGTTTCACATTTCACTGGGAACATTTTTGCAGATCTCTAGTCCAGATGCCAGTTTAGAGCCCAGTACTTCTGAAAACTGAGCAATTGAAACCCTGTAATTTACTATAGCTCTGTAATGTTTGAGCACACAGACAGTCTTAATTGTTACAGAGCCAAGGAAAAGAGCTGAACTCTGCCCTTTGGAAAGCTTCTTTCCTGTCATGTAGTGACATGGGAGGTAGAAGTGATTCTTTTCTTTGTCAATTCTTCATTGTTGGTTGGTTTTGTTGGTAGGAAAGGGGAAAAAAAAAAAAAAAAAAGAAAAAAAGAGGAATCCATCTGGATTTGCTATCTGACAATTTAACAAGGACAATGATAGTTGATACTTGGTTCTGCAGACTCAACTTACAGGCACTTTACCTGTGTGCTCAGTCCTTCAGACTGCTAATTTAGGTCTGAAGTTTTACTAGTCATGGGACAGTCACTTCTTAGCTCTTCCTTAAGTTTACCCTTGACTGAAATATTCTTAGACCTCTCACATTTAGAAATGGCATTCCTCAAATGAGCTTGCATTGAACAGCATTTTTATCCAAGATAAACTTATTGACATCAAGCAGAAATACCAAAATGGCATTACATCTCTGGAAGAAAAATGGATGATTACAATAATATTATCTTACTTATCTGTTCAATTTATGGTTTGGTTTTCAAGAACCACTGAGCATGAGATTATTCATCCCTCATGTTACCAAGCACCC
This sequence comes from Nettapus auritus, assembly GCA_011076525.1. Classification (NCBI taxonomy): domain Eukaryota; kingdom Metazoa; phylum Chordata; class Aves; order Anseriformes; family Anatidae; genus Nettapus; species Nettapus auritus. The sequence continues at coordinate 77,454,704 of CM021765.1, read as the reverse complement.
TGAAATTTTAACAATATAATCAAAAAAGGGAAAGAAAGAGAACTGAAGTGTACATACATTTCCACTAAACAACTCTATTTCTCCACTTTTATATAGAATGATAACCCTTTTTGAGCACTTTTCTCCAGTGAAGCCACATCCTTCATTTGAAATTAATATCCGGAATGTCCCAGAGTTATCCTTGCAGAAATCCTATCAGACAAAAATAAATGAATGAGTCATTAATATGGATATTTGAGAAACACATACAGATCTATGGAGAAAAATGTGTCCTCAAATAATACTCTACATAGCCAATAAGATATATGTTTGCATTTCTGTTATTCCTATATTGATTTATTTAGTTCTTAGCATTGCCATTCATGTGGTCTACCTCTTCTAGAAAAACGTACACTCTGCCAGTGACATACACATATACTTGCCTGCATATTTTGTAGGGTATTTTTTAGCAGGGACAATCCACACTATTACAGTGTGTGATGTTTCAAAGATCAGTCACTTTGTACATCTTAATATACAAACTGGTACAACAGTGAAAACAAGACTCAAGTTCCAATGATAAAGTAAAGATATAAGACGATAAGGTTAATTTAGGAAGAAGTGTTAGTAAGATACTTACTGCACAGTCTTAAGCAAAATGCATGATGCCCTTTTTTTTTCCCACCTTTACACAAATAAAAACTACACCAATGTCAATCTCTTTCTTGGGGAGCAATTTCATAGTTTACTGTATTGATTCTGTTTTAAGTAAAATATTTCTGAGATCCATGGAAAACTAGTATTACATATTATATGTGATGACTTGTGACTATCAGATTTTTTTTTAAGTATACACCTTTTAAGAAAAAGACACTATCTATAGTTCTATCTGTCATTTGAGGATCTCGTTTTCATTTTAAGTAGTATTGCAGCACTGCATGCTATTATTGTCCCTAAGGCATGGGACAATTCATGCAGAGCTTTCCTAGCATCAGAGCTAGTCTTCTAAGGTGACCCAGCTGGTATCAAGTTGGGAACATATTTCAAAGACCCAGTCAGACAGGTTGATCACACCTTCTGGTCCAAGGAGAACTGCAAGGAGGAATGAAAAGGGTCTCCGGGGAAAATAGTAGATCACCTAAGAAAGATAATGCTTTTTAACTGCAGAAAGCTATTGTTATCAATTAGCAGTGGATCCATCTTTTAGACCAAATGTTAAGAGAATTTCTTCTTTTGCACACACACTTATAAATACACAACAATTTGCATTTGTAGTTGAGCCTTATTCTCATTTAACTCTCTACATTTCTAGCTGCTCCCACAAATCACAGGCTGATGTTAGTGTGCTGTGTTTTTATTCACCTCTCCTCTTTGCTATAAAGAAAATAGATATTGTCAGTGTACTGCAAACAGTTTGGTGCATAGAACAAGACAGTGATGTTGTCAACCTGAATGAATAGAATCTCTGCTCTGGAAGTATTTAAAGCAGGTTCACTGAACACTTCTTGTCTCACTTAGTCTGAAGGAGAAATCTGACACAATAAGCCATCCTCACTAGAGGATGAATAGGCAACTGGGGAGCAAGGAAAGATTGATGTACAGGCATCTAAACTCCATTGCTAGAGATGAGATTTAAGGTTTCTCTATACCATGTTGTTGCCACATGTTTTACGACAGCCAGCTAAACATACCATAACCTAATTCACTTCTCTATAACACAGTGAAGTCTTCTAATTTCTAAGGGTATCTGTCAAACCACTAATAAGCTCTGCTCTCCTCTGCAATGAACGTGACTTAGCGATCATTTTACTGTGACTTTTCCAGATGCTGGACTTCTCTCCTGGTGTAACACACTTTATACACTATCAGACAGTTTAGGCATTTGATGTACTCTTACCTGAACTAATACATACTGACAGTCTCCTGGAAACCTGTATTTCAGTCCATCAAATGTCAAATAATGAGCTGTACCAATAACAGTGCAGGTGCCATCACAAGAATTTTTGGTGCATTCCCACTTTCGACCATGACACACACTGCAACAGAGAAAAATCAGTGACAATTATTATTTCAAATGTATATATAAAGTAAGAGAATGTAAGGTGCTTCAGGCAAAGAGAAACAGTAAAAGCTGCTGCCTTCAGGAGCTCATGATCTGATGATTCTTCAAAGGACACACAACAAACGGTGACAGTTATTATCTTGTATCTTTCACCATCTGCTTGACAAAGCTTTTACTTATACTTGTCTTTCACTGATTATGTATTCAACAATACCCAAAGATTTTGGGGTCCTCAGTTCAAGGTAGCTTAAAAGGGGTTGAAACTTCAATATAAAGCATGTTTGACATTTAATGAAAATGGAGCCATTTTCGAGTTCTTCAGACAAAATATTCAAAAATAAATGCACTTAACACACCAAATAATTAAGGGTTAAAAGGTCTTTTGAGCCTTCATAGATTTGTAGAGCATGACACCAGAAGACATCATTTGATCTTCTAATCTAATTTCCTATAAGACAGGAGTCACCTCCACTCTGAACCCAAGACTTTGATATTGACTGAAGTATCTCTTCCATTGAGATATTTGAAAATATAATTGGAGTCCAAGTTTTCTGAGAAATACTGCCAGCAATTAAACTCTGCAGTAAGTAGTAAGCACAGACATATTAAGGATGCAGATTCTTAGCTGAAACTATTTTAATTATAAATGCTGAAGACTGATATTTCAGTTTAATTTTTTTTTTGTTATCAGCTTTCTTTAAATCTGAAATGAGGTTAGGTGTTCATTATTTGTCCACAATAAGAAGCACACATACATATCTTTATGAATGAAATGACTTTGTCATTCTCTGCTATCTTGCAATGGAAGTAGTGTCAAAACCTAACTCATCTCTAAAAGACCAGGCTCCCATGCAGGAAGTGGAGCTTTAGACAAAAGGTGCACTGGAATGTATAGGTAACTGCATATTATTAACCAATAATAAGAAATGACAAGAGCAATTGCAACAGACAGGTATTGTTTTTATGTAACAGATTTTTTTGTGTGTGGTGACTATTTCAAATGCAGAATTAATGTCTAATGTTTTGTTGTTGTTGTGTTTTGTTTGTTTGTGTATTTATTTATTAAGATCAAGCCAGGCATCATCTTAACTAAATAGACATTAAGAAATCATTTGCCTAGTACATCAAAGCAACACATTTTTTTTAATAAATAAATAAATAGATAAATAACATTCTCAATATGCTAAGCTGGAAATAAAAGAGTAAAAATTTTGAGGTAAATATTTCTTGCTGGTCATTTTTGGGTTTGTTGGTTTTGGTTTGAGGGGGGAAAGTTGTTTCAGCATTTGACTTGTTGTCTTCTATGGGCAAATCATGTAATTCCCCAGGGCGAGATTTGACCTGAACCTTGTTCTCTTCTTTCTCCTGTGCACAAGTCAGAGAATAACCTACTGCAGACCAAATGGAAGCATTGTTCCCCTGAATGTCTTAAATCTGGCCATTAACTGCAACTCTGAGGAATCTATGTATTTTTCTGTGCTGCTGTCTGTCCTTAGTTGTGTTCACAGCAGATCATCTCCGGGCTACCCAGATAGTTTTCATTATACCACCACGCACCAGACGGCAACCTCACTCATCAGCATAAATTAACATACAGTAACACTGGGTGCAGAAATCCAAATAGTGAATTTACATGTTCGATACCTAAAGAATGTGGTTCCCCTTATCTTACAAACTGCACACAGGAATACATGCTTTTTGAACATCTGTATTACAAAGAGAGGGCTGAACAGAGCCTTCAGGAATATTTCATCATATGACTAGTACTTTATTTTGGATGTCCTGTTCTGCTCAGAGCATCCTTTTAGAAAAACAATTTGCCATCTAAGGATCATTACAGTTTAAATATAAAGTATAATATCAGCAACCCTGTTTTTATCTGCAGTACTGTCCATTTTTCCTCATTGAAAGCCAAAATAGTAGTAAATTTAATATTCAACTGATGTCAAAGGACGTATTTTCCCTAGTGACCAATTTTTGCGACAAAGTAACCAGAATTGTAACTCAGTTTGTCCAGCAGCTTTTGTTCAGATTATATACTTAAGTATAATACCACCCTTCTCTTTATAGGTGTCTGTTCTTAAATGAAGTTAATTCTTCAACATAGTTTAACTGACCTAGCAACTGAAGACATTACCTCATAGTCTGACAAGAACATACATATGAATAGAAATATTTCTTTTTCTGCACATAGGTACACACGTACATACACCCTCTGAAGAATGTCCTACACTGTGATACTGTCCCCTGAGGTCTCCTGTGGTGGTCAAAGCAGAATATCCACCGTATAGGAGAATTCACATTTGGCTACATACATACACATTTGACTCCAAGCTAAATATCAGTTTATTTGACAGAAGCTGTGACAAGATCATGCCTGATCTTGAAATGAGGTACACTAGCTTTTCCCTGCCTGTATAGTTTACAAGTAATGTTACATAGGATGCCTGCTAGACTTCCTCACAAGCACAGATTATGGAAGAAAATGATGGCATAGCCTGACATGCAAAGTAAGATACTGTCTTGTCTTTTCAGGGAGAGGGGAATTCTGAAGATAAATCAGGCACAGGGTTAAGTTCTTGATATCATTATATCCATGTTGCTGTAGCAGTTGAACTGCACTGTCATTATCGTACAAATGCAGTGATACCGTGATGAAACGACTGCCTTTTTTTTTTTTTTTTTTGGTATTCCTTCCTCTTCCCCCCTACCTCCACTTTTTCTTTTCTTTTTCTTTTTTTCCTTTCCTTTCCTTTCCTTTCCTTTCCTTTCCTTTCCTTTCCTT
>CM021765.1:77379007-77440778 GCA_011076525.1 Nettapus auritus | reverse complement strand
TTTCTCGCTTCTCTAGCTTGTTAGTAATAGGTAATAAATCTTACTATCTCCCTATGCTGAGTCTGTTTTGCCTGTCATGATAATGATCGTGACGGGCAAAGTAAAAGTAAAGTAAATTTTAAATTTACCCAAGTAAATCCACCACAATGCCCCACCCCCTCTCGTGGGAAGGCAGCAAAACAGGCAGAGACTTGACAAGGAGACACTGAGAAGGGTTTGGCTGGCTGTCGAGTGGGTAATTCAGATTTGGATTTCTGTGTACTTCTCTCTCTCCAACAAAAGATGTTCAGCAAGACTGAGGAAGCATTTGGGAGGACAGATGAAGGAAGAATAAATTTTTCTTAAAGAAAAAAAAAAAAGTGTTTTTTGTCTATTTCATTATGAATTATTACAAGCTAAATTTCATCTTCTATGCAGATATACAAGTTAGAAGGAGTGAGCACCTGTCCTAATAAATATATTTTAAGCCAGCCATAAATGACAGAGTCACTCTGGAATGCTCCATAACCACATATTTCAAATCTGCAAGAAGACTGTTGATAGGAAATAATGAAAAAGAAGGTCTGCTTCCCTTTGCTGCGGTTAAGCCTGCTTACCATCCCTTTTGGACATAGGCATCCAGATATGCAGCCATGGCTGATGCACTCCAAGTCATAGTTCTGGCAAGTCTTGGCACACTCCAGCCCTTCAGCTCTTGGGTTGTTTGCAGGACAGATAAATGTTTCCATAGGTGATCTGCATGTCAAGCTCCTTTTTACTTTTAGAAATAAATTTACAAAAATTGCTATTAGAACTCAAGTATTATTAGCAAGTATTCTTCTAAAGGATAGATCAACACTGGTGTTAGAAAAGTAAGTTTGAATATACAATAGGGCAATGCCACTACATTAATATTCATGACGATGTAAAGGTAACAGACTCCTTTTCTGGGGTGACCTCAGGCTAGCACAAAAGTATGTATTCTAACATAGAAGCAAAAGGATCTGCACTAGGGTAAATACCATTTTATTGAAATAAACAGTTGGACTCCAGATTGCATTACAGCTGCAAGCACACTTTAATTTGAAGCATATTTCAACCTGTTGGCAGTGTGCACTAGCAATATCAGCATAAAAATGATGCTCTGAGAAGCACCAGCAACATATATTGTTGCATTTAGACCCACCTCCAAAACTGAGTATAACTGCATCGGTGAATGTTAATAACAGTTGTTAATAACAATGCTCTTAGCTTAAATACAGAGTTTTCAAACTCCAAAACTCCAATTTCTGATAGAAAATTACAATTTCCCAAGGAACTCTTTTTCAAGTGATGCTAGCATGAAGTTTTTTAAGTGTTAATGTACCCTTTTCAGTAAAATTATTTCTTCAGAGCATTAAAGCATGAGTTTGGTAAGAGGTCAATAAGATGTACACCTAATAAGACTTTAGTGAAGCGGGGCAGACAGCAACACTGTTACGGGTGATCTACCAAGAAATGTTAAGCTGGCCACTGTGCTGTACCAAACAGACAGATTTGCAGTGCTTTTCACTAGAAGCTTGGCAGTAAGGATACCTGGTAGTTTATCAGAAGAAGCAAAGGCAACCAAACTTTTGTCTCAGAGTCATCAATCAAACATTTTCTACAAACACCCTGAGCAAGTGCATTGGCAATATGCCATGGAAGACACTCTCTTTGTGGTTACTCTTGGTGACTGTAGGGACATTTCCAGGCCTCACCAAATCCCCACTAGCCCTGTTCTCTCTGAGAGAGATCCAGTCTCAGACCCTGCTCTCTCATCACAATCCCATAAACTCTATCCAGGTAGCAGTGATGAACGAGAGAAAATCACAGACCATTGGTGCTTTCCACCACAGTGCCTAGCTCAGCAAGGCAGTTTTCAGTCTCTGGGAGGTTTTAAGGTGAGATGCCTTGTGGTCAGAAGGTACACTCAGTGCATGGCAACAGTCTAACCTTCAGGCCATAAAAAAAGCTTTGTCTGCACTGGAAAGGAGACCTTGCTAGTCAGAAGCAAGAGGTATAAAGCTGGCTAGCTAGTGATGTCATACAATCATCAAACAGCAACTGGGGGCCTCAGTTCACCAAAGAACGCCTTAACCTCTACAACTGCTAAGAAACAGTGGTTGGCTAAATATAATTTTGAGAGGTAGGACAAAATGAGCCCTTCATAATCCCATATAAACATTTTGCTTCTATCTGTAACAAAATAAATAAATAAATAAATAAATAAATAAATAAATAAATAACAACAACAAAGTAATAAGAAGACTCACAACAGCACCAGTACTACAATCTCTGATACTTCTTCCCTACCCTAAGTTACCAAGAGACCAAAAACGAAAAAGAAATGCAACAATAAATAATAATAAAAAATAATGCATACTAACTTCTGGCAGATGGCCTCTCATCAGCGAAAACATCTGGCAGGAAGGCACCAGGAGCTTTGTTTGTACTGCAGTGCATTAAACCATTTTCACAATAGCTAAGAAGAACAAACAGATTTATATTTAACAAAGTGACATTTAGCTTTCACTCATGCTGTTGTTTTCAGACAGGCCTGCAAGGAACCAGTAAGAACACCAAAATTACACCTCTCATTTGAACTGATCTGTTGCTCTCCATCCACTGTGTGTGTTTACCAGTGTTAAAGGCCAAACTTCCTTAAGATAATCACAATGAAGTACTAGTGTAGTAGCCCAGCTTTATGCTAGTCCCCGTCCCACTGAATCTCATGCATCTGCACAGGCATGAAGCTGAGCAAGACAATAGTCAGGCCCACTGCAGAGAAAGGTAAGGGACAACTCAGTGCCCACAACATATGACTTCTGTGGTACAAGAAAAAGAAGAAGACATTGTTCCCAAACCTGGGCTTATTGGGAGCCACCCAGCAATTACATTACTACTCTCAGTGTACCGCTACTCAATTTAACAATTAGAAATGCTTTTTAATATTTATCTCTTTGGTAGAGGTAATTAGGTTTTAACATTTAAAAAATATATTGTAGTACATTAAAGTGTCATTTTAAAAGCCTACAAAGTAGCTATGGTCAGTAATTAAACTCCATTTTGAACTGGTGGGAACTGTTCGTGGAACAGGGCTTAATATCCTGTTTTCATACTAAGGTGGCTTTTGAAATAATATGGATAGAGATGAAACAGCAAAACTTATTTAGTTTGTTAGTGGCAAAATCTTGTTCACTTTTAATCTAGTTTCAGCGGCGGTAAAGGAACTAAGGAACAAAATCAGTCAGACTATCCAAAAATTTCTGAGTCACAGCACATAGGGATAAGTTATGAACATTGCACTTACCACATGGTGTAATGATCTGAAAACACATCCTCTGGTTGGAAGATCTCACCATCATAGTAACAAGAGCACTGGAACTTTGGTACACATTCCTTGCTCTCATCCAGGTAGCGCCCAGGGGGGCAGTAGCAGCCTTCTATGCAGAATTCATCACAGTCCTCATCTGGGTGGGACAGAGATCTGCAGGTCTGGTTGCACGGGTTCCCACATTGCCGGTAAATTTGGCCTTCAGGACAGGTCATTGCTGTTGAAAGATGTGCACATCAAGGAAATTGGAATTTGATCTAAAGGCAACTAAAGGAAAACCTGACTAACCCAGACTGTAAAGCTGTGGATTTAAAATGTATTTACTCAATTTATTCACCATTTGAGGCCTGTATTACAGTGACTGTCTTTAACTCTGTAATAACAGTGAAGCCTAGGGCATTGCTTATATGAACAAGCAAAACAAGTGCAGGTGCCAATAAATGTTGAGACTTAACTGCAACCCCTGTGATGGAATTCCAACCACAAAATTTCATCCAGAATGAAAAACACAGGCTCTGTCCAATTTTTGTCATTATTTGCACCTACACGTCAGGAGCATTACAAGAATGTCATGTGCACATTCACACTTCTCTTCCTTTTCAATATAGTCAGGGACAATTTGGTCAAAACAATTAGAAATGTATGTCTCTGGCTTTGTACTATAACAGTCTAAAGCCTCACAACCCAGCTCTCAGGGGTTTGTGGAAACAGGTGCAAATAACAAAGTCACTTAGTGATTGTGGAGTCAAACCTTGGAAACTAATGGTTTTTGATGATGAGTTCATTTTTATGGAGACCTCATTATGGCTTTGGAGGCATACTGGATTCTTTGTTTATAAAGGTTTAACTCAATTCTATAGCACTAATTTTGAGGGAAGCTCCTCTGCATACACCAGCATCAGCACTAGGTGGCAGCTACGACAACACATTTCAAAAGATGAGAAAACAAGTTAGTATGACCATGGGCTTTTCACAGGTCTCCTATTGAGCAGGATTTACAAAACCTGTCGTGTTTGTAGTAACTTTCCAGAGCAAATGGCCAGGGTCATAAGGTTATGAGGTAGGATGTTCAGTGGAGTGAGGAAAGCAGCTGCAAACAAAAGTAGGCACATTTGTATTGTGCAAAAACCAACATTGAGGTTTCAAACCAAGGCAGCTCTTCCTCCTGTCATCCCTGTAGAATGATACAATAATCCCTGCCCCCTGTTCTGTGATCACAAATCCCCAGGAACTGTAGCAGCAATGGCAGTAAAAGAAAAATTATAGCAAGGCTAAAACCCTGCAACCTTATGCAGCTGCTAGCAGAGCTGAACTAACACTGAAAAACACAAAGCAAGATTAACATGCTATCAAATGTCTAATGTTTACATTCACAAAATTCTTCTGAAATGAGGAATTACTTCTATTTACTGAAGAGAGGCGTGGTTGCACCAACATCCAACTTCTATTGAGGTACCTGTAATCCAGACATGGGAGTGTAAACCCCTAACTTGAGGATCCAAGCAACAGGCATCAATGGTGACTTGAAGCCTTCTTCAGAGCAGAGATCTCCCAAATTTGGGACTTGTGTCCAAACTATCTAACCTTCTTTTCACAACACAAAACCTAGAAATGCACATGTGCTTATCAACACAGTAGGCAGAGTAAATATCTCCTAACTCAGAAATAAATAGATGACAGGTTCACTCACGGTTATAGAAGTCTTTGGCAACTATTCACTGAACAGGGCTTCTAACTTACATGAACACAGTCTCTGCAGTAAAGCAAATACTGAATAGGCACAGGTCAGGGCTGAAGACCATTTCAAAAGTAACTTTCATTGCTAAAGGCATGTGCAAGTTAGTGGTAACACTCCCTGCCTACAAGGACTTGTTTACAGTGGATCCCTTTTTTAGCTAAAGCTTTGTAACTCATCTTACTTGCCCATACACTTCCTAACACTTAAAACATCCTCCGGTTTTCTGGTTCAAATACCTAAGGCTACATTCACACTCCAAGTCCCAGTACACTACTGCATCACCTCTCAACAACATTTGTTTTTAACAGCAAAAGGGCAAGACAACTGACCTGGGAGGGGACTGCTGTCTGTACACTTTGTAATAACACCATCACTGAAAAAATAATAATAATAATAAAATAAAAAAATCCCCTTATTGGCAGGAAAATGAGAGGAAAAGGCGAGGTGCATCTAGTCATTCTACTGATGCCTGCTATAAAACTAAAACAGCTCAGTGCTGTGCTCTAAAGCTCAGCCTGTCCTGGGGATAAGATGCAAAATAGTGGGAAATCACTGGAAAATTTATGTTTGTGAGGTTGTTCATACAGCTTCTTGTGGACAGGCTTTCAACCCAGAGTGAAAGGGACATAAGTCCTTACCAGTTTCTTGGGTAGTGCAAGATGAAAACAGTCACACCTAGGTCAGAGGCTCCACACAAAGACTCACCTTGGCAGATTTAACATAGCTGCTCCATCAGCACCAGCTGGTGTGCTGAGCCCCACAATGCAATGCAGTCATTCTCAAATGCTGCTCAGATCCAGCACTCCTGAATCTACCATACAAATCCTCTCACAGAAGCCATACAAACATCATAAGCAACCAGCCTACCCTCAACAGATATGGGAAAATACTGGGCTGATCAACAGGTCCCTAAAACCTGAAGAAAGATCTAGCGAACTGTTTATTGCTTCTCCTTTGCCACCAAACACTACACATACATACATACATATGTAGACACACATATATACACACACACACAAGAGGCATGCATGTGCATCGGTGACAGACCTTGATGTTACGGCCTATCTGCTCCTTCCACACACCACAAAAGGACTGGCTCTACTGGTTATTCATAGTAGGCTGGAAGAGTAGGAGTCAGCTCTTAAACAAACTAAAATTATTTCAGACACCTGGGAGATGAATGTGTTTGTTAGCTTGATAGGAAGCAGAAATACTGTGCCATGCTAATGACTTACTTCCCTGCCTCTTCAAATCAAGCAAACCATTTCTGTCAAGTCATTCCTGACAAACTGAATCTCAGTTGACCAATGTAGAAATGGAGCACGTGTTTAGTGCACCCCCACCAGCACAAATTATGCAACTTGCACATTCACATCTCCAGCCAATTAAAAGAGGATATGTTCTCCTTCATGTGACAGGAGATTTCTGGAGCATCAGGATTATTTAATGGGGACTGATGGATCTGCAATCAGGCAAACCGTTACTTTATGAGAGCATAAAGAGCTCTGTAATGCACAGAGAAGAGGAAGCAGCCCTGCACTATTAAAGATTAATTGTGAAAATTGACTTGTTCAGTTACAGAAAGAACGATGGTGCATTATCGCTGCTCTTTCTTTCAGCTCCCAGACCGGTACATTTTTAAAAGGATTTTTATTACATTACTGTTCCACTATCTGAACATTTACATAAATTAGGTAAAATATTATGAAACCATGCAGCAGTTTAATATAAACTGGTTTTATTCTCATTCACGGTAAATAGTATCCAGCCTGCAGAAGCTATAGCCACTGACCCTACAGGTACTGATCCTATCAAATGGAACACCAATGGAACACCTTTCTCTCTATCTAGCCCTCTGTCTCCCTCCTAATTTCTACACACTGTGTTTATAAATGTTTTTCCCAGCCTCAGTTTGGGAAGAAGTATGAAACAGATCTGAAAAGCTTGCAAGCCTACATGCTTTTCACCAAAATTCTCAATTGTCTTCTTCCTTTAATAGAAAAGTTGCTCAGGAAAATGGAAAAACATCAATTTTACAAATATTTATGGGGAAAAGTGTGCATGTGTCCACAAAAATTCCATTGCAATTGATTTTTTTCCTACCATACTGACCTAACAAAAGGCAAGCAATAAATAAAAAGTGTGTGCTCCTTCTGTTCCAGCTTCTTAGTAGTTTGGCTATTAATCTTGCACTGTACTGATCTATGCAAAAACATTTTGTTACCCCGTTTCCTCAAATCTGCAGTCTGAATTTTTGTTCTATCCTGCAACATCTCATCTTTTAGACTGCCAGCCTTTGAACCAGGTCACTTACTACAGGTGGGATGCTGTAAATGATCCTTAGGGGAATTCAAAACTCAACTCTTGTTGATTCTCATAGGAGTTAAATGTCTACACAAAATGCCACAGCCAAATCTGTTTGTTGTGCTTAGTGATACAATTCACAGGCAGATAATCAAGTTTCAGGCTGTCATCTTGAACTAGTTTCCAAATCATATCCGACTTTACAAGGTAAAGAAGTAAAGGAGCTCAAGTGTGCTCAGCAAAATGATGTTCACCCACTAGCTGAATGGTGTACATGAAAATAAGATTTGACATAGATCTCAGACCTCTGCACTGATAGGGTGGTAATCAAACTCCTAGGGAGTTCTTCAAACACTGGGACAGGTGCCAGAATAGTTGCAGAATCTCTGTTCTTGGAGATATTCAAAACCAGCCTAGGCAAGGCCCTAGGAAATCTGCTGTAAATTAGCCCTATTGTAAGCAGAAGACTGCTAGAGGTCCCTTCTGATAAAAACTGATCTATAATTTCACAGTTATGTTCTATGACACCACTTGACTGAGTACCTGCCTTTTTGCTTCCTCCATATCCTCAACTTATGCTATGGTCAGGAGTCACTGACGAGGTCAGGAGCCAGGGAACCCTGGGCATCAAAGGCAGCAGAAAAGCCATTCATACATTACTACAAAGCTCTTGGAGATTACCACCCTGGGACATGCAAAAAGTTTTCAGATGAGTAGCTGAAACTTAAATGCAGCAGAAAATGGAAATCCAGTCAAAATTCTGAGGCTTCTCAGATGACTGCTTCTCCCCCACTGCTGAACAGTTTTCATAAACAGTTCTTGCATCGTTGTTGGACTGGAGGAAACATGTACGCTCTCAACATTTTCCATATGAAATATTTGGCAAAGTGCAGAAATCATCTCATTCTAGATTTATCATTCAACATCACCAAGAAATTCCTCCAAGAAAAGGAAAGCAAGTAATTTTTAGGAGCATTTCACTTACGGCACAAGTTGGGCTCTCTCCACTGGACCAGAACATTTTTCCTAGCACAGGCTGTTGCATAATTAGCAATAGCAGAGCACAAACAATCCTTGCCATTGGAGCAAGAGCAAACATCAAAGCGGCAGTTCTTCATGTAGGGAATGGGACTGACTTCACGGTGACAGGGTTCAAACACAGAAGACATCAGAACTGAGCAGGATTCCTCAGCATATTTGGCTAAATTGAAAAGAGAAAAATTAAAATATATACGTGCGTCGAATCTTTCAGTGGATTTCAAGAAAATATGGAAGGGACACAGTAAGCATTTTCTTTTGCTTTTGTGGAAAAAAAAAAAAAAAAAAAAAAGAACAGAAGAACAGAAGAATAAAATAGGATCAAAAAGGCATAGATAGCATCATAGCTCATAGATCATGAGCCCCACTAAAATAATGTTTTACTAGTAAAACAAATCAAGGAAAAGCTTCTATATTTTGTTACCACTATTTCTGGCACTGCACTTCCTTTTACAGTGCCCCTGCTTTCTGCTGCTTTTTATATTTGTAAAATTAAACCTTCTAGGCTGCACTCCACTCTCAAATCACCAGTGCCTGATCTGGTCTATGGCTACAAAATTTGCTGTGTGCTTGCTCTTCCCAGAAATTGGAGCCTGTTGTAACACCTGGCACAATAAAATTGCTCTGAGAATTGCTCCCAGTGTCCCAACAGGACAGCCAAGCAGCACAGAGGAGAAGAGGAAAGCTGACTGTTGGGATGCAGAAAGAGCAGGAAGACAAGGGATTGAGATAAGTGTCTAAGCTGTAATGTCACTTTAGGACTGAAAAGGACGAGTGTACTGTCCACCCAGATGATAAAGAGCTCATTGCTGTCAGTGGCACACATTTGTGTAGTGGCTGTAGTGGTCTAACTGGAACTGTCATTCAAAATGAATGGTAGCATGATCTCACATTACTGACTTTTTTAAAAAAAATTTTCACAAAACATTTCATTTTCCACAGTAAGACTGCATTAATTGGTGTTGCTTCCCCCCCCCCCTTTTTTTTTTTTAATTATTTTTTTCCTCTATTATATACAAGGGAAGATCACTGGTTGTTGCACAACAGGACATGTTAATTTGGGATGGAATTCAGTACCTAAATGAGGATTGAGATTGCAGGGGTCATTGTCTTGCTTTAACAAGTCTTGGCAATCTGCATTGAGCTTCCAGGAGTTTCCAAAATCTTCCAGAACAGTTTCCACCATGCCAGAAGGAGTAAGAAAATCATCCCCTTGATTACCATTGTAGTTTCCGCATAGCCCACACATTCTTTCAGTATACATTGGAGACAACTAAGGAACACAATGTTAAGCCTGGTCATCTTCCAGAATAGGTCACCACTGTAGAACAAAATTTTCTAAAGAATGAACCATACACAGTTTAACAGTCAAAGAATTTCTAAAATATATTCTGAAGCACTACGGACACAATTTCATTGTATTACATTTTTAAACTACTCACAAAAATGCTATTATTAGTAGCTGCAGGAAAATTTTTGCATGCTACAGTGATAACTTCAGATGGTAACTGAGGGTGAATAGGAGAAATAATGGCTTGCTTTTGTGCTTTAATCAGCAGTCTAGTGTAATCTTTCCCCCTTTTTCTCTTTTCATTCATACAAATGAACAGGGTGATGGCAGGGGAGTATGTGTGGAATTTTTTAATATAGTGAAATCACTGAATCATAGAATGGCTTGGGTTGGAAGGGATGTTAAAGATCATCTAGTTACGGCCCCCCGTCTGGGGCACCTACAACTTCTCTGGGCAACCTGCTCCAGTGCCTCACCACCCTCTGAGAAAAGAATTTCCTCCTAATACCTAATCTAAATCTCCCTTCTTTTACTTTAAAACCATTCCCCTATGAGATGATTATATTACTAATGTAATAGTAGTTTGGGAAAAGATACAGCACCTGAAACCGTTTCATGTTTTAAAAGAAAATTTTAAGATGAAGAATATTTAAACATTGTTTTGTTACAAAAGAGAAACAATGTTGAAGTTGTTTCCCTTAATGTTAAGAAATGTTATTAGAATAAGGAAGAGAGCACTATTCCAAAACGACATTACCTCACGTCAGAGCTTCCTCCCACCTAGAGAAATTTATCACACACTAAAAGAAACATTGCAAGAAACCCACAGAGCAATGTACTTTTTGCCCTGCCTTATTCTTAGTGCAAACCAAGAGACATCTGAAATGGGACCCTAAATTTGGAAACACACAGAAGAAAATCTCCCAAACAAATTATTAATAGGAAGGTCTCAATATCTTTTATTTCAGTAAGAATTGTCAGTTTATAGTAGATTTAAAGATCTGATACATCACAAATATTGCCAACTTTCATTGGAAGCTAACTCAGTGCTTTAATGCTAAAGTGGCTCTCTGTATGTATTTTCTAGAGTGCTCTTAATCACACTGGCAAGAGTAATTAGTGAAACAGAAACCAAAAAAAAAGCTAGAACAAAACATTTTTGAAGAAAAATCTTGTTCTGTATGATTAAAAAATAAAAATTAAAACATTCTCCAATATATAACCTAATACTAACCTCCCTTCAAACACAGAGGTCAGAGAATAAATACAGAGCATCAAAAGGAACAATCATGAATTCTTGGAGGATATGTATCCTTATTGCTCCAATGGCCAAGGACAGTACTATTTCCGTGTACTACGCAGATACATAATGCTACATACAAATCCAAATTCTGTCGAATTTTCAAAACACTGGTACTTGAATGGAAGTTTGAATCACAAGTATCAAGTGGTCACAGAAAGGGGGGGGGGGTGTTTCTTGAGGAACACACAACAGTTTTTTGTTGTTGTTGTTCTGCTTTTTTTTGTTTGCTTTGTTTTTTTTCTTTGTTTTTTTTGTTTGTTTGTTTTTTTGTTTTGTTTTTGGTTTTTTGTTTTGTTTTGTTTTTGGTTTTTCCAGAAGACTGGCTGAGGTAATGGAAGTGTATCACTTCCGCAAATTGTCAGAAACATTTGGCAACAGTCAGCCTACAAATACAACACAAATTAACTCTCTAAAAGCAATTAAAAAGATGCTTCAGGTACGTAACAAGGGAGGGAACTCAGAGAATAACTGAACAAATGCAGACATTTGGAGAAACTTCTGCTGCTTTCAAAGGAAAAGGATCTGGAGCAGAAAATAAGATTTGTTTTACCTGTAAGGAAGAATGTGCTAGGCTATATGGGTCTCTGACCAGATCAATACAACAATAAAACCTACACATATGCTTTCCAAACTTATTCCTGATCTTTCTTCCCTGTTGTCCTTTCAACTGTTGTGCACACTCCTGAATGAGCTTTGATGAACATTATGCATGTGCCAGATATGACATTTAAGACAGATTTCAGGGCAGGCAAGGAGAAGGTAAAAGCCATACTATGGTTCTGAAATGGCAAATCTCATTGCTTGGTAAAAATATTATCACTGGGAAAAACAGTGATCTTCATTAAACTCCTCATTGAGCAAAAGTGCCCCACAGAGGGTTCAGCTGTAGAGCCCCATTTACAAGCAGGGCTCAGATACATAGGGCTTTTGGTTAAGCACTTGTCCACACAAGAATGGCACGAGGATACAGGTCCACAGCCACCCTGAATCACGTGGGAGAACGCCCTGGCTGGCTTAGTGCTGGTAGCCTGCAGGTCTTCACACCAGGGAGCAATGCTACAAGTGGATTCACACTTCTGAGAGAGCAAGTATGCCCTCAGAGACAACATTTGCAGACCCCAGGACCTACCAATCTAAAGAAACAGTTTCTTGTACAAGCAGGAGGGTGATGGATGACTTAGTCTAAGTTCTTGTTTATCTTCTTGACAGATGCAAATATCACTGCTTCTCACTCTGGCTATGCAACCTGACCTCCCGCATAACTCAACTGGGACCTCGTTCTCTTTTATTTGAGCTACGGTATCTCTTGCTATGGGGTTTCACAATTTAAGCATTCTAGTGATTCCAGAAGCCATTGGATCAGGGTCAGGTGTGTGTGTTGTCTTATCAGCTTTCAGGAGAATATTCCACAGTAAACACCCTTATTCCCCTCCCTCATAGGATTTTCTGCACTGCAACTTATTCTGCAGCTTACAACAGACAAATATATATATTTGTATATAAATATATATATAGACATAAAAGGTTGTTGCATGAAACTTTCTGCTACTGTAGCTAAACTGCTTCCTTTACAGTTCATTTATTTTAAAACTGGCTTGAGCATTCTACTGCTGTCTGCAGCACAGGCAAATCTTAATTGTTAATCAAGACTGACATTAAACATTCCTCATAGTAGAAGAAGCATGCAACATATATTGTACCAGTTAATTGATCTTTCTTGGAAATTACAAATAACTGTCCCTGGAGCTGCATTCTTCCTTTATTTTAAGTCATATGAATCCATTGCTATAGAAAGGACAGTCAGAGCTAATGCAAACAAAAAATTCAGTTTGGAGGATATCTGCTGAACAAAACATAAAACTATTCAGGGTTAATAATGGCTGTCATTGCACAAAAATGAGGAAAAAAAAAAAAAAGAGTTACTGTGCTGCTGTAGGATGAAAATATTTGTTTCTGGAATACAAAAGGACATGTATATTGCTCTGGGGGTAGCAAAGGAGAATGGAATTTCTAACATGCAATAGAAAACAATTTCTCACTTCAGACAATAAAAGTTCTGTACATGTTTGGGTGGGACAAGAGGTGGTGAAAAGACAGAAATAAAGCAGACAGAAAGAGTAAAGAGTACCTTCACAAGGAGTTCACCATGGCCATCCCAGTCAATCTGCAAATCTTCCCCATAGGTAAGGCGAACCGAAGTCCTCATCATGTGATGGATCCGAAGGGCACCTTAGGGCAACCACAAAGTGTCAGCCAAGTCTAGATGCGTCATTTCATTCTCTGGGACTGCTGCGACCCTCTGAACAGGACAACAGGGTGGCTGCCACAAAGCAGGGCAACAGGGACACATAGGTCTGCCAAAGCAAGGAGCACAAACTATCCCCTTCAGGCTTCCCAAACTTTGTGCCTGCTCAGCAGATTACAATTGTGTGAACTTGTCCATAGGCTCTGCATTACAGTACTCAGGAGCCCTACAAAGTGCGTTCTGAAAAAAATCAAGCATTAATTTTGACATTTTACTAGATAACTGGTAGGATTTAAAACTTCTGTATATATATATATATATATGTAATATTTAAAAATAAATAAATAAATAAATAAATAAATAAATAAATAAATATACCAATAGCAGTTTTCAACATCACCCAAATCCAGACCAACTTAATTCTGCTGATTTTAGAAGTGCTGACCCAAAATGTGTCAGCTGGAGAAGCTGGAATGACAGAACCTCTAGAACACAGAAATATGGAGGCAGCAAGTGAGAATTTGGTACGAAACACACATTTTGATTGAAATGTTCCAGAAAAGACTAACAAAGGGGACCCCTTCAGTGGCTGGCCAAAGTTATCCCACACAAACACACCTTGTAGCAAAGGAATCTGTATGTCTTGTCCATTCAGTGAAATTCCTCCTCCATGTTTCATTTTAATCAGGCTGTTGTCCATATCTTGGATTCGGACAGAAGCTGAGCGAGTGCATACAGCATCAGGATCATCTGCACACTACAGGGAAATGAAAATGTGCCTTGAACCTCAACATTTCACTTCACTGGTGACTTAGCCCCAGGCCCACAAAAGGCATTTCAAGATCTAATTCAGGAGGTGTTAAGTGCCTCAATGGTTTTAGAGACCTAGCTTCTGAAGCCCACAAACACCAGGCTGGCAGCCTTTCCTCCATTATGCTGTTAACCACACACCAGGGAGCTTTCTGCACCTCCTGGCCTGGAAAGCAGTCCACAGAAACTACACTGCATTGGTGTCAGCAGGACGCTAGGGCAGCCTGCGCTGGTCTGGCTGCCATGGGGGCACACAATCCACCACAGAGCCCACCACCCTGGGAAAGAGCCCTGTAGTTCACACGACCCAGGACTGATAGGATGTTTATTTTACTAGTTGTGGGTTTTACAGATGAGGAACAAGGCCCCAGTTTTCTTCCCTGGTTTCAAAAGCAGTTTCAGTAGAAACACGTTTTGCAAGTTTCCAAACACAGATGACTCAGAGCTGCATTATCACAGCTTTCTGATGTAGGCTACAGACATAGGTGGTGTGTATATCCGTCACACCCCCATTCCTCTGAAGCCTGCAGCTCCTCTGTTGCGTCTCCCTGTGCCTCTTTCCTCTCCTTCTGCAAGACAGACTGATACTTCCCCTTGCTCCTATAAATCTCCTGACTCAGCCGCACCTCTCCCTGCCTGCAGATCCTCTGATCTCACCCGTTCCTGATTCAGAACCCTTCCAGTCTCCAAGCTCGTTCACCTCTTCCCACGCACAACTGTTCAATCAGCTTAAAGACAGGCTTCACCTCTCTGTGATACTCCCTACAGTGTCTCCTTCCCTCCCCATTTTGTTCCAGCTCCCTTTCCAACCTGTCTCCATTCACTGACCATTCACCTGCCTTTATCACTTTCTTCAGGGGAGGCAGTAGAGAAAGCCAGGAGGTGCTGAGAGGCCAGAGAGCAATAGGAATGATCCAGCTGCTTAACCAAATGAAAAGTAACCCATGGTGCTACTCTGCCAGTGCACCCTACTCTGTGTCTGAGGAAATGCATTTTCCATAGGCACTGGTGAGCCACCAGCCTTCAGGGAGCTTAGTAAGGGGTGCACCCTCTGCTGTGTGTGTTTGCTCAACTGGCAGAGGGATAGCAGAAGCTCATTCTCCAAATTGCATTATGAATTTGAATCTCCAGGTAGGCTCCTGAGAATGGCAGCAAAGCGCTTATTAACCAAGGAGAAAGACTGCATCTGTTATTGAAACTAATTATTTCACAGGAAAATTATTTATGTTTGCCTGTGCATCTGCAACTCGTATCATACCCCCACAGCCCTTCCCACTCTCTCAAGAGCATGTGTAAGCACAGGCACAAGCCAAAGCTGCTGTTACCTGCATGGTCTCGATGATAACAGAAAAGGAATTTTCCACGCAGTCTTTGGCAAATAAGTACTGGCAAATCCCACTGAAGGTGAAATACTTGTTGTCAAAGGTTTTGAAATGGGACTGGCCGGTGACAGAGCACTCCCCTGGAAAACATGTAGAGCAGTTAATCACCCCAGTGCGAGCTGTGAGCAAAATCCTGCCCCACCATGCCATGGAAGAGGAACAGCACTCAAGTGGCTGCACAGAGACCGTGTCCCCTGCAGGCCAGAGAGCAGAGACAAGATGCTTATCTCACTGTTTATTCCTGTAAGTCATTACCAGTAGCAACAGTGGCGCCAACAAAAGCTGGGAAACATGGTATAAATCACACTCAAAAACTAAAATTCATGTCTAGAGAAAAGCCTATCCATTGCTTCAAAAGGAAGCTTATGAGGACATCAGAGAAGGCCTTAGTTCCCTGCACTGAAGTGAATTTAATTCTTCTGTGGTATATACCTGTGTGGCCCTGAGAAATCAGCACAGCTTCTCAAGGTTTCTTCCGGCTGGCTTGTACACAAATCACACCGGTTTAAGAAAACTAGTTTATTGAACTTTGAACTGGAGGTTTTAGTCTAATTGAAATGTGTCTTAAGGTATTTTAGTCTGATCCTAACTAATTGATGCTGATAGCACTAGCCAATTTTAAACAGCATTCCCTGCTCGCTTTTATGTAGCAACCAAGTTTCCTGCTTTATAAAATGAGGAAACTGAGGCACAGAGGGTGGAAGTGCTAATGTCCAAGATCGCTACAGCCTATTTGTGGCAGAGATGAGAAAGGTACTTAGGATTCCTCAGCAGCACAGACATGCATTGTGCTCTGGGACACAGAGCTTCTTTACGCCTATGCACAGACTTGCAACATCTTGGCTTAGTACACTTGAAAACCACTTTTATTTAGCCCAGAGTCACACATCTGCAACCACAGACCTGATTGCAGAATACAGGAGTTTTTACAGAGTTAAAGATCAAAATTTGCAGCAATACTTTTTGGACTCTCACTGCTACCCTGCTCTTCTGCAGAGGTACCTCATTTTCAGTATGTGTTACACAGTTGTGTCCTGGCACACTGATAACCATGTCTTTGTCAATCTGATTGTGATTTTATAGCATTACAGTACGTTTTTTTAAAAGGCAACAGTGTCTGAAAGCTTCCTTCACAATGGCCTTCTTTAACACAGCCCCAAACTAAATGTTGATTCCCTTGTTGGGCTGCCTTGAATACCAGAAATTTCTTCTAATATTAAAGTAAAAATCTGTATCAGAATGAAGAGCTGGAAGACAATCACAGATGGAGCTCTTCCAAGGGCGGAATTTATGCAGATCATTATTCTCAACCATTATATTAATTAACTAACTAAATAAGGTAAAATAAATAAAGCTAAAAATAAATCTATAGTTACAATAGCTAAATCTAAAGTCCTTACAGAATAATACAAAAGTCTGTCTTGCCCACACTTCTTCTACAAAAAGAAGCTATTGAAACATTTCAACATCTTAACATATTTTTGTAAGTTGTGGCTTTCCATTTCAAGGACTGCAGTATTCAGGACACACAGCTGGGATGTAGACCCCTGCTATGCTACAGCCTCTGCAAGTACATTAGGAAGGTATCAATTTCAAAGAACCTGCAAACAAAATCTTTTATATGAGCTTTACACATAGAGATGTTCCTACTGCAAACAAGATGGGAAGAATCTCCTTGCCTAGAACAAAGTTCAGGTGCTGGGCCTGCATTAACCATGCTGACATAGGATGGAGAAAGTTTAATATTACAATTTGGCAGGTTAACCCCATGACTTGCTCTCCACTGCCTTTGAGTCCCATGGAAGTTCTGTCTAATGAATGTCAAAAGGAAATTTCCCTCTTCACCATATTATTCAATGTTAACTGCCTTAAGCCAGCCTCTGTTAAAGAACAACCTCACAGATCCTGAGGAGCCCCAATGTTGCACTGCTCTGATTCACCCTAAGAAAAATCTAGGACTGACTGAATTTTTGTCATCCCCCATCTGTTTGGAGGGTAATTTATTAAATACATAAATAAAAATTAATTTTAAAATCACACTTTCTGTTAGAATAAGCTTAGACAAAGGTAAAACAAGTGTTACTCTAATCAACTATACAGTCAATTAACTACTAGATATGGAGAACAGATCTAAAGAAAACAAGGGATAATGCACCACATTATGTGCAGGTTGATTTTCAGGATGTTCTCTGCAACCAAGAACCCAAAAAACATGTTTGCTGCCTGAAGAGCTGTAGCCCGCTCCCTGAGAAAAGTCCCAGCCCTTTGGCATTGCTCCTGGAACTGAGATTTCTTTCCTGATGCAAAGTCTCTTCTTATGGGTCCCTCTATCTATTCCATTTGGTTTAATGCAACCCATGAGATTTCCTGAAACACACAACCCTCATAATTAATTTAATTATGATATCAGCTTGAGAGCTTCTTGCTAATGCTATCCTGCTATTGCTAGTTGGATGACACAGGACTGTCTTCTGAAACACCACCTCCAGCTGGGTACCCAGCTCTATCACCTAATTTACAGCTAGGCAATTCATTCATACAATATACAGGAGCCCTTTCCTGACAATTGTTAGTAAAAAAGAATGAAATTACCTTGAGTTTTGAGGAGTCTAAATGTATGAACTATCTGTGGCACATGGCTTCACAAATAATTGTTACAAAAATACTCAATCAGAAAAAAAAATATGCTGTAATATTGCTTCAAATTTAGACAGAACAGGATAGGGTACAACATTAACGTGGCTACTGTAACTATCAAAGACTGCTACTTCAGGAAGTTTTGCTGCCCAGACATAGAAGCATTTGTAGATGTCAGTGGGCACCTGTACAACAGCTGCACTTCTGGGACCTTCTGGGCCTTATACAAGCCTAGCTGAAAAATGATTTGGATATGTTGGCTGAAGGCAGAAAAATAAGTTAGTTTTGCTTTTGACTTCTGATTCTGCAGAGCTTCCCAATTCAGAAAAATGTAGTGATACAATATTCCCCTTGCACAAAGCTGTATATTGATACCTGATCAAAGGCCTCAATTTCAGGCTTAACTTTATTTCTATAATCTATGGAGAAAAAATGGCTGGGGTTGAGAATAAAAATTTGGCCCGCTTATTATTCATAGTAGCCCAGAAAGCAAGGAGATTAAAATCTATACTATAGTTCAAAAGCAAAGTTCAAAAAGACCTGTTCCTCATTTGTAAACATGTTACTGCCCGTTAGCTAGAAGACATAAATCACCTGTATCTGTGTCCTTGATTTTGTGTTGTACTGAGACTCCCTGTATCTGGAGAGATTTCTACTGAGAACCTCAAGCACAGTGTTTCTCACAGTCCTGCTTGGCATAGCACAGTAAAAATGTCATTTCTCTTTTGAACATTTACGTACCCACTCTTTCACTCTTTTCTTTTTTTTTTTTTCTGATGACATTTTGGGGCAAGCACTCTTTTAGTCCAAAGCAGGAGGAAATGCTGCATTAACGGGTCAGGCAAGCTTACTGCTAATAGAAAGACAGACTTTGATAAACATTTCTAATTCTCCTAATTTGTGGAGATTGCACAGTTGCATGGCAAAATAAATAAATAAATAAATAAATAGCCTATCTGCTCTCCTTTTTCCAACCCTGGTCTCCTTCTCAGTCCTTCACCTCTCAGGTCACAAAAACAATGAAGAAGAACAAGATAAAGATCTGTGCTCTCTCCCTGCAGACTCCAACACACTGCGCAAGCAGAGACAGATGTTGTTTCAGCTCAAGCAGGCCTATCTGTGGCTGAACACAATACAGGAACTGAGTCAGAGGACTGGCCAAAGACCTGCCAGGAGGAAACAAGGAAGGAGATGCTTTGCTGGACAATGCACAACACAAAAAGTCACATTGACCATGTAGGCAAAAGCTGTAGCCACATGTACTGGTGAGTTTGGGAGGTGGTGAACAAGAACTTGGGGAGCAAGAATACCTGCAGAGCCACCCCTCCTGTCTGCCACTACCTCTGGAAGGAAGGGCAGCCTAGAGGCTAGAGATCCTTCACCAGTAAGGTGACCTTTGGGGCCCAAATCCAAGGGGTATCAGGAGTTACCCAATCTACTCACAGTACTTCAAGTTATAACATCAGTAAAAACATTCTGGTTTACACAGTTGACTAGGGAATAGTACCTGCACAAAGCAGCCCAACAGTGTTCCTCTACCTGAAATCTGTTCCTCTGATCATACAGACCCTTATATTTTGTTAAAGTAATCCAAAGTGGAACCAATTTTGTCACCAAACAGGAATTTTAATTGCTAAACATACAGTACAACATCTGTTTTCTCTCACTGGGAGAACTTCTGAAATACAATACCACCTAGCTTGCACTGGAGTGTGCAGGTAAGAATAAAGACAAATTCACTGTTTGCGTGGAAAAGAAATGTATGTTGGGTGTAAATGGGAGGGATGTAGACACTATTTACTCACTTGTCAAAAGCTAAAAACAGTAGGACCAACATACCTGGGCATTCCCCATTGCTGCAGATCCAAATGCCACGTCGACAAATGCTAGGAAACATAATTATAAGTTATACTAGAATATGTGAATTCGTATCTTCTGTTGCAAGCTTTTCCCAAATAATTGAAATATGTCCCCTGTTTTAGGGAAATTAGACCAGCCCCCAGCATCCTTTCCATCTGCCATAATCTTTTTTCTTAATATATCCATCCTCCTGATCTCTTCTACCATCATTTAACAGCAACTGCTGACAATATATTTGCAAAATTAAAGAACTTCTTTTTTCCTCAAAACATTTAATAGTTTACAACTATATTCCACTGATGTGGAATGAGTTTTAAATGCAATTCTCAAGATATGTCTATTACTATGATGGAATCTTAGACGGAAAAAAAAAAAAAAAATTAACCTGTGGAAATAATACCTACAACACCCAGCTCAAGGAAGGAAACTTCAAAGGTAAATGAGGTGGCTCAGGACCTTGCCTTTGATTTTAAAATATCTAGAATGGCTATTCTGGGCAACTGTCTCAGTGCTACACCATCTCAAGGGAATATTTTTTTCTAATGTCTAAATGGAATTTCCGTTGTCTCAACTCATGTCCATCACTTTTTGCTCCTTTGATGTTTGCCTCTGAGAAGATTTTGTCCCTGTCTTCTTTACAACCCCCCTTTAGGTAGTGAGAGTTTCCCCCATTAGCCTTTAAACAAATCTAGATCCCTTTGCTTCTCCTCATGCTTCTCCTCCCCAATCATTTCCAGAGTCCTCCACTAGACTATCTCCAGTTCATCAACCTCCCTCTTGCAGTGGCCATTATACCAGTACTGACCAGCACTGGCCTCATTACTCCAGGCATGGCCTTGTCAGCTGGCAAGACTTCTGCTCATGCAGACCTTTATCACTGTAACTGTACACTGCTGACTTAATCTCCTCTTGCTCAGTTTCCCTTTCTCTACAAAGAGTTTTTTTCTGGTTTAATGTCTTTGGGTGGTGGATTTAGTGCCATCCGCAGAGGTGCTACCAGTAACGAGTAAGAGGCGCTGACAGTCATCGAGATTGCTGTCATTCTTGGATCTGTGATGTCAAGCTGGTCAATCCTAGAATCTCCAACTGAAATAATTTTTCAAGAGATGTTAGACTTTTTTTTTTTTTTTTTTTTTTTTTTTTTTTTTTTAATTTCTTTAATTATTCCAGCCCTTGAAAACCACTTGTGGGGAGTCAATTTACTCGGGATGGTGAATGCTGAGCTGATGGAGCAACACTCATAGAATCATGGAATCATTTAGGTTGGAAAATACCTCTAAGATCATCAAGTCCAAACAATTCTCCACAGCATTATCAAATCTGAATAACAGGAAACATTTTCTAACAATACAGTCTATCAGGCAGCATTAACCTCTCAAAAACACTATGGTTGAACAATGTGTCCAAGCTGAAAGCTGCAAACAGTTCCAGAAAAAAAGACAAAATGCTAATGTCATGATTATGGTTCATATTCTGTGATACATGGTGCCAGTAATGCAAAACTTCTGGTTAATAGTGATGACACATATACCTTTTTTCTTCTGCATATGGTGGCCCTAACTCAGTCCCTCTTTTTTTGGTCTAATTGGAAACATCTGTGCTTGGTGTTGTCTGAACTCCTTACACAAATATATTCACATTTACACATACCAGATCAAAAATACATTATTCATTCCCCTTCCTTTCTTCAGGCAAGTAGCCTTCCCCTTCAGAATGGAATTTGTGAAAGAAAAATTGTGAGCCATGCAGCTGGGAAGATCCATTAGCTTTGTGAGAAGTTTCAAGGACGTGCCTGGGCTAACTCCTCTTGGAAAGAAACTGGGTTTAGAGGTCAAATACATGTAGGAAGTCAAAACAAAGACACCACTGCTGACACCAACCAGACATGGGAACCTGCCAGTCTGTCTTATCCACAGGAAACAGGTAGTTCTTTACTGTTTGAAGGACTATGACCCTCACATTGTTCTATCAGGCTAAATATCCCTTTAAAAGCGATGCTGATTTTGTATTTGTGAACAGCTCACTTCTTGGAAGAGGATGGCGTTTGCAATAAGAGACCAGGTCCTTTGCCAATGAAAATAAGTATTTTTAAGACAGGACAGAGAGAGAGATCTAGATAGATCATCTAAAACAGTCACCAAAAATGTGTGCAGTACCCTAGAGCAACAGCAACCATACCAGAGCAACACTGAATTTACCATGAGTTGCAGTCCTGGGAGATGGTGAAGCCAGGAGGATAATGTCTTCCAGAGTGGATACAGGAGCAGTCAGAGCTTTCAATGCAATGTTCACCATCAAGGAGTTTTCCCTCTGGATAGATCAGGTAAAAACAGCACATGCACATACAACACATACATGGACAGAAACATAAATGTGATTAGATTTTCTGGCTCTTCATATACTTTGGCAAGACTTCATATGCATTATTATCCATAGTTGCACAGAGAGTAATTACAAAGAATGTAGCTTGCCAAAAAGCCTCATGGGGGCTGGTGTCTACTTTTCTTCCAGTGCTGCCTCTCCTTCAGATGTACTGAATGGTACATTTCTGGTGAGTCACTTCCATACTGAGTCAGTATATATACATATATGGGACTCCTGTATATTGGAACATACCAGAGTCAAATCTGGGGAGCACAATCAAGCTTGATCTGAGCTAATCTAGAAACCTGTTCAAAAAATATATGCACTGTATGTACTTAGAAATAGTGCAAAGCATAAACTCTAGAGCTAACAAGAACTGACTGAAGTAAAGACTGCCCAGACAGGTTTTGCATTTGTTATATGAGGACAGAAGAGGAGAAAAACAAAGTAAGGAATGAAGGAGCAAAGTTGAACAACAAGAATCCAGAAGGCAGGGACTAAGCAATAGAAGAAACCTATGCAGGCAGTGTGCTTTCAGTTGTCTTGGACAACAAATACTGGGAAGGCACTGTACCACAAATCAGGGTCAGAGAGAAAGCAGCATTATGATATGGAGATCTGGTTTCTCTTTTCAACTTCTGCACAAACAAAGTGAAAAGGCTAATTTCCTAATTTGGATCCAGTTTCTGAGGTTTCCATATTACACAACTATAATTACCTATTCTACATATAGTCTATCTTACAAAGATAATTGAAGGCACATATCAGTTATAAAGACTTGTCTGAGACTGCATCATAAACTAACAGTAGAAGAAAGGACAAGTTTCTTGTTTCTTTCTCTCAGATCCACATGTTGATAGGCAGTTGATATTCCGCTGTTCAAAAAAGAGCTGCTATAATAAAACATTTTGACTGCTAAAAACTCATTTTCCTTCTCTTTGAGGGAATCCTTCCAAACACCTGTAGAGATTTTGGCCCTTTTTCCCTTGTAACAGCATTCACCACTGACAGTGACACACAGGTAAGTCCCTTTTCTCCCATTCTTGCTGTAGTGTTGCCTGGAAGGATGTTTACTGTAGAGAAAATCCTTCCATTGAGAGATATTTAAACAAGATCTGAGCATATAAGGCTCTCCAGAGAGCAAAAGAAAACAGACTCTCCATGTTTTATTCCTGGCAATGGTAATTCTATTTACTGCTATTAAAATAACTGTGTGCTGCATTTAAGGGAGAATAAAATAAAGTAAAAAAGACACATACATTGAACAGATCATTTTTACTCTTGGAGAACTGGAAAGAAGCTAAGAGAAGGCATAATAATCATCCTAAATCCCAATTTTCTCTATTCATCTGTGAGATCCTCCTCACATTCTATTAAACTCAAACAAAATTTCTTTCTTGTACACTGTGCACCAAATAACAGTAAAAATATTGAACTGATGATTCTTATTTCTTATCATTCAGTTCCTTCTAGTCATGTACAGGTTCCTCATGTAATACCCATTCTGCTGAGCTCCTGTCTCTGTGCCTCTCAGTTTCTGTCCCCTTATACCTTTCCTGTGCTGAACTGACCAGAGCAGACACCAAAGAAAAAATAGCTAGGGACCTTATGCAGCTGGTGGATTCAACACCTTCAGCTTTTCCCAGCAGTCCCAGGACTATTTTGTTGCTATACAACAAAATAAGCTCCTGTGCCTAATTCTATCACCTGCCAGCTTCCCCATACACATACTCAAGTTCTTTCACAGAACGACAGCTTTAAACCTCCAATGCACAAAAGACCAGCAGCTAAACAGGCAACAGCCAAGCTTTGAATGACTGGAAATGTTTCAGAATGCATTAATGACTCCTAAAACAAGGTTTACATCATCATCATCACTGCCTTGTTTTGGAAATCAAACTACATGCTCAGTAAACCTCAGTTACATTTAGTATCTTAATGCAGAGGGACAGTAAATACTTCTGTACATTCACATATAGTCCAGATTTGAAGTGTGAAATGTAGAGAAATTCCTATTCAAAATAATAATAAAAGCTAGAAAGGGAAGCATAGGGATCTTTGCAGACAGGAATCAAACTCTTCTGCAGTCATGTTAAGTACAATAAGCAGAGGAGGAAGACCATGGGAAAAAAAGTTGTGGTTGGGCTGCTGCCTTTAAGCCAAACAGATCTCTGATCAGGATCCTCTGAAAGGATCAATAACAAGCAAAATCATTCATCTAAAATCCTAAAGATCTTTGGAAATATAGCACAAGTTCTATATGTTTTGTTTTTCTATAAGAAATGCCTTCAGTATACTCTATTCTTTCTTCCTCTAGCTTCTAGAGGAAGACAACTTCTAGCCAAAAGCCGTTGAGAAGGAATCTAGACATGTCAGTGATAGGTAGTCCCTCAGCAAGAAAGAAAGGCAATCCTAGAATACTAGATGGTGCTGATGTTCACAGAAACATTTACTTTTTAGTTAGCTCTAAAAAATGGCCTTTTCATAGAGTGAGAGTACAGGCAGTATAGAAACCAGTTTATTCTAGGGCATGGTCCCAGAAAAGAGAAGTGTTTCTGGTTTGGGGAAAATTTAAGAGAAGACACTGCTTTTCTTCTTCTAATAAAATAGGTAACACCACTGCCAAATGTTTCTCTGTAAACAGCTCTGTAAACAAATTACCAGGGCAGCTGCAGCCATCAACACATTGTCTGTGACACACTTCATTGATATTCAGGCTCTGGCAGGTTTTGGCACAAGGAGATACACATTCCTTATACTCCATGCCAACTGGACATCTTGGCCCTGAAACAATTACAAGAAATTAGAAATGCAAATTCCTCACTAACTCTTAAATAAATAAATTCCCTTAATTATCAAAAGCTGGGCCACAGAGACACCAAAAACGTCATATCCCCTCTAATCATTTCTTTTTTTCAGAAGCAAAAACATTTAAGGAACTCTAGATTTTCAGCTTGATTTTTCAGTTAGGTTGCCTAGTAAATACTTAAGCATTACAGACAATTCATTATCTAACAAATCAAGTCTAAATAACTAGAACCAAGTGCCGTTAAGAACAATCAAACATGGTGAAAAATTTTGCAATAATATCTGGGTAGTTTGGATAAACAAGCATGTTCTGTACTTTTAAGTTACACAGTTACTATATTCATTTGAGAAATTACACTGATGTTTCATGTTCCCAGAGAGAACAGGGAGACAGTTAAGACTCTGAAATCCCACCCTTCTTCCAGATTATGGCTAGCACAGGCTAACACCCATGCTTCAGTATCTTTACTGCTCTCATTATTTAGGCGAGGCTGTTATGCAAGCACAAACTATAGCCATTCCTTCATTTTGATGCACATTCCTTCATTTTGATGCATATCCCACAAGACTGCATGGGCATGCAGTGGGCAGAAAAGATTAGAGCCTACCCTTTCTCACTAGATCCTCTAATGAAGGAGGCGGGAGGGTAACAAAGGAGTATTCTTGCCCTTTGTGGCTCACTAGTGCCCAGCACTACAGTCCTTGCAACACATCTCATGCTTCCAATACAATTACTGTAATCATTTACTGAGACAGCATGATAGTGAAGGGTGATGCACAGATGAAGGATGATAGAAAATTAAGATCCTTCTGGGGCAGCATACATGGGTAGTACCTCTCTTTCCTGGCTTGGAAAAAAAAGTGTGGTTTGTGAAGTCAAGGGTTAAAAATGAGTTCTGGGAATAGAGATGCATTCTCTCATGGATTTAGCCAAATTTACAGAAAGCCCTAGCTAAAATGGGTCCTCTGGTTTGCACCTTGAGCAAAGAAACAAGTTAGATCCTTTTATATCCCAACATAAAGGTAAAAAATTACTTCAAGGAAGAGTCTTCTTTGGTGTACAATTCCTTGAATAAGTGGTTGGCAATATCTTTCTGCCCTAACTGTAATCTGAAGATAGCGTTTTCTTTAGTGGTGGCTATTAACAGAGTAACTTTACCAGAAAAGAAATTTGGCTTGTAAGTGCTGTCAGTACAGATCTGTCATGTTAGCCCAGGAAATTAATTTACAAACATTCTGAGAAAACTGTCCTTCCTGTGTAATATCGAAAGCATGAGAAAAATCATTGATAACACGATATTAAAAGATTTTTACTAATATTTGTTTGTGTATTTACGTATTTAACTGGGGTTCTCCAGTGGAGGCACACAGGTATATGAACTCCTCCTGCCAGTTGGGTGCAAATGTGACCTTTACTCTATAGAGGCATCCCAATCAATCTACATCCTTCTCTGCTTGCAAAATCTTTGCAGAGATGCAATCAAGACCTCTGACCTCAGCAAAATTAGGTTAATAAAACATTTCGAGATGCAATCAGGATCTCTGACTTAGAAAAAAAAAATGGCTAAACTAGGAAACATCCCAATTCCAACATAATTGTTTCAAGCAAATAAAAGATTAAATAATTCTGTTAACCCAGGAGCATTAAGAAGAGACTTTCATGAAGATGCTGTCTTACAAGTATAGGCTTGATAAAGTCACACATCTGAACCGAGTGTGAAATAATTACTGAACATCATAGTTGTTAGTTTTGTGTGATCAGATAAATGTGTAGCAGCTCAGAATCTTCTTCATGGGGATTTTCTTACTTAGGGACATAGTTCAGTGGGTAATATTGGTGGTAGGGGGGATGGTTGGACCAAATGATCTTGGAGATCTTTTCCCACCTTAATGATTCTATGATTCTATGATTCATATGTGGTTCAAACAATCCTCGCTTAGGGACAACAACTTCTAGCAAAGAGATAAATGACAGGGAGCTGAAAGTGGGAGTGTGCAAAGGCACTTCAGATAAATGGTAGTGATGGGAACATTAAAATTTAACTTGCCTGCTCAAATCAACAGTTGCTCTTACCTGCAGCACACAAATCTGCAAGACAGGCATGATCTCATTTGGGGTAAGTAGCTCAGGAATAATTCTATCAACTTACTGCACAAACTCTCTTCGGGCCACCCATCCAAAATCACTCCTTCTTGAGCACAGTTTCTTGTATAATCAAGGAACACTGAGCAGTGACAGTTTGTGCTATGGATACAGGCACAGATGTCTTCTTCACAGACATGGATGTATGGCTCTGGATCCACTAGATGGTGGCACCGGGAAAAGGTCAAAGATGTTCTTAGCAGCTGGCAGATTTCCATGACACCCTGCATGACCAGTGCAAGGAGAGATAGGGCACAAAATATTTTAGTTATTATAAACTTAGGAAGAAAAAGCTTTTCCAAACACACTGTCACCACTGTTAAATAACATAATAGTTATTAGTCACACATAAACATTGCAGTCAATAGCTAAAACTGGGCTACATCCATTTATTCATTACATCCATATATAAACAGAGGTACATTAATATGCTGATTAACATAAAACATAGTGTCATATAAGAGAGGCTTCACACAGAAACATGTCGGTCAATCAGTTATCAAATGCAGGAAAGCAAAGAACTGCTTGCTGTCCAGTGACGAACCAGATGGTGTCTGGAGGACCAGAAACACATGCACAGCAAGAGAGAGGAACTTGCAGTTAAGGTACTTCAGAAGAAAAATGACCAGACAGACCATCTTTCAGGTAATGATTGAACAGAGCAAGTTTCACGCTGAAAGATCAAATCTGACTGGGATCCAAGGAATCAAATTTGTTTTCTACTTCTGACCTTATATACCTGTCACTCCTGCTGGCTTGTCCAATGCATGATAGGTCAATTTAACTCAGATAAATGGCAGAAAAATAACACAGGGAAAAATAAAAATAAAAAAAAAATCTGCTTTTCTAGTAAGTTAAACCAGCATGGTGACAGCTAGTGCAAGGACGGGACTGCACAGTGAGATGGGGGGAAAGGTACCAAAACTTACCTTTTCAGATGGCAACAAGCTATGTATGAATTAACTGTAAATGGAACACAACCTAATGGGAGTTCACTTTATTTTGTGAAGGAGATTTCCAAGTATATTTTCTCTTATGTTTATATTATGTCACAAAGTCTGAGGTCCTCAATGTAACTTTCTGAAATGATGACAATGTGCTTAGATAAGTGGGAAAACGTCTGATACAACCCTAACATAAACAGTTGAAGTGGAACTGTATTCTACTTATTCATCAATGTTTTATATAAGCATTTGTAACAATGCTGTATATTTCAGGCCTATCATTACATGGAGGCATGACACAACAGGTTCTTAAGCTGGTTCCTTCACAGTAAGGACAAGTACCTGAGATGACAGCACACAGAAGTTATAGATTCATAGCTGAAAATAATAATAATAAAGTCTGGTTGTCTTGTTTCCAATTTTAGGTGAGGTGAGGTGAAAAGTGAAAAACGGGGAGCAAATAAAACTCACAGACTTTAGTAGATGTCTAGATGCCTTCTCTAAATTGCAAATGGTATACCTGCATAGTAGAGGTGCTAAGGTTTCTACTGCTGAGTAGGAAAGACTTTACTTGATGGAGGGTGTTTTGTCCGGATGATCAACTTAGTAATACCTGAACTGAGACAGAACTTCTGACTTATGAAAACAAACCAAACTGAAATGCCTGATCTATTGAAAATTGAAAATATGTTCAGAGTTTAACAAATTGCTCAGTGAATAATTGCATATATAAAGAGGTCTTGAACTTTCTGAGAAAGGTCTCTGGGAATGTAAAAGCAACACTAACTGAGCATGATTGTCTTCCAGAAAAATAGATCCAGCCTGAAATATTTCTGATGCCCAAACAGCAGACACCATGCTGAGAGAGCTGGAATGACAACTGGAAAGGGTGGAGCAGGAAGTCCATAAATAGTGTTGGTACTACTCTTAGACTACACAAAGTATGAGAAAACTGACAAAGTGCCACAGGGCTGGAAGTAATTAAAAATACAAACAGCCGAAAGAGCTATTAAAGCAGATTTTCAGGATGAAACTGATGTAATCAGAAGTGAGCTGAGAGCTGCTCAGAGGATGAGCAGTGCAGCAGCTTCTGGACTAAAGCCCTGATCCAGATACTGTCAAATGCAATAGAAAAATGATATATGCAATAAGCCCACTCACAGGCTGTGTTAATAAGGTAATAGCCTTGCTAAAAAGGTAATACACCTCAACTATTAGACTGAAATAGAACTCAGACTGTAAAGTCTGAAAAACACATGGTGACAACAAAGCTAGTCAAAACAACCTTTTTGGATCACGTTCACTACATATCACTAAATGAGACTAAAAACAACAACAACAACAAAATTTAAACTATGTTTCCCCATGGTGTTCTTTAGTATTGTTCATTAACAACATTTCATTATGATGGCGGTCAAACACTGGAACAGGTGCTCATAGGGTCTGTGAAACTTTCAGCCTTGGAGATAATCAAAATGTGACCGGACAAAGATCTAAGCAACTTGACCTAAGGCAGCCCTGTTTCAAGCAGGGGTTTGGAGTAGATGGCCTCCAGAAGTCCCTTCCAAGTTAATTAATTCTACAAATTATTTTTATTTTCTTTCTTTAAAACTGAATGGTCAAGCTGAACTAACAGAGTTCTTTAGCCAGGGGACAGTACACCTGTGTGTAGAGACCAGAGCCATCTCACCCATGGCTATAGTGTTCCTGCTTATGGAATAATAGTTCTGGAAGCTGCTTCACACAGAAAAGGAACTGCCCCTAACCAACAGACTAGGGAGTAAAGCTCCAGCCTGAAACGGTGCTTAGAATGCAGAAGGCTGTAAGATTAAAACCATCAGAACTGACCGCAGTATTTGAAATACAGGTGAAGGTCTTGACATTACTTCATTTACTTCTGCATGAGTTCTGATTTAAACATTTCTTTAAATGCCTTGGCAGTGTCCTTGCACTGGCAAGTCCTACTGACCACAAGCCTACTGACTTTCTTTATTCCCCAGTCCCACCACACAGAGTTGTAGGTGGAATTTTATACATTCTTCCAATTTCTGTGGCATTGTATTATGCTGCTGCATGAATTGCATTTGTCTATGCTTTAGTGATTGACATTAAAGAAAGAAAAACTAAAAAGTAACAGAAGAAAGCAGAGATACCCTGTCATTCTGCTGAATTGTAATATTACAGTACATGGATACACAGAAGTGTTTCTTTATATCATCCAAGAAGGATATATTTTGGTGCCATAGTTGGGTATAATCTTTGAGACTCTCTTATTTTTTTTTCACCTACCAAAGGAGAATAATTTAGCCTCCCATCTTTCCAAGTAACGAGCATCCAACTCCACTATGTTTAGTACATCAAATGGTAGTTACATCTTTGAACAAACATATTAACTGACAGAAGACACTTAAATTCTGGTTCAGCTAATATAAAATCACGGAGTTGTTTGGGTTGGAAGGAACCTTAAGAAATATCTATTTCTAACACATACACACACGCACATCATGGGCGGGGATGCCACTCACTAGATCATGTTTTTGAAAGCCCCATCCAACCTGTCCTTGAACACTTCCAGGGATGGAGCATCCACAGGTTCTCTGGGCAACCTGTTCCAGTGCCTCACCATCCTCTGAGTAAAGAATTTCTTCCTAATGTATAACCGAAACCTACTCTATTTTAGTTTAAAGACATTACCCCTTGTCCTATCATTAGATTCCATGCTAAATAATCCCATTCCATCTTTCTTATAGGACCTTTTAAAGTACTGTATGGTCACTAGAAGGTGTCCCCAGAGCCTTCTCTTCTCCAGGATGAACAACCCCAAATCTCTCAGCCTGTCTTCACAGGATATGTAGGTTTCAGGAGCAGACAAATTAGATTATGGACAAAGTGGTCTTCATTTTCACTCCTTAAATACATTACAGTAATTTATGTCCATGTATTTGCTGACCTGCTTGTGAGTTCTATCATTATCATGATCCAAAAGTCTCAAACCTCTCTCAGTTCCTTTCAGCTTTGAGGATAAATGTTGTTTCTTTATTGCACGTGGAAGTACTCCATGGAATATGAGTGTATATTATACTGATTACAGCAAGAGTAGCAGAAGTATAAATTAATTGAATTCTAATTTCACCTTTGAACTACAGTCTCTTTCACAACTAACATGCTATAGCTATGGTATTCTAACAAAAATAAGTAAACAAATAAATAAATAAAGGAATAATACAGTGAACTGTGGCCTTCATACATCATTTCCATTAGGGATGAAATCTGAAAAATTAAGGCAACATCTAAGAATGCATAAGAGAATACTAATTCTTTAAAACATATTTATGTTTTCAACACTGACTCATTACAACAGTTACACACTTTTCACTCAATTTAATACATTGAGATCCTTGTTGTCTATGCTGTTGGACATCTGA
This sequence comes from Nettapus auritus, assembly GCA_011076525.1. Classification (NCBI taxonomy): domain Eukaryota; kingdom Metazoa; phylum Chordata; class Aves; order Anseriformes; family Anatidae; genus Nettapus; species Nettapus auritus. The sequence continues at coordinate 77,409,152 of CM021765.1, read as the reverse complement.
GAGGCTATTAGATTGCAGTGCTTCATGGAATAGATGGCCTAAATCACAGCTATGTGGTGAAAAAAAATGGATCAGACAAAACTGAGAAACTCATTCATGACAGGGAGGCTGTAGCTCCCTCCCTCCAACACTGCCCAGTTTGGCATGTTCTCTGGATCACAAGACAAGGTAGATAGCAGGCATCTCCACCATGTAGATAGCAAACTGCATCCAGCCCTAGGAGGGGAATACATATATCTGAAAAGAAACCATATCTACAGGCAGAGCAGTAGTCAAACACGTAAATGTGTATGTGCTTTGGAGGTGGAGAACAGGGAGGGGTCCAGAGCAGCAGTGGGGTAAAACTGTGAGCTGGTTCCAGACCCTCAGCTGATACACAGCAGCATTAATCAAAATAAGAGCACTTTCTTAATAAAGAACATTAAATTGCCCACGTTTTCTATGATTTAAAGATGTGTTGTGCAGAATTCAAGTCCAAAGAAACTCCAAGGAAATAAGAGACAAGTAGGCATCAGGACATTGCGCTGTTGCTGTCTCTCCAGTGGATTGGAACAAAATAAAACAGGAATGACAAACCTTGTAAAGGAGAGGAAGCATACCCAGTTAAAGAGCTGGGAACACCAGCAGCTCTAGCTGGCTTCCACACAGAAAAGAACCAGTTTTTCCACCAGTCACCCAGCTGAGAGCTGGTTCTCATGTGGCACAAGGTTCTCCTAGCCACCATGAGCACCCACCCATGGGACCAGGCAGCACAGAAATCTAATACATCCATGCACTCCTTGACGAAGTTCCACCTGGTCAGCCACCAACTCTGTGCAGCTTTCAAGTGGACTCAGAAAATGAAATTAGACACAGCACAAAGCTCACCATCTCTAAACTCTTCTAAGGTTGATTACAAACCATTGCAAAAGTTATGGCTCTGGATAGGAGCAATGTGGCTTTTCAGTTTCACTGTATTTCTCAAGGGAAGCAGAAGCCACCTCCCTAAGGATGCTGGTATAGTGGCTGCTTTGCAGGGGAAGAGAGGGCAAAGAAAAGTCCAGACCTTCAGTGAGTGGGTGGATGGGGGAGGAGGAACAGGCTGAAGCAGAGCTATTGTTTCTCTCACCTAGCAGCTGACTGCCTGGCCCGGAGGGAGGCTGGGAGACCGGGGAGATTTGCATTCTGAAAGCTGAAGCAAGCAAACAAAGCAAGTTAGAAAGCTCGACATTCTTTAGCAGCACTAGTTTGGCTGGACTGCTATTAATAGCTCTGTGTTTATTCTTGTACAGTGAATAAATTAAGCCAATGTTAAATGCTGTGAGCTCACAAACTCACACAAGACAGGAGATAATTTCATCCAGCTAATTTTTTTTTTTTTTGTGGGAAAGCAAACTTTGTCCAAAAAAAGCATAATTATTTAATGTGGTCTGTACAAAACTCACATTAATTGCTGTCTACTCTCCAGGTAGGATTTCATCCTGCGTTTCATCCCACATGCCATTCCATGGCCTCCCTTCCAGTGTTATTTTCTAGAAGTTAAACTTGTCCAAATAGATAAAATTCCAGCAGCCACAAGCAGTCACAAGAACCAGCTCTGCTCTGGAGCTGTGACCAGCTTTAAAACTCAGTTCTGTCCATCTGAAGACATCTCAGCCAGGTTGAAACCCGTCACTGAAGTCATGTCCTTTGGGTATCAAACAGGTGTAGCTAAAAAGGTGCCAGGCATCACACACCATTACTCACCTCAGGTGTTATTCAGTCCAGAACCTGACAGAAACTTTGCACATGCAGGCATAGCTCCTGCAAGAAGCATGCACTGAAGATCTCCACCCTGCAGTCATTGCTATAGTTCCTCAGCCAGTTTTGCAGACCACAAAGCTATTGCGCTTGGGGGTATGAGCATGCTTTGCTGAATTTCAGAACATGTCTACCATTAATATCCCCTCTCAAAAGCTTAGTGGAAGTAGTCAGAAGTTTACAAGCTTATCCCAGCCTTCGTTAGCTTATTCCAAGTAACAGAAAACCAACATTAGGAATAAATTCAGAGCAAATATGTTCCAAGAAGCACTGCTACTCTTGAGAAATTTGAGCCTAATTTAAAAAGTATTAGTCTATGGGACTTGTATAACAAGACAGTAAAAGCTAAATTAACTAGACAGTAAAAGCTAAATTTTGATCTCAGTTACTCTTGTATAATTAATCATAGCACCCACCGAGTCATTCTGATTTACACAGAGTACCTGAGATCAGATTCAAACCCTCAATGAATGAAAGCTCAATTTACCACGACTGCCATAACCTGTAATATCACATGCAGTCAGTACATACTCAAAGTCATTTTCCTCCTGATGGCCATATCTCTGTGTCTGCCCTGTGTCTAATGTAAACAAGCAACATGTTTATACTTGTAAAATAAGAAAAGAAACAGGTTGATGCAGGAAAGGGGGATCACAGAATTGTCTGTGGTGAGCTGTCCTGTGTTTCTTTAACATATCTGAGATACTATCTATACACATAACTGAAGAAACCTCCTCCTCCTGGCAGGAGAAATAGCCTGGTGGCACACAGCCAGCACAACAACTACAGAGAACATCACATCTCTGTCAAAAACAGCCTGGCTTGAAGCATCTGCCTGCTCCAGTGCCACCCACATATATGAACTTTAAGACATGCACAAATAATATTTGTGGTGGTGGTGCCTAAAGAGATGTCACGGGCAATGCTTTCCTACTCACAGGATAACAGGGGTTGTTACTTGACTAAATTCAAAGGCACCATTTAAACATACCTTTCCCAAGTAACGCTGGAGTTTCTTTGGCAGTAACTCATGCTTCAGGCTCTAATGAGCTGTTTGTTTATTTTTTTATCTGTTTGGGGTTTGTGTGTTAGAGAGTAGGAGAGTAGAGTTAGAGAGTAGGAGAGTTAAAACTGCATTCACTAACTAGTGAGCAACCTGTTCTTTTTACAACACTGTATGTAAATAAGACATGGGTCACAACATGGAGCCTCTTGGGTCAGTTATTCACAGCACTTGGAAGCCTAGTCTGCAGGGTGGTCACACAGTTCCCAGCTGAACAACAACACATACAGCTGCATCCTGTACCCAGCTTTATGGAGAGCACCCAGCATGGCATGCACCACCCCTGACACCTCTTGCTGCACCACATGCTTCCTAAGTGTGCTCCTGCCAGGCTGAGCAAGGAGCCGCACACCAATCCCTGCACTTTGCAGCACCTGTTTGCAGTGTGGTGGCAGAAGTAGTGCTCTGTATAGCTAACATAGACCACTCCACATCTCAGAAACCCAAACCAGGCATCTCCTGCACCTTGCATCCCAACCATTTGCTGAAGGAGGATCATGTCAGGTGCAGGACTCAGAGAACAACTGTGTGCCTCTACCAAAGAGCAGACAAGCTGCCTTCATGTAGTGAGGGACTGAAACTGGAATGGGATTTTATGGCACCAACCTTCTCTGCAATATCAGATGAAATGTTGCACATGCTGCTTGGAGTCTGGACTCTCTTGCACTGCTTATTTTCACTTCGCAAAGCCCAGGAGTTTGCAAAATCATAGCTGTTTCCCGCAAGGGTCCCTGTGAATCAAGAAGAGGAGAAGCGCATGCCTGTTTAGGGTTTTGAGAAAAAAGTGGTCATTAATGGCTATGATCAATATGAGGGAGTGGTGAAGGATGTTTTTAAAATCAGAACTATATCATTGAAAGAATTTCTATTCCAACTAGATTGACTGTAGAAAATCCACCTTCACTGATCTGGATCAACTCCTGCATGGTATATTTCTAAAATTCCTCCCTGAGTAGGACAGAACAGGGAAGAATTCCTATTATTTAAAAGTTGTCAAAAAGACAGTAGAGATCAGAGAGGAAAAACACAAACATACAGAGGAGAAAGAAAGAGATAAAGAAAGAGATAAAGAAAGAGATAAAGAAAGAGATAAAGAAAGAGAGAAAGAAAGAGAGAAAGAGAGGAAGGAAGGAAGGAAGGAAGGAAGGAAGGAAGGAAGGAAGAAAAGCTGCTCTCCCAAAGCAATGGATTTATTAGCATTCCTGATCACATCTAACCTTCATTTTCTCATTCTGTCTGAAACTACATCTTGTTTAAAAGAAACTTAACATACACCATAATGCTTGGGCCCTTGGTGTGATCTTACAGTGTAACTTGTCCTGAAACATGTTCCTCCATGTTACAAGCAAATCTTGTGCCAGACTTATCTAGATTTACAGATATTTTGCATAAAAGCAAAACTGAAGGAGTTAATCTGTACATCTGTTGCTTCCTAGGAAATGCAAGCCACATCTCTTGCTCCATCCTTTTGAGGAGGGGGATCCTTCCAGAAAGAGAATGTTTCCTCATTTTTTCTCCAATGGTTTTGGCCTGATTGATTGTGAGACTATTTCCATTTCCTTTGATAGGTACCTGCTACAAGATAGTTAATTTTGTGATTCTCAATTCTGTGACTTTGCTTTTTAAACTCCTATTGTCTTGCATGCAAGAATAACAGTTGTCACTGTTAACTCATTTCCAAGACCTTATGCAGAAAATATCTTGAAATATGAACCCCCTCATTACCCAGAAAACAAGTGAAATGGTTCCAAAACATATTTTTATTTTTAAATATATATGTTACATAGTGTTATATAGATATATATACATATGATCAAAATGTCATGGAGCAATGTGCTGTATATTGAGAACAATCACAAAATATACTGATCACTAAGACTGTTCCTAATCTAACTGATAGTACACAGAGAAAGCAAAGGGGGATGTAATAAAGTCAGAAGACTTAACTTTTCTTTCCTTTTTTTTAAACAAACAAACAAACAAACAACAACAACAACAAAACTAGAAACCAGGAGCTCATAAATGTAACAGGTTAGGCCCACAGTGGATGTTAATGGAGGAAGACTGAGAAAATGATGACAAGTGAGAGGTGGTAAAAACCATGTCATTTTTATTTACACAGACAGAACTGAACACAGAAAAAGGAGAAAAAGAAACAGCAAGAAGAAAAATAGAACCTTTTGGTTTATCACAAATTACAAAGATTAGAGTAAGGATGAGAGTCTGATGAAAAGCACAGCACTAAAGTCAATACATCTCCTTATATTTTCAATAATACGTATATTACAGTAAATATTAAATAGCAAGAGATGCTCTGAAGTAGTTTTCTTCTGGCTCTGAAGGCATGTTGATATTGAGCTTCCCAACAACAGGGTACCACAAGATCCCCATTTCCCCACAACTTGAGATTTGAAGGTTGGGACAACTGTTGGCCCTGAAATGCTGTTCACCTGTTTATTTTTTCTATGGTGCTCGGAGTTACACCTCTTAATGTACTTCTTTTAGGCAGCAATCGTTATTACACCATTTTAATCCTTTTACTGTACTCAGATGAATACTTTAAAGTAAAATTGTTTAAAAATAAATAAGTAATTTAAAACCTTTTTTTCCCCCCTTTGGGCCCTGCTCTTCAAACCTCTAGTTGCCAGTGCCTGTCTGCATATTAGCAGACTAGTCCATGGGAGTAAGGGACTTGCCAACAGCTTGCCAGAGCAGTTTTTCCTCCTTGTAAAGTACTTGGGCCCTCAAATTAAGATACAAGCTGTTCTAGGCAATTCATGATGGATTTGGGTTCGCTCAACAGCTCAAGATCTTGCCCCAGGTAAGCCTCCTCAACATATGATAGTTAAAAACTAGGCTAGTAATGAATGAAGAGACATCATTCAACAGTGCATTTTTATTGTAATTGGCCCAATCTAGCATTAAGTGACCTATGGCAACAGATATCCCACATGATATCCTTGTCTCTAAACTGGAGAGTCATGGATTTGACAGATAGACCACTCATTGGGTTCGGAAGTAGCTGGATGGTCATACTCAAAGTGTTGTGGTCAACATCTCAATGCTCAAGTGGAAATCAATAACAAGTGGTGTTCCTCAGGGGTCAGTACTGGGACCAGCACTATTGAACATCTTTGTCTGTGAGATGGACAGTGAAATCAATTGCACCCTCAGCCACTCTGCTGATGACACCAACCTGTGTGGTGAGGCCAACATGCTGGAGGGAAGGGATGCCATCCTGAGGGACCTGGACAGGCTTGAGAGGTAGGCCTGTGAGAACCTCAAGAGGTTCAACAAGGCCAAGGGCAAGGTCCTGCACCTAGGACATGGTAATCCCAAGCACAAAGATAGGCTGGGCAAAGAATTGATTAAGAGCAGCCCTGAGAAGAAGGACTTGTAGGTTTTGGTTGATGAAACGCTCAACATGACCTGGCAATGTGCACTTGCAGCCCAGAAAGACAGCTTATCCTGGGCTGCATCAAATGAGGAGTGGCCAGCAGGTTGAGGGAGGTGATTCTCACCTCTACTCTGCTCTTGTTAGACCCCACCTGGTGTACTGCATTCAGCTCTGGAGCCTCCAACATAAGAAGGACATGAATCTATTAGAACAAGTCCAGAAGAGGACCATGAATATGGTTAAAGGGCTGGAGCACCTCTCCTGCTAAGACAGGCTGAGGGAGTTGGGTTGTTCATCCTGGAGAAGAAAAGGCTCTGGGGACACCTTCTAGCAGCCTTAGAGTACCTAAAGGGGGCCTACAAGAGAACTGGGGAGGGACTCTTTGTCAGGGAGTGTATTGATAGAACAAGTAGTACTGGTTTTAAACTACAAGAGGATATATTTATATTAGTCATTAGCAAGAAATTCTTTACTCAGAGGGTGGTGAGGCACTGGCACAGGTTGCCCAGAGAAGCTGTGGATGCTCCATCTCTGAAAGTGTTCAACACTGGGTTGGATGGAGCTTTGAGCAACCTGGTCTAGTGGAAGGTGTCCCTGCCCAAGGCAGGTGGGTTGGAATTAGATTACCCTTAAGGTCCCTTCCATCTCAAGCCATTCTATGATATAGGGCTATATAGTCATTCAACTTTAAAACGAGAGTGTTACACGCATGTTTGCCAGCCTGCTTTTCCCTGGAAACTTTTTACTCAACCATAAGTAACACAGTCACTAAAGATACTCCATATTTTACTGAATGTCATTACTTATTATTTCCAATAACACGAGGTAGGTAGAACCTGTATTTGAAGAGTACTTGCATTTTCATTGAACTAGCAGTTTTCCAAATACACAGTAAGATGTAATCCTAGAAAGGTGAAAACAAAGCAGGAAGGAAAATGGAATAGAGAGAGACTCATGAAAAGTAAGTACTGCTCAACCTAGTTTGCTAAGCCTGTAGTGACAGGCTTCCTACTAACAAAGTTTGCTTCCCAACCTCAGACCCATTAGTCTCAGTTCTAACTGGAAGAAAGATGAAGGACATTGTGTGGAATCCCATCAGCAGATATTTGCAGCAGACCATGCCCACTCTGTTAATAACTAACATAATAACTGTATCAGAAAATATAAATAAATTTTATATTTACATTTTACAATACAAATTTATTTCTAGAATATCCACTGAGCCACAAGCACTCCAATTTTCTCACCAGCCTGAGAGAGCTACTCTCTTTAAGAGGATCTTTCATTCAAAAATTGTTGTCCAGTCCCCAGGGAGAAGCAGCGTGCAAGCTATAAGATGCTTTTCAAATACAAACAAAGGCATTGCCTTGCTCCCCAAAATTATAATCTAACTGGGTAAGCAATGTCTGACTGACCTGAAGGAAAGAGCTCTAAGTATATCTATTCATATAAACACAATTTTATCCACATATAACACATGGAGGAAAATGTATACCCATTTTTCTCAGAGTAGCAACTAGACAAGAAAGTTTCACTGACCATCACAAGAGCTTTAAGCTGAAGCTATGAAGTGACTCTGTGACCACTGACCTACTGAACAAATTTGGGTCATGGAATTAAACTATTTCAGCAGAAGGTTTCTTTGGAAAGGACTCTTCAAACCATGCAGGTTACATGCCCTATCAATGAGTGTGGTAATTCTCTGTATTATCAGGCTTCAGGAAGAAAAGTGGGGAGGGAGAACTGTCCCCAGAGTGTCTGAATGCAATGGGCAGAGGGAATAGTAGTTGCCCACCACTGCTGATGTCTTTCACCTGAAATCTATGCTTTGTTCTGCTGAAGGGCATGAGGGTGTAGGAAAGGAAAGACAGTGAAGGGGACAACACTCTAAACAGCCTAAAACCCCTGTTAATTTCCTAAGTGCACAAGTGATAGTATTATCAGCAGCCAGGCAGTTCAGCTGCCTGCTCTGTCACTACACATCCATCATACAGCACAGCTACCATCCTCTCTGCAGAGGCTGCCTTTCCCTTTTTGATGATGAACGATGTGACCTTTTTCTTTTAAAAATATTCTTGACTGATTCCTGATACAGTATCTGGGATGCAAACTTTTTACATGTCTCTCTCTGCCCTGCTCCGTTTGCTTGTTCCCATCCTTCCTCTGAGCATTTATGACACATTCTCTTCATCTGGTAGGCTCAGAGTTTTGTTTTGCTTCTGTTCCTTTTGCGTTCAATTTTCTTTCTTTCTGTAAATAGACAAGTTCCTAGAAAAACAAAGCCTAACTAGGAGTCATCGGAGCCCAACACCCAGAAACCCTCTATACGCCCTGGGTATGGTTTTAGTAAGGCAAAAAAAAACAGAGTTGGATCAAAACCCAAGTACTTCAAGAACTAGTGCCTGGTGTGTGGGGACTGATACCAACATGACAACTTGTGGCTCACCAGCTGAGAATTCAAGGCAGCTAATTAGTGTGCAGTCTCTTTGGAGGATACGAAATAAGTTCAGGCAGTAGCTGTTAAAGTGCAACCCAGACCTCACCTTCTTTGCATGTCCCAGAAGTGTCCCACACTTTGATAACCCTGCTAACATGACCCAGGAGAGACACATGTGCCAACCACCACAGCAGCAGTCAAGGCAACCAAAGGCTGGTCACAGATGCTCAATTTATTGGATTAGCAATCTAATTGCTGCCCTCATGTCTCTGTCTCTTTGGAGAAGAAAAGTGAACAAACAAACAAAAACAAACACACACACACACCCTACAACAAGTAAAACAAACAAACAAAATAAATCAAAAAAACTACTATGTCTTGGGCAACCCCTCCCCACCCCCTTTTTTGTATGTTTGTTTTGGTAATAACATGCTTTCACATATTTTCAGGTAGACAATATCCACTCTCCCCAGCATTCACTATGATATTTGGGTCTCAAAATCACTAATTCCTCTTGACATCTGACATCAGGTTTTGGGGTGATAGAGCACTGGCAGAGGTTGTCCAGAGAGGTTGTGGAGTCTTCATGCTTGAAGATCTTCATGCTTGAAGATCCTGGACACAGTCCTGATCAACTGGTTCTATGTAGCCCTGCTTGAGCAGTGGGGTTGGACCAGAGGACCTCCAGAGGTCCCTTCCAACCTCAACCATTCTGTAATTATATGAATATAATGTGCTGCTTGTTTACTTTGAGACTGATCTCAAAGGCAATGTACTAGCAATAACCAACTCATGCTCAAGGCATGGGAGTGGGAGGCAGAAACCCAGAGCATCCTTCCTGGACCTCATGCAGATTTTCCACATGACCATAGGCCCATATTAAATTAGGATTATGAACAGGAACAGTTTCAACACAAGAGTAAAAAAGCCAGCTCGAAAACTCCATAGCCCAGTGATTAAGACACACTCCTCACAAGAAAAACACCTAACTTTGAATCCCAACTCTTAATAAAGCAGAGGGGGTTATGAATACCAGTTTCTGTTACCTCAGATAAATGCCATATAATAAACATGGTTACTGTGCAAGCATTCTGTGCAAAAGAAGACTGAGAGGGGATCTTAGCAATGTTTATAAATACCTTAAGTGTGGGAGACCTCTTTTCAGTGGTTTGTGGGGACAGGACAAGGAGTAACGGCCACAAAATGGGTCACAGGATGCTCCGCACCAACATGAGAAAGAACTTCTTCATGGTAAGGGTGACAGAGCACTGGAAGAGGCTGCCCAGGGAGGTTGTGCAGTCTTCTTCTCTGGAGATATTCAAGACCTGTCTGGATGCCTACCTGGGCAACCTGCTCTAGGAAACCTGCTTTGGCAGGGGTGTTGGACCCTATGATCTCTTGAGATTCTTTCCAAACCCTAAAATTCTGTGGTTCTGTGATTCTTCCTTCACCTGTTCTGCTTGCAAATGACAGCTTAATTCCTTTGTAAATCTCTCTCTCTTGCTTTTAAATTAAAATGCAAGAAATAACATGAAATTATTTGCTTAGGTCAAACAAAAGCTTTAAACTTGCTTAAAATCAACTTACCTCTATCTTTTAAAATGTCAAGATCCCAAACTTTATTTTTTTTAGCCACAAAGTTTTACTTATATTTATATGTATATGTATATATATATATATATATATAAAATTATAAAATGTGCACCAACATCACTACAGGTGTGGAATATGTTTTATAAGCTGAGGTACTAAGAATATGCAAGATACTGCACACAGGGAAGTAGCATATTCATTCATGTGTGTTTATGCTACTGCAGAACAGAAAACTACCTGAAACATCAGATTTTTCCTATACTATACTGTCAGCTTCAAACTATTTAACCTATATTTACTCTCCAGCGGCATCATATATTCTGTATTTCAGCAGCAGAAAGGTCTGGAATGTCGTGCCTGACAGTTTCAGACTCAGTTGTAGCAGGCTCAGAATATCAAACCTGCATCCAGCATTAACTATGGATGTTGTTTTATCATTAAGGTATTTGTGATTTGGAGATGGATTTCCAGAGACATGCTTCCTGTCAGTGCCTAAAGAAGTATAACAGATTGATTTGGTTCTGTTGTTGTTTTCTTTGCCTTTTTTTTTTTTTTTTTTTTTTTTTCCCATAATAGTAGGAGTGCGTTACATGCACAAATTATAAAATGATAGATCCCTCTGTTGGACTCACATGATGTGCTATGCACAAATAAACTTGAATCGTGACCTGTCATGCTATCACAACAATACCACTGTACTTCGCAAAGACCGAGGCCACAGGCACACACACACACACACACACACACAAAAGCAGCTCTGTGACTTTGAACTTACAGCCTCTCTCACTAGGAAGAAATTGCCTTACATTTGTTGCAAGGTAAGAGTATGACCACAAATATACTGAGCAAGAGCGTGGCTACAAATCTACTGCAAGGTCTTTTGGTCATTTACTCATGTGAAAATGACCTGATGAAATTTCAGGATCAACTTTTGTCTATGTTGTGTCAAATTTCCTCAGTAGTATTATGTAAGTTATCTCTTCTAGTCACTGCTTTGGATCCCCCATTATAAAATACTCCTGTTAGTGATCTTGTGACACTCAAATGCCATGGCTTGAAGGCTTCCAAACAGATATCTGAGCATCTAAAATGGACTCAACTTCATAATTCTGACATAAGCAAAGACTGGCAACTGGCAACCACACAGAAGTACACAATCACATCAGAAAAATTGAGTTTGTTTAATTACCAAGTCTTGGAAGTATTCACAGGATGGTTATAAAGGAACAGAGCTTAGCTGGCAGGAAAAAGCAGAGGAAAAATTAGTTCCTTCATTAGGATCTAGAGAGAAAAAATAATGAATGAATGAAAGAAAAAAGGAAAAGAAAGAGAGAAAGAAAGACTGGAAATCTCACAAGAATTTTCCTTTGATATTTTTGTTATGCTTGAAGTGTGAGAACAAATTAGATGGCTTTTTTCTATGTCCATACCCAATAGACAAGCAACCACATACGATATAACTTTATTTGTAAGTCTCAACAGGACATGAGTACTTCTCCACAGGATGAACTAGTTCAGTAACTACCAAAATCAATGTAAACAACTAAGCAGTGCATCCTCTGTCTGAATGACAGTCTGTGTCTACAGTTATAAAACGCACTTTTTTCTTGAGCTTCAACAGTTACTGTGAAAAGCCACTACCTTCAGAACTGGTAAACTGGGTCTTACCATTACAATGTTAATTTGTTAGAGTATCATAGCTTGAGTCACATCACTCAGACTTCCAGGAGCTCATTAAGAGAGCATCAAAACTATATAAAAAAGTGATGTGTGTTACCCTCTAATAAGACTATCATTTTTCAGCTTCCATACCAAAACACATTGAAAGTGCCAAGACAACAGCACGTAATTAGTGAGATTATATAACATGAGTATAAATATATCATCAGAACAGAAAAATAATCACACAGCATCACAAAGTTTAAATGGACTTTCCTTCATGCCACCTTTCTTTACTTTCAGTATATAGTAATGTCCAAAATACAAATTCCCTCTTATTTCACCACCACCTCAACACAATCCAAATATAAATTAACAAAATTCTACATCATAATCCACTTTGAAGTGAGCAAGCCATGTAAAACCAAACTAATTATTTTCCCAAGGAAAAGTGCCCAGTGTTGTTAAATTAGAGGGTCTGTTTGTATCTAAAATATGGTAAATCTGTGTTCTCATTTGTTTTCAATGTAAGCATTGCCATTTTGTTTAAACTGTGACAAAAACCGTGATACTCCAGGAAGGACTGAGCTTATGGTTTAGATTCTGTCCATGACTCTGGCTTTAGCACAAATTTGGGATGTGGTTGTCTGTTGCCACAAACAATCCCTAGGAATAGGTCATCAAATCACACAAGTTCCCTCCTGTGCAGGCAAATGCAGAAATGGTATAAAACTACTGCATTAGCTTTTAAACTGTGTGATCTACAGTCTGTGAGAGACAGAAAAAAACATTTCAGCTTCAGTCCTCTTTCCACTGCACCCATAATCAGCAGCTCTTACAAGCTCCCCTCCCACCAGACAAGAACTATTAGCCAACAGCTAGCTTTCATTTAAACTGAAATGGTAATCAGTTTGAAAGCTGTGTTATCCTGAGTTGCTTGACCAGCTAAAAAACCTTGAGGATGGTTTTTCATACACCTCAGCTATCCAGCAAGGTCTTTGGCTGTAGCCTAAATACCTAATCCATAACATCTATCATCATCTCTCTTCCTTTATTTCTGACATACAGATCTGCGTAGTGCTCCCCAATGGTTTCCCAGATTACATCCTGTAATCTTCACATTAGTCTTTCCTTTGTGCATTGTACTTACAATATATTTTATTCTGGGGCTCACAGATATTACTGTATTTATTGTCAATCCCATGCAGAAATACATTTAATGTATTGTAATTGAGGGCCCAATCTGATAGGCAAAATATGCCCAGTTTTTAACAGGAAGCTATGGACACATTGAAATGGCCAGGTTCAGTCTGCAGACAACCTTAAGACAACCCTTCTGTGCCCTCAGTTCATTAAGTCATTATATCAATCTCACATCCCGGGTTGGGTTGACCTTTACAAGAACTAATCAAGCTAAAAGGAGAGCAAATAAAAAATGCAGTGGAAAAAAATAAAAAGGTAAACTGTTTTATGTTACCAATACTCCTTCTAGATCCTTCTTTAAAGAGTTTACCTCTCCCAGCTGTTTGGGTTGCCCCTCTTCTGGAAGTTAGCTTCAGCAGCTTAAAAAATGAATTAATAAAAAGATGATTTTACTTGGAGCCTATTAAGAGGAGCTCATGTCAGCCACCCTGCCAGCAGAGCTGCCAACGAAGTAAACAATGCGTGGGACTGGTGATGTCTCACATTGATACAACAAATTCAACCATAATCAATTTTAATTCCTTCTAGATCAGCTAAAATGAAAGGTCTATTGTATCAGAGTGGAAAACTGTCAGATTTGCTGAGATATGGGTCTATTCTTCAGGCTAAAAACACAGATTTGTGTGTCCACACATTACAGAAGTCAGGGTCTTCATGCAATAAGAGCTATTCATGTTCTTATTGTCTTCTCTATTTTTCAGCTCTTCCAACAAGTAACCCTGCCATGTACTTCATTATGTTCAGAAATCTGAAGTTGGGAAAACACTGTTTTTATAAAAGGGAGGATAAATCTTCAGGCATGTTAAATAAATACAGCAAGAAACATTTAAACGAGCAGCAGTTGGGAGTATCATATATTTGAACAGTCCAAGGCAATACAGTCTCCTTTGCTGCTTTTACTGCTTATTGTACCCTCACCCCCTTTATATTGTCTTGAGAAAGAGATGTGAACTTCATATATCAACACATTCAGACATTGAAGTTTCCAAGTCCTGGCAAGCAATTCTGCAAGATGAGTTTTTTTCTTACTATTTACAGTGCTGAAGTGCTGATTAATCATTTTAAGATACTTTGAAATCAGCTCTTTTTGTATGTTGAAGCCATGCTTATGAACCCCAAGTGTCAGTAATGCACACCCCTGGAGCAGTGCCAGGTTCTTCTCCAAGTTACTTTGTCTCTCTCTGTTTTCTGTATCTTTTATTTTTAATAAATACTTCACATTATCAATTTAACATGTTAATGAATTAACTTATTTTACTCTAAACCTTTTCTCTTCAAGTGAATGCTAAGCATTGCAAGACACTATGAAATAGTATGAATTGAGATTGGTCCCTCAAAGTTACATTCAGGGCTTTTCCAAAACCCTTAGTATTCACTCACAACAACAGGCTTTGCATAAATGTGCAGAAAGCAGCAAAAGCAATCTTGTCTCTCCCTCTTGCTAGGAGTTGCTGTGGTATAAGGTGCACCTCCAACACAACAACCCATCTGAGCAGAGAAATGTCATTGAAGCATAACCGCTTTATAGAACAGCATCCTGTGCCAAATCCGTTTTTAAATTTGCCAGCAGCTATCCCCTGGATTTCATATTCAGCTATTGAAACAATCTCTATTCTTTCTCTGAATTGCTTAACTCACTAATAAATTAGAAGTTGAATCGATAAGTATTATTTATATCTTTTTTTTTTTTTTTTTTTTTTTTTTTTCCTGGGTCTTCTCCTAGTTGGTCCCCAACACCACCGAATTATACATAATTTAGCCCATAGCTTCATCTTTGTAAAAACCTTGAAAGTTGAAATACAAGGGTTACTTTCATAGCTCTGAGTTTTGCTCAGCCATGAGATGACAATTCCCTTTAAGAGGAAGGGAAGATGAAACACTTTGGACAGTTTTTCAGTTCATCAAGCTGAGGTACCTAACAAGTTTTGTGGAAACATTTTGCTGGATCAGCAAAATCAACATTGAATGACCCATGATGTTAGGTGTACAGAGAGGAAGTACATCACAATACAAGCAGTTAGTCTTAGTCTTACCTTCCTGAGTTCTGAAGTCATCTTCAGCAAATTTATTAAAGTTGCCACACAGCCCACAAGTCTTATTATAGTACTTTTCTTGAAGGAATATCTGAATATTCCCACTGATATCAATCTTCACAACAAAGCCATGCTCATCACTGGATATTTTATAATAACCTGCCTCCTTCTCTATAAATAAGCCATTGGAGGCAAAAGGTATGGAAACCCTGTGAAGAAAAACAATATTTTCTCAGAATATGACATACAAAGAACATTGTTTTGTTTTGTTTTATGCTGGAATACTTGCTGTTCCAACAGTACCTTTTGTCTTCCTGTGTCACACTTCCATTTAAAGAGAAGTGAACATTGAAATATTCTCCAAGATACACAGAGAAACCAATTTTCTCCCCATGCTGGTAGTCACCTGAAGAGATGGGACATAAGCAAACATTGTTAGTTCTGGGACTGAGGAGGATAACTTGTAAGAACACATTATAGAACTGGGAGCATAACTTCTAACATTTTCAAGGGCCATCTAAGCAACAATAGGACAAAACAGATAATGTAAAACACAGAGAGAGTCCCAGGATGAGGGCTGGTATTGTCCACTATCAGCTGCATGACCTGGGAACCAGCTGGAGACTTAGCTTTTCCCATTATTGTCTCTAGTCCATGAATTCTTCATCCTACCTTGCACACTGGAAGAGTTCCCAATGAGATATACCAAAAATCTGCCCTGCTTCCTACGCTTTCTCTTCTTAGTTTCCTCCCCAAAACAACACCATAGCTCAGCAGCAAAAGAGGGTAGAATCCACTGAAATGAAGGAAGAACCAAGTCTGCAGCATATCTTCCTTCTTGATAAGCCCTCAATTTTTCAAAAGGAGAAGCACAGGTGATATGGAGACAATGCTCTTATACTCCAAGAGAGGAAAAAAAAAAAATGGGGGGGAGGGGAAGACACATAACTACACATAATCCTTTCCCTACTTTTTTCCATTGTGTAAATTTGACTTTATATTGGTTGCTTGCACAATGCACCACTTGTTCTGGAGTTCCTGCTCAGAGGTAGACAGCTCTGCCCAGACCGAAATGTTTTACTCAGCAATATGCATTGTACTTCACAGCCCAGTATCCAAAACCAAAACAAACCCATGCACATATGATGAGATAAGAATCAAAAATAGACAATACTATACTTAGGTACATAATATATATATAATGCCTCTGCTCATGATTTTTAAGACTTAATTGTCCACATAAAATACTGCAATGAATTTATATTTCACATACTGGTCGGTTCTTCCACACACACACAAAAAAGTGATAAGTCACTTAAGTTTAGGAACAAAATTATTTAAATTTATATATGATTACTTTTCAGAGTGATGGGATGAGTTTACTTCAATTTACTTACAGTTAGCACTATGTCAGCTTAAACTAAAATTAATACAGAACACTTCTTAATGAATACCTACCAAAAGAGTTTGGTGTGAATAAAACTTAGGGTTTTGTTTCTCTTATCATCTGACATGTCCCTAAGAATAACATTGCTAATTCAAACACTTTTTGTCCTGCAAGATGGGATGTAAAAAAAAAAAAAAAAAAAAAAAAAAAAAAAACCCGGGGGGGGGATTTAGCATGTAGGTAAAATCAGTTTTATAGGGTCATGTGGCTCCTATTCCTGTACTCAGCTTTAAAAACCACACCCATCTAACAAATACAAAAACTAAAAAGGTCTCACTTCTCCTCTTTAGAAGAACCAATAAGAAAATCTCAGTTTCTTTACAGCTTAGTTAGCATAAGCTATATTACTAGAGAATAACAAGACAAAGTGACGGAATTTCCTCAGAAGCAATACTACTCTCAGAAGAAAACCTAAGAACCTTTTATGCAATGGTTTATCCTATCACAAAGGACAACAATATTTTTTCCCAGCATAAGGCCATGTCACATATCTACAACATTTTTCATTTGACATTACCTTTAAGTAGTCGCTCATACTCACCTAAGAGTGTAAAGGAGCGCTTATGACAGTCCCCAGCAAGGAGGTAGCTGCAGTCCCCAGCAAAATTGTAGAAAGAATCATCAAAAGTTTTTATATGATCATTCCCAAAAAGGCTGCAACGGGAAACTGATGACTCCTGAAGCAAAGAACCTGATGATCCTGAATATTGAAATACAATGTAACTTCAAATGTAAAACAAACATTTTGTAGTTTAGGAATTTATCTGTTGGATATTTTTTACCACTGAACATCACCTGTCCTTGGCCTTTAGCTCTATTTTCTAAGTACACAGTATATCTGGCATGACAGTCCATAGGACCAAGTAGATTTTTTTGTATTGTACACGTTACTGAAAAGGTTTTTTATCTTTATTTCTACTGACCTAAACCCTACAAGGCTAATTTCAGTGCTTTAAGGAATGTCATACATTCATATATTTATGACTGCTTGCAATCCCATCAAAAACACTACGATAATAGTACTTTGGGCATACTTTTGGCAGACAGACATCACTGACTTCAGGGAGTCTTTGAGACTTAACACAGTGCTTACTGAAAGTTAAAGAAAGGAACAACTTTATTGATGTCTCCAATATGAGGAGAATGTTGCCTATTCCAGGATTGCAGGATTAGGCGGGCAAAAAGAGGGGGGAAAAAATCTCACAGAATAAACAATGAAAATACATCTCTGTTTCAAGACATTAGGAAACAAACATGTTTTCCTACCTGTTATTACCGTGCCCAGCAGTAGATTTGTTAGCAGAACTGCCGAGAGGAGCATCTGTCAAAAATGAAAAGATGTTAGAATATTCTTAGTTTAGGGTGTTCAGTCTGTTTCACAACATCTCACCATTTTCTTTCATTTTTTATATAGTTACTTTTTAGGTTCTACACCATTTCAGAAAGCAGTAATCCATAGAGACTTTCACAGTAATTCAGTTATCCAGCCATGCCTTGAAAAGTAAGTAATCTAATTCTTTGTTTCCATTTTCTCTTCTCACTGCAAGGAAACATGGTCTACCTTCACAGGAAATGCAACCCAGCATACACATGTATTCTGATTTACCCAAGTTAATATATTGCACACACAAAGCTCTTTGATACACTGTGTTGTTTATCAGACAACCCAACACGAAGAAGCAAGCCATTCAAACTGGATCCACCAACCCAGGAGAAGTCACGCCTGCTGCATAAGATTTGCATCTTGCCCAACACCATCAAAGGGAAATAATATAATGGTTCTACACCAACCAACAGGCCTGGCTGGCAGACCATTATAACCACGTAGTACTCTACTGATTTCAGGGTGATAATATACTCAAGATAAGGGGTGAGAAGTAAAGGGAGGAAATGGTGCAAAGATTAGAAACACAGGGTGAAAACATCCATTCACCAAAATCAGTTTTACTGTTGCCTCCTACTTGCTATAATCACAGTGTTGACTTTTGTTGCCCATATGTCTATAAACTACCTCCTGTAATGTCAGGCCTCTAAAAATAATAATATGAGTGCTATGCAGGTGGTGAACTACAGATGTGTTCTGTGGTGGAAAGACATTTAGCAACTAATAGATGAAAGTTTCACGGTGCTCTGTCTAGGTGAGTTAATTTCAGTGATCATGTTTAAGGCACCAGAGAGGCTTAAATATACCATACTTGATATATTAATGCCAGGAGATTAGACACACCTTTTCCTAAAAGAGCCCTCTAATTAAATACTTAAATACATTACACAGAACCAAATCCTGATTTCACCTTATAGGCACACACTTACTAATGTCAGTTATGTAGGTCCAACTCACAGCCAGGTAAATAAAAGTTTTACCTGATTTGCAAAAGAAAGGAAAACATCTATTATAAAAACTGGTTATATAACGCTGCAAATGCCAATCTGACATAAGGCTGTTAATTCTGCAGGATAGCTATTTCTTACTGGCAACTGCATGGGAATGTGACTATAAAACAGCAGTAAACAATAGTCATTATTCTCAGATTAAATACTTGGTGGTGTATTTTTAGTGCATGTACTGTTTTTTGTGACCAAATCTGATACTGCTTTTGTTTGTTAATCTCTCAATTTCATAAACCATGCAAAGATAAAATACAAGATATAAAAACCCTCTCTTCAGTCTGTTTCAATCTCCCGGTCTGTTTTAAGCTGCTCACTTGAAGTTTCCCCCAATTTGAATAGAGCAGATGCCATTAACAAATCAGGATAAAATCAGTAATATCTTCCAGTATATAACCCTCCATCATTTTTATCACCAACTTAATTAGAAAGTAATGTACCTTCTTCTGCGTGAGACTCCTCTTGCACATGAAAAAGAAGCTCCTCCAGCTTCCACCTTTATTCTACATTACCGTTGTTCCCTCAAGAGAAGGGACTGGCATGGCTTTGGTCTGAAATTTCTTGGTTTTGTACAAGCCAGGAACTCTTGCTCATTTAAAAGGAAAGATAAGGATCAAACGTCACATCCTCCTGATTCTCAAAACAATAGTTTAAATTGCTGTGGTGTAAATCAATGGCCTTAATTGTCAGACAGTTACAATGTGGGGAAGTAGTATTAAAAACTTACATGACAGATAAGTCTTTGAAAAAAAATTTGCATGTGTATGTGTTACAAATCTCACTGGATGAGCCAATAGCATACTTGCTTGAAAGACTATTGTTAAAGAGGAATAATAGAATACTCCATGTCTCAAAGACTAGAACACGTAATATTTTTTCCTGTGAACAACTGCTTTAACAGTGAAAAGAAAAAGAAACAGAGCTAGTAATGCTTTTGTTCTACCATTAAGAACACATATGAAACACACAGAAATTTTGTCATATTGTTTTAGATCAATACATTCAGCCCTTGAACTCGTACTTGTAGAGGTACCCTCTAGTACAATGTGTTAATCATGCACATATTCTTTACAGAGTTGGGCACAAGCTTTGTGGGCATATGTACAGCACTGAGCAAGAAATGCAGAGCAGATGACACAATATTTTACTCTCATTGTCCCACACTTCATATTTTCAGTAGCTATAAGTAATACCAAAGGCGGGATTAGAAGGCAAGGCATTTCCTTGTAAATCATATCCTGCCACTAGTTCACAGAATCAGGTCCTTACTTTAACCCCAGAAAAACAATGCAAAACAATAAAAACATGCCTCTTGAGAGCCCCTAGCATACAGGCAGTTCTGAGAATGATAGTTCCTGCACACAATTCTTAGAAAACCAATAGTGTAACACTTAAATAAATAAATAGAAAATAATTATAATAATTTCTTCCTCCAGGCAATTTTCCTTATGGTTTCCAGAGGTGACTAGGCTGATCCTTGCATAATGGCAGTGGATTATTTTCAAGGCAGTTTAGGTGATGAGTCTGCTTAGGTTGAAGAGTTACAGATCTTATTAGCCATACTTATTTTCTCTTATGTGAATTCTTGACATTTGCATGTCAAAGTGTCATAAAGCTGTGCTACAGAAACACATGACACAAAGAAAAATAAATACAAGCTAAATTTTCACTTTCCATGTAAAAAGCAAGAGAAAAATATTTTTAAATGACTATTTCCTGTCAGGATCTTTCGCAATCAGATGCTCCTGCCTTTTCTCCATGCATTGTCCCAATTGCATTCATGGCAATGCAAGGCCAACATCTGACAGCATCAGGGGAGATCCTTGGGACCACCCAAGAAAATCTCCTATGGATACAGAAACTTGGCATCCACTACAGTCATGGCCCTCACTGTGCTTCCAGAGACATCCCTCTAGTGTGGGTTCCTAGCAATTCCTACAGTTTCAATAAAGTACCAGGAAAGAACAATAAATATTCCCCTGGCTTCTCCCCAAAATGTTCCTCTACACTTCCGTAGGAGAAAGATCTATGGGAAAAATATGCAAGCTGAAGCTTTAAAAAAAAAAAAAAAAAAAAAAAAATCTTTGATATCTTTGTCAAATAAATGTACAGAAGCATTAGCGGGCACAACAGCAAAATGCAGGAACCTTTTAACAGAAGAACCAGTAAGTACAGAGCCTCTGACCCTGCTGAAACTTACAGGGAATTTACCCAGTCTAAACCTGCTATGACTGCATGGAGAGAGCTGGCGACTCTTCATGCGAAACAGCATTGAGGGCTGAAGTTATAGATGAACAACAGGCAGAAATGGTGTGAAACTGAGCAGAGAGAACAGGCAAGATGCCTCTTGTTCTCATCTTGTTTCTCCCTCTGGTTTTGGATGAAGATAACATTGACTGGGAATCATTCTTGGGTCCAGCTGGCAACTCTCAGCAGGTCCTGGATACCTTTGAGATCCTGGGCATTAGTGATCTCAGAGAGATGTTCCCAAAACCTTTCACCAAGGAAGAAGATTTCCAAGTCCTGGTATTATTCATGGTATGGGGAACAAGGTCTCCTGTCACCATAGTCTTCTGTCTTCTTCTCAGGCTTAATCCTTCTAGTGTCTGAGCTCTGAATATATCCCTTCATTTGTTAACTTCTTATGCAAATTTAACAGTTATCTTTCATTTTTTGAAAAAGTTTTCAAAAACTTTTTTGAAGGCTTTTTTTTGTTTTGTTTTGTTTTTTGTTTGTTTGTTTTTTGTTTAGCACATGCATGATAGATTTAGACTAAAATACCCCTTAAAAAAGGGACACCACTGTTTTTGTTGTGTAGTGATTTCTTTACCATTGTTATAAAAAGAGGTCATCTCTTCAACAGTACAGGATTGCTTAATTTGTAACTTTGATGGATGGCCGAGGTCTTCCTTTATTAGCTTTTGTGTGACTGCCTTCATACACTGACAAGCATTATCTGAAACACCAGCGAGAGAGAAAGTAAACCATAAGAAAGTTTGAGACTACCAAAAGTTGCCTTGAAGAGAAGCAGACTACATGCAGGCGGACTTCTGAACTTGAATGGAGCCTCAAAGTCCGAATGCCTTTTTCTGTCTGTTTGGAGCCTTTTTCTACAGCAGGGGGACATCTTGCAACTCCCACTGCCAATATTTAATAGATGGCTGATATAAGCTAGGCATCACAATACCTCTTAAGTGCCTTAGAGACCTCAGAGGACATAAGGAAGAAAATTAATTGGGCTAAACCCAAAGAACAAATTTCCTTTTTTCCCCCTCCTGGCTCAGTTTTCTCCCCCCTCCCCCCAAAAAAAGGAAATGGTAAAAAGCGCATTTATTGTCTGACATTGTACATTGCTCTGTTATGAGGTTTAGTAATGTTTGTGCAGTTTTCACATGTAATTTTACAAATACTACACCTGAGACACAGGAGGAAACATATAAAGTATAATACACAGTTGCTGGAAAGTCCCTTATACTTTCTTTAAAGGATTAGGACTTCTGAGAAAAATTATAGATAACCCTTGTTTTATTACACATGACCTAGTATTTGAACAAGTCCAATATTTACTTGGAATTATATAATAATATACACCAAGGCATTAAAGAGCATACCACAGTTGTCACCAACTTTGTTACACATGCAAATATGGAGGTAAAGTGTCTGTATTATGAGATTGTACCAGAATGTAGGAACAGTGATGAAACACACAGGGCCTGAACAACAACAACAATACCTTGATGTAGGCAAAATTGAAAACTAAAGTCTAGCAACAATGAATTTATATTCTGCACTCAGGAACTAGCAAATTAGATTAGCTATGGAAGCAACACAGGATGTCACTTTAAGACCATCCAAAAGATACAAGCATCTGCTGTAAGAGGAATTCATCTTATTCAAGGAAAATACAAAAGTAATTCCAATTAGCTTCGGTAACAAAATTTTATTTGAAATTGTGTTTTTAGAGAGAAACAATCCAATCTAGGATGTCAACACATAGATCAAATAGAGCCATCTAATCTGAAGATTTCAGGCTGATTCTAGCCCTGCTATGAGCATGTTGAGGTGAAGTGCTCTATTCTGGACAAAGTTTTTTTCCGTAAACATCACTTCATCTGTGCAGACAAAGTCAGTGATCGATTTTCTGAGGTCTAGAAGTGTTCTTAGCATTTTGAATAGACTCAAATCCCAAATGCTACACAAAAATCAAATGAAGGACAGTTTACATTAAAATGTAGTTGTTAGAATATAAGACATGCCTTGTCAGTTAGCAGAAAGTTCTTAAGTAGAGACTCATGGGAAAGGAAGCCATGTTGCTTCATTGCTCAGTAGTAGTCAAAAAGGTGAAAGAATTACAGGAAAAAGGGAAGAAAAAAAAAAACCTGCATTATTATGCAATCCAATAAATACAAAGTATATTTTCATCTTGAATATTGTCTGTGCTCTTGGTCTATCTATCTCAAAAACAGAAGAATTCTTAAGTATTTATTACTGTGACCATATATGATATATATTTTTTTAAATTAACCCGTCACTTTTATAAATCAGGCAAACATAAAATACAAGAGAGAAAAATTCTCTCCTCAGCCCCCTTCTATCTCCCAGTTTTCTCTAATTATAGGAAAAGAAAAGATAAAATGATGATTAGAGATAGGGAGGGTTTGGTAGCAACGGGTGAAAATTTCCAATCTTAGAAAATCAGAGAGAAAAATTGAAGTATGAGGAACATCTGCCATATCACAAAAGGAACAGAGAAGGTAAGCAAGAAATAAGTATTCATCATTTCTGCCAGTACACAGGCTTGGGGTAGCCATTTAAATTCTCAAGGAGTTGCTTTCAAACAGGCAAAAGGATGGACTTCTTCCAGACAGCACAGTATGAAGGCTTCAGCACATGTCACTGTGTCAAAAGCAAGTTAGACAAATTGATGAAGGGCTGGTCCACATGCTAGTAAAAGGGTGAATCAGACACAGCTCTTGGCTTACCCTGTTGAGTGGTGGAAGCAGAAATCCCATACTTTAATGTTATGTTTCACTCTTATAACTACTCCTAAGCAACAGCTGTTAGCCACCAAAATCCTAGCGTTTGGTCCATAAAACAAGATAGCTGTCCTCACCCCAAAATGAGGGAAGGAATGTCTCTGAGTTTTCTACAAAAGAGATTCATATTAACTTTTCTATTAATGACCCAACAGTGAAACTAAGCATAAGTAACAATGAATAAGCTAAAAAAAAAAAAAAAAAAAAAAAAAAAAAAAAAAAAAAAAAAAAAAACAGTTCCAAAAATAAGAGCCTCCTGTGACAGATCCTGGAAGTCCAGAGCAGAAGACCAAAAATAACACAGGTACATGCTTAGAAAAGTTCTTTCTGCATCACTTCACACCCTACCCATGTTCAAGGCAAAAGACAAACAAACAAATAAAAAACACAAATCAGCATACGAGATGATCATCTGGCAAAGTCATAACTCTGTATTTGAACCCTCCCCTTTGTCTAAGCTACTGTTCTCCTAGGAAAATTCTGAGCTAGATGACCGAAGTGTTCTAGTAATGAAAAAGAGTATTGATTTGGGGGTGTCCATCACTAAAGTCAGTATTAGAGGTAAAACCTTCCCCATGCAGAAAAGCATTGAATTAGATTTATACAGCATAATTACTCATTAACACATTTTAAGGGCATAAGCAAATGTAGGAAAAATAAACCAATTATAGATATTCAAGAGAAAGGAGGACATGCAGACAGCTGTTACAGCTCAAACAACAAATGAACCATGCCTTAGCAGCACAGTACAATACCAAAAGTAAGGGGATTCTCATCAGGGGAGGCTAGAATAGTGCTCAATACCCCTGAGCAGGGCAGTAGTGGTATATGCTTCCCCCTAGGGCAACCAGAGCAAGAAACTGCACATTGCCTCTCTGCCAGTTCTGTGCCATGTAGGAACTCAGGATGATAAAACATCTAAGATGTTCCACAAAACCAGAACACTACAAAAAAGCTGAAACTATGATCTGTCCCCATGGCAGTTGCCCTAGCAGGGCTGTATTTGTAGCACACAGCAGTGTAAAACAAATTGCAGGAAGAACTGGAAGAATACATTTGAAATGACCAGAAAGTTTGTTTGGGAAACAAAACATTGCCATGTGTTCTGGTCCAGAATGAACTGCCGGGGCCTCAGTGCATTTTTTTTAGGTCATAATGCCCAGTTCCTTTGCCTGGCACAGTTAATGGTGCACAATTTAAAGAAAAACACTGCTCTAACAGAGGAAGGGAGAACACCCAGGTGGAAATCACATTTTGTACTTGTAAGCCCTCAGCCTCTGAACATTCTTCCACATGTTGAGAAATTCACAAGAAAAAAAAAAAAAAAAATGCTCTGGTACTCTCCCTCATAACTATGCTTTATTAAAGAGAATCCTTTTTACTACTTCTTCCATGGTGGCAAGCTCATAGGATTTCGAAGATCAGAAGGCAAGGGAGCACCCTTGCACATCTCAGCTAAAGCTACTGCATTGCCTCAGGTTATCCTTTAAGTCACCTGAGCCTGAAGGACCTTTGGTGTTACCATAAAGGTCTTTGGCATAGCTCCAGACCACAAACCTGCTACGTGGCACTCCAGTGTTTTGCTTGGCTTCAGCCCCTTTTGTCCTATCCAAAATGGGGATTTCCAAGCCAACCTGGATCCTGTAAGCCCAGGGATCTCCAGCCAATTGTCAAAGAAAAAGGTCTACCTCCTGTACAGTGACCTTATAAAGTCTCTAGGAAGTAATAATATTATAGACTGATGTCTTCAGCTGGTGTCAACTAGTACTGCTTGTCTGAAATCAGTGGTGCTGCTTTAGTCTGTGCTAACTGAAGATCCAAAAACCTCATAAATTTGCGTATATCACGAGTCACCAGAAACTGAACATAGGGTCAGGAGATAAATTATTTTTCTCTTGGTCTATGGACAATTTGTCTCTCATGTGAAGAATATCACCTTGAGGATATATGCTTGATTCTGCTTCTCAGACACCAATCCAAGCTTTAGCATTCCCGAAAAGGTGGTGTTCCTAAAGCAGAGCAGCGCAACCTGGGAGGGGATCTCTTGCAAACAGCTGCTTCCTTCTCTTTTACTTGTTAATACTTTAAACATCTACCCCTAGGTTGAAATTCCCTGCATATAGGAAGTCAAACTGAAGCCAGTTCAACAGTTTTCTCCCCAGCTCCTCTGGAACTGGGGTTTCATATTCCTGCCTTTTTTCTTCCAATTAATCAAAAAAACTAGCCTTTCTGTTTTACACAGTGTATTTACATGCATGGGATTTTCTAAGCAAGGTACTCAATACTACATGCTATTCACTTTACCAACTCCCCAGTTACCCTGTTGGATGCTTTTATTCATCTGGCCTGTTCCAGAGAGAACAAACGTTCAATGCATGCATATACAAATATACATTCACATTAATTCCTCTACATCCACCAATTACATCTGTTCTGATAGGAAAACATTAATGTGCTGAGAAAGGAGCAGAAGTAAACAGAAACGGCCAAAAGATGGGGAAAAAAAAACTGTCACGGTGGGTAGATAATTACAAACACAGCTCAAGAAGCACCAGGGAAGTAGCAACATGAATGCAGGCACACAAATGACCTTGGAATTTCTTGTTCTTTTAAAGCGCTTCCACTAATATAGTGCAGAATGCCAGCACATCCCTGCTGATGAGCAGATCTGTTTAGAAGAGATCTGCACCCTTCATATACTTTTAGTTAGGGCGGTGAGCACATGCCACAGATCAGCATTGGGAAAGCCACTGGGTGAAACTCCATTGCAAGTTAAATAAACCATTCTGAAGGAAATACAGAGCTTAATATAGACAGCCTGTTAAACAGCCTCTAATCTAAATATCATAGACACCCTTCTCAATTTATTTTGCAGAAAAATAAAAAATAAGAGAAATAAAGATATCTTTTTGTGTGTGTATGTATGCAGTCTCTTGAGAGGATGACCAATGCTAGAATGCTTGAGGTTAATTCAGTGACTTTTTAAAAAGCATATGAAATATTAAAAGTATAAAGGTTTTTGTAAATTTACAGAAGATTGTTACAACTAATGCTTTGATTTTGAAACACCTATCATGTAAGCAGCCATGCTTTTGTTCCTAAAACCAAAAGCATGTCAGTATAAATCTGCTTATTTCAGCAAATATGACAACAGAAACAACAGCTCGCAAAACATAGATTGCAAGATGAGATTTAAATAGTATAAGCGGTTATTTTGTAGAATTAGGTGTTTCTCTCCCAGGAGGGAGACAAAACAGACACCATGCCGCTGCTTTTCAGTTTGAGAAGCAATTTCATCCCTATCCCCTTCTGTAGTAAAATAAGAACAGTATTTTTTGTATTTGCATCACAAATGTGAAAAAAAGGGATATATCCATTAATTAACATCTACTCTGTGTACTCAGTTGGTCTAAGGTCCTGGGAGGTTTACTAATGATGGAATTTATTAATGACAGACTTCCTGAGGTGCTCCTACAGGAACACAAGTTTACATTTAGGGCTGCAACTGTCAAATGTCTCCCACTGCTCAACTGGGCCGGAGTCCAGAGGCAGTAGTAGGAGCTGCTGTGTTCAAGGCTGACCCCTGTAGGGTTGTCCTAAATTGATTCTTATTTCAACTAGAATATTATCAGTGTTCATTCAACATCTCAACCTGATAAAACTATTGCCAAACTGTTACAGCAATTAACATCCCACTTGGTTAGAAACACACACTGTAACTCTGGTCTCAGCTAGCCCAGATGCAGTTTTCAGACACTGGATTATATATAAAGAAATATCTATTACCATGTATTATCCACCTCCCTGCCTGTACAGTGAGTTCAAGCCAGTTCTTCGCTATCCACTTACCAAGTTATCAAGTTATTCATTGAACTCCTAGATTCCCTCCCTAAAGGACATTCCCACCCCCTCCCCCCTTCCTCTTCTACATGTAGAGACCAGAACTAGAACCATGTTAAATTATCTGACAACAGTAATATCCCTATCAGCATAAATACTGCCTTTCTGGTTCAAATCCCCTACTTCCGCCACTAGCATTTTCCACCAGCTCACTGACTGGTAATGTTAAATAGCATAGAGCAGAGAGAGATGCTAACAGGACTGCTAGAAACAGACTGTCTCAGAAGGATGATTATCATTTAACCAGCTATAATCAATGTGATGAGCATTCAGTTGTTGGTGGGTTTTGTTTTTGTGCATCACTCTAGGTTTTCTGGTGACCCAAATGATGTTACAGCAAATCCTAAAGACATGTGAATTAATGTTGCATTAATACTATTTGTCGAAGTTGTGATCTCACTGAAGATTTATAAGGTGTTTTGTTGTTTTGTTTTTTTTTTTTCATAAAACCACCAAAACTGACAAAAAGCTCAAGTAGCATAATATAACTACTAACCTACCACATCCTGCAAAACTTTTATATACATACATGTGAATCATTTATACAAGTATAAAAATGTTTCTATATAAAAGCATACATTTCTGGCTAAATTAATTTAAAATATCTAAGTTGAATTTTCAATGACATTTAGCAAGAGAATGCTAGATATTGACTGCTGTTGTAAATAATGGGAAAAAATAATAACACAATTCCCTGAAAAATGTTGTCAATGCTGCCAAAGTACAGGGGAGGAGACATACCAGTTGACAAGGAAGATCCTGTCCATTAGAGTATTTTTTCCAGTGATTTCAACTTTGCTGGGATTTCAACTTTCATACCTTCACCAGAGATTTAATCACAGTATTCACATTGTCCTTCTCTAATAAAATATTTATACATGCTCTCAGACTCATTGACTTTAATTGTCATATGAATATGAGCTACAAAAAGGAAATTTATCTAAATGCTACTATACCCTTTCTAGGGTTAGGAAGCTTCTGCACACAAACAAAACAGCTGTAGAAGATTAGTGCTATGATTTACAGCAAATTGCATATAGAAGCCAGTTCCCCTTTTCTTCAAACGGAGTTTCTAAAGGTCTCCACTACAAAGAGTAATTTCCAAGAATGAAGTCTTGGCCCATGGAGGTCTCTTACATCAGATCAAGGAAAACTAGAATTTCACCTGAAATGTTTATTCAATTTTCTTAATCACTTTTGAGAAATAAGTCACATCCATGCACACCCTTCATGTTTAACTCATTTTTCTAGTGCTGAGCAAGAAACAACATAGTCTAATGATAAGCAGATTGTTAAGACAAAGTCACGTGTTTTTCTTTCTGAAACGCTGATTTACCCTAGTGCAAGACAGAGCATGTTACTCATTGTGGAGGACAATTAAGTCGCAGAAACATTCACTGCTCATGGGGAACAATTGGCACCATTATGTGATCAACAAATCTGTGTCTTATGCACATTCCCCACCACCACCCTTTCTTTCCCGCAGTCATCTACTATAAGCATAGGAGGAGATGCAAATTTGTTGTTGTTTTTTCTGGCGTCTGTTTTCTCTTCAGATACTGGGCTACAGTACACATCCTAGTATCATGAAATTGATAAAACAACAATTAAATTCTAGAATAATTGTGGAGGTTTTATTCTCTTTTGCCTTTTCATTTTTTTCCTAGCGTGCAAGATAAGCACTTACAAGATCTTCTTTACAAGCATGAAAGCTACAAATATACTTCAAGATGAAAAGCAAAGCTGAGATATTCACAAAAACTCCCAAATCCATTATTTGGCATTTAAATAAAAGCTAAAACCCTCCAAATAACATAAGATTCCAAAATAGCGTAAGGTAAGTCAACAATGCAAAGGCAGGAATTGGGAAACTGGAGCAGGGGGCTTGTCTCCCACTGAAGAGTTGCAAAAGTTATGGAATTTTAAATGAATTGCATTACACATTAAGAAAACCCTCTAAATTTAACTTGAACACTCTGTTTTTAGCAGAAATACATGGGTCATGCAGTCCAGTTTTTCTCCATGTGGAATGGCATGAAAACTGTAAAATTTGCATTCTGGTAAGGGTATTCTGGTATTCTGGTAAGGTATTTGAACAGCCTTAATGTTAGCTAGGGATTGCTTTTTTATTCAAGCCCTTCTCCGAATATTTTATCTTTAGAATGAAGAAAGGGAAAAAAAAAAAAAAAAAAAAAAAAAAAAAAAAAAAA
>CM021765.1:77342337-77378907 GCA_011076525.1 Nettapus auritus | reverse complement strand
AAAAAAAAAAAAAAAAAAAAAAAAAAAAAAAAAAAAAAAGGCACTGCCTTGCTTATCAATGTTTGATAATTTAACATAATAATAGTCCTGAATTGTTCTGAAAAAAAAAAAAAAAAAAAAAAAAAAAAAAACTTAAATGCCATGTTTTCTTTCTGTATCAAACAAAAGCTGAATATTTTATTTTTTCCTTTCCTTGCTTCGCAGAAAAATGCAATTTATAAAGAAAGCTGAGGATTTATGGATATATCTGTATTTTTTGTTTATTTGCTGTTCAGTTTTGTTCACATCTTTCTTCTGCCTCATTTTTCCCTACTGACAGCACAGGTTCAGTATTGCCTGAACTGCATTTGAAAATATGCATAGAAACAATTCTGGAAATACTCAGGGCCATACACACGTGCAAAACTGATCTCTTGATCTCACATTAGATTCCCAAAGGTTTGTTATGCTTTCTGGAAGGTGAGATTTGAGTATGGATGTTCAAGCATGTAGATCTTCAGAAGGCTAGAGAAGATTTTATGTTTTTGTTGTTGTTTTTTTGTTTGTTTTTTATGAAATAGGCAAAATATGTCATGTACCAAGTTTGATTTGAACATAGTGGGCTGACAAAAGATGACAAGCACCTTTCTGTCTTGGTGCTCAGGTTCACTGGCAAGGTATCTCCAAATCTCTCCCATTTCACCTTTCAAGACAGCCTGAAAACATCTTCCCTCAATTCTAATGGGAAAATGAAAGCCAAAGGTTTCCAAAGGTTAACACAACTTCATCCATTTTACTTAATATAAATTATTTCATTAACATGCTGTGACATACTTTCTCTTCTAGAGCAGTACAACACTTCACTGCTTCTGCAGCCATTCTCAGTCTACAAAAAGCAACCCTGGCTAATATGTCCATACAAATACAGATGCATTTCAATAGAAAACCTGTCTCCCCTCCCATCAACCTACTTCATCCACAGAAAGTGCCAGAGAGCTGCCATACATTAATGCTCCCTTTCCCTCATGTCCCCTGCTCATCTGTCTGGACTAGGGACTGTGTTCACTGCCATTCACTATTCTTTTTTATTTGTTCTTTCCTTCTCACTTTGATTTCATAAATACATCCCAGGACATGGTACCACTTTCAGACTCTTGGGAGAATAGGAAGGCAGAGATATGCAGTAGGTATTATTACATATAACAACAGGTGTCATTACTAATTGCTTAGAGATAATTTTATAGTAATTACAATGCTGACAGGAGCTCATAAAACTGCCAAACCTGATTCCAGGGAGCTTTTTTTCTCATTTATTGCAAGTAAACATCCACTACTTTAATTAACACTGTAAGCTAAATAAATTCATTGATTCTTTAACATACAGAACCACCAATTACTCTATACAAGACAGGGTAAAAAATGGAATAACTTCCTTGTTAAGTTAAAAAAATATATATATATTATAAAAAGCATTATATTTTCATAGCATTCAAATTTCTTTGGGGAAGCAAAGAAAAAAAAAAAAAAGTTAAATTATTTAAAAAACTGCATTATAAATGTGGAGCACATCCATATCCCATTCACTGAAAGACAACAAAAAACTTAGTTCTTATAAGCACATGTTCATTTTCTTCCTGACTCAAAAATGTTGGGCTGATTACATATAACTAAAGTAGAAACACATCCCACAGCAAGTGTTTTATTTATAAAGGGGAAAGAAAAATATGTCCATTACACACCTCCTAGGAGTACCTACAGGACTACTCACAGAAAATATCCAATAGTATTCAGTGCTGTACAATCACAGAACAAAAAACACTGTTCCAAACCCAAGAAGGAAGAAAACAGAAAGAAAGCTTGAGTGCGGTAGTTAGGTTGAAAAAAGTTTATAGATCACTTAGCAGGCCCTAGAGCATTTGGGGAATACAAGCTTTCTAAGTAAGTTAAGCTTTAAATATTTTAACACTATTTTTAGCTATTTATAACTTCATAGTCTAAAATCTGTAATTCAAGTTAGAGCAAAAAGACCAGTTAACAGAAGACAAAACAAAGAAAGTGCTCCTCAAAGCAAAGCTGGAAAGCACTCAAGCCTGAATTTCCAATAACTAATGAGAACCAGACTACCATCGGTAACCACAAAATAACAAATATGGGCTAAGATTCAGACACAGTCCCTCCAGAGACCCTGTGACAAATTAAACATATCAAGCTGCCATATCTGTTGAACAAGAAAAAACAACTTATACACCATATTCATATACATGATTAAACTATAAGAGGGCTCTCTACTGCAGGGTTGGTTCACGGGCACTGAGCTGAAGTTCATGTTGAGGTCCCATCCACAAGACCAAGGTCTTGGCACCTAGCTCATGGCTGGGAATTAACACCACTAGAAATAAATCTCAAAATTTCCTAAAGGATGTGCTTTAAGGCTGATTTCAGGAAAATGAGACTTTTTCAAGCACATAGTTCATCAGTCCCACACACCATTTCTTTAATCTTTTTAATTCTTTGGCCAGTTTTAACCAAATGATTTTTTTATGTGTTTAATGAATAGCAGCAAACTCATGTAGGGGAGGGGAGAATAAAAAATAAATTGAACATAGCAAAGGAAAAACTGAGCATCCACTCAGCTACAAACCACTAAATGTTGTCTTCCACCCTGACTGTAATTTGTGAACTCAGTAGGGAGCAGGAAGTCCCTGCTCTATGGTGTGGCTTTGGTGACAGCAGGAGAGACAAAATGTGCAGGTCATTTGGAAGTCTGAGAGGATGGAAGGAGGAAGAGAAATTGTGTAATTACAGTAGGAATGAGTCGCAGGGGTACAGGTACAGACCTGTAGGAAACAACTCTGCTACTCCCACTGTTTACAAAATTACTTACATATGTGTATTTTTTTTAATGTTCCACCTGGAAAATCTGACATGGGATTAAAAAAATTCCTGTCCTGCTTCCTCACCCAAAGGGCTGCACAGAAGCTCAGAGCCTGGAAATTCCTGTTAGTCCTGAACCTAATGATAAGTGGACCTAGCTGAGGAAAGAAAAAACAAAATAAAGTAAAGTAAATTAAAGTAAAGTAAAATACAATAAAATTGCCATGTAGAAAATTCTTCATTTCCAAAAACTTTTCATCCCAGCTTTGGAGTTTTCCTAGATGCCTTAGATTCCCCTTTCTCCACAATGGCCTAATCAAGCAGCATGCTGAAAAACAAGGCAATCAGACAAGGTGATAAACCAAAGATACCAAAGGCACAATATATTTTGGGATGAAACAGCATTTTCCAATGACAATGCTGCAAAGTCTCTGAACAGCTGTACTGAAAAATCAGGAATCATAGTTTCTGTTAAACAGTACAGCAGTGCCCTTCCTCACACAAGAATTTTCTTAATGGGTATCACACCAGAAGAACAAGGAGGCCATTTGAAGGATTCTCAGTGGACACAAAGGAAGGCTTGTTAACTCACCCCAAAATGCCAATCAGCTATGCAGGAAGATAAATCTGACAAGGATGTTCCAAGTAGAATAATGCCCAAAGGACATTACAGTGTGGTTTTATCTGGTCATTGCACAGTACAATACCTAAGCAGAGCAGTTTAGAGGCATAGAAGAATGTATATACAACTGACACTGTTTATGTTGTTAAGCATGATGGTAGGCTGAC
Organism: Nettapus auritus; assembly: GCA_011076525.1. Taxonomy (NCBI): domain Eukaryota; kingdom Metazoa; phylum Chordata; class Aves; order Anseriformes; family Anatidae; genus Nettapus; species Nettapus auritus. The sequence goes on along the minus strand of CM021765.1, from coordinate 77,375,265 downwards.
CTGCTCCAGACCACCACCATTACCAGGGTGTCCTTAATGAGCAGAATGGCACCTTCATGGTGACTCTTCTTCAGGACTGTCAAGACTGTGGCCAATGTTGCTGACCAATGTTGGTTCACTGTTTCCTGTGCTCCTTCTATCAACAGGTAACTTTTATCTCCTGTGTTCTGCATACACTGTACATGTTTTGGAACTGGCACCTTGTTGATATTTTCAATTTGCATAGCATTTAAAGTGGGGACCAGGTCCGCCACTCAGACTCCTAACTGCTACTGCATTACAAATAGCATCAGCACCACCACAGAAAAAATACTGATCTCTACCACATGCACTGAACTCGTCAATTTTAATCCTATGGTATGGACGGAAGGAAAAGCTTTTCCAAGTGAAGAAAGACACATTCACGTCTAGGCTGGAGTTTACAGCTATCAAGGAGCTAATCACACAACTGACACAAATCCTAGTCTAGACAAAGCTTTGTGCATTGAAAGGGGTAAAAAATACAGGGTAATAGCATGGGCAATAGCAAAGGAAGTCAGCCTTGCACCGTTCTACAACGGAGGCTGAGAGCCTTTCAAGTAAGGCTAGAGAAGATTTTAATCACCCAAAATTCACACTGACTTACATCTGACTTAGATCACACTGACGTGGGTCCCAACTGATGCCATTGTTTCTTTTAGCTACTGAATAACAGTGAGAACATGATGGCTCTCAGCCATTTTCTCTAGAAGTCCTTCACAACCTCATGTACCCGGTCAACCAGTCCCTTCATTCTTCCTCTATCCAATAATTTTAACCAATCTGCACATCTTATGATGCCTCGTGTGGAAAATAACAGAAAACCTGTCCACACCAGGTGGGAACAGGGTGGGAGCAGGGAGAGGAGGAGATTAAGAGCCAGAGAAGAACAACTATGCAGATAAGGCACTGCATGCCCCGTGCAATTACTGCCAAGAAGCCAAGGACTCTGAAATCTTCAGTCAGGATTAAACAAGAGTCCTGAAAAAATACTTCAAACTGGCAGAGAGAATAGCAATAGGAGGCTGACCTGGTATTATGGTGAGGGGGAACAAGTAGATGTGCATCTTCAAAAAAGTAAATACATTCCGGTGGGAAGATGTGTACTGAAGCCTTTTCTCTGTCAGATGCCAATCACTTTTCTCTCTGTCTCCCTGGTTTGTCTCCCTCTGTTTCCCTAGGAAAACATCCTTTCTGGCAAGCACAAGCCCCTGAAGACCATGAGATCAAGCATGACAAGGAACAGATTAAATCTGAGGTTTAGAACAGATTGTGGGCAAAGCCTATACCCAATATACAATACCAACTTCTCCAGCTCACAATGTGTCAGGGTGGGGTTGCTTTGAAACACAACTAGTCCTTTTCTTGTAATCCCAGACCATATACAGCTGTACTAAAATAAAAATGTCTTAGACTTTATAAATTTATTTCCCTAAATTCATTGATTCGTTGCTGATACATGGGAAGAGGCAAGTTACATTATTCTAACTGTGCAAATACAATTCAATCTATTTGTCTCCGGGATAATTTTTTTATGCACCTTTAAGCATGGAGACTCAAACTGACAGAATGACACCAGGATATTCATTCAGCAGGAAAGCACCTACTGGGTAGCTGTTATCTGTACTGAGGGTCCCTTGAAGTAAAAACAGACAAACCACAAATCTCACTAATAGGTAGGCTGTCACTTCTGGATTTAACCACAGAAGTGAAATATAATAGGGAAAAAGAAATATCGACATTATTCCCAGACACAAAAAGTCAATCATCTGTAGAGAGAATTACATTCTCTTCTTCCCCTTCATCCCAAACCAAATATCAGATCAATGGAAATGAGCATAAAGCAACTTTCACATCTTGTTATAATCCAACTTAAAAAAGGAAGGAGAGAACAAGAAAACTGAACAGCTGTATACACATTTGAGATTATACATATACATTAAACATATGATAAAAATTATGTACAAAATATAAATATGTAGTCTCAGCAGTACCAGGAATCTCAGTTCTGCCTTAAATTTCCACAGACTATCTGGAGAAAGTGGTTATCTTCTTTATTTTCCTATACAGTGGTTATTTTGTGAAGTTAAATACATGCATAAGGTTTCAGGACTCAAATATGTTCAGTTCCCTGTCCTGTGATTAAAAGAATTTCTCATGCATCTCAGGCTGTATTCTTAAAAATTATGAAGACTCATCAGCAATGTCTAATGGTTTTTATTTGGTTCATTTTTTGTTTTCTAAGGGATAAAAATAAATGAGAGATCACAGCAACAAGTGCTGTGAAAATAAGAGTATAAGGGAATAAGTCTTGTCTCCAAAATGCAGGTTTTTTTGTCCCATCTGCCTGACAGTAGAACTGTCAAAAGGGCCAAAGCCAGAAACTTTTTAAAAGAGAAACTCAACCTGTGACAAAAGAGCAATAGGGAGCTCCTCTCCCCCAACACCAGCAAGATGAAGAACACAAGCACGGTCTCCCAGGTTCACACTCAGCCTAGCTCTGGGGCATCCTGGGCTGCAGCAGATGCTACTATGTCCTCCATGATCCCTGGAAAAGCCTCTCCTTCTTCTCCTCCACTGAAGGCCTAGCTCCCTGTTCTCCTCAGTCATTTCCCAGGCTGTACAAGCTTGTTCCCTAGGTCTCTCACCCTGGGTGCAACAGCTCCTTGGTTAGCACAGTCCTCTGTCCCCCTGTCTGAACCAGGAGGCAGCAGCCAAGGCAAGGCAGAGCTTCTCCCTCTTAGATGCATGACCATGGACTTTTAAAGGATGAGAATATATTAAATGGCAAATGGCAGTAATAGCATCCATCACAAATATCACTTTTATTTGTTTCTGTATTGTCTAATCCCAAGATTGAAACCATGTTCTCTAAAGCCTAGGTAGAATCCAGCCCTTGAGTTTTGCAAGTGTCAGCTCCTCTTTAGTTACCAGAATGAATGACCTCATACAGAAGCATAGGCTTTTTTAAAATATGGTATGGGAGACTTTTCTAAAAGTTTGCTACCAAGTGGCAGCTGAGAAGTGGAGGGGAAAAAAAAAAAAAAAAAAAAAAAAAAAAAAAAAGAGAGATTTTCACGCTTGTTACCTCTCCAGTCAGAAAAGAATAGCTGTGTACTCAACTCTTATAGACTTCTGAAAAATATGTTCCAGTCCTCCAGAGCTCTGGTATCTGGCAAATTTTCAGTACTGCATACTTGCTGATTATCCTGGTGTGCTCCAGGGTAATGTCGAAGTATGAACCCAGCTCTTTGCACAATGTGTTCACATATTATTTTCAAAAGGCTTCTCTCCTCCACCCAGAAATTTAAAGAAGTGATTCAAGCCCCTCTGTGGCACCATCAAGTTCATGTTGTAGCTAAAAAGCAGCACAAAGCAGGGAGAACAGAGATTTACAGAGAAACCTGAGATGTGCAAGAGGAGAACAAACATTGGAGGAAATAAAAGAACTCAGTGAACATGTGTACAACAACAAGGTAACACATTAAATGGATCAGAAATCAGATCTCGCAGTGTTTCCTCTTACAGGCTGAGGGATACTTGCTTACGCCCTGAAATGCAATACAGGATTCTAACACGTTGGGATTAACACAGAGTATCTCAAAAGATAGCTGGTAGCCACCTGCTAGGAGGGCTAGTATGTTCTTCTCTGGCATCCATGTGTTTTACTACAGAAGAGGACCACTCATCACATCCTTGAAATTAAGTCAAGAGCAGTCCTGGAAGAGAGATGGGGGCAGCTCATACAGGGTAAAGGAGTGCCATTCTGCAGGGTAAACACTTATAGGTGCTCTCTTCAGTTCACGGTTGAGCCATGTTAATTCCAATGTTACTGCTTACACCACGCCCTATTTATTAGCGACCAGTTTCCATTCCTATCTACTTAGCAGCCTTTGTCACATTTGACAGCACAAATGTAATTTTAAAGGAAATCAAGCACACCAGTTTGATATTTTCTATGACTTACTTCAGAATAAAGATAGTGATCAATATCTTCAGCTTAGTAATTTAAATTAAGCATTTAATTTCAAGATATTAGAGACTTGAATACAGGTATTTGCATACTTGACTCATAGCTGAGCATTTATAAAATACCTTTATTTTTAATGAGAGTAAGGTCCTAGGATTTAAAGACGCTTATAACACTGAGAATTACAGCTTAAGTCAATATTAGACTCTGAGACTGAACAAAATCCACCCTTTCTTGCTTTATATATAGCTGACTGGTCAGCAATTCAAGCCAAACATTTTCTCAAGTTTCCATGATGAGTCATAACAAACACTGGTTAGCTTCACAGCAACAAGTTTCTACTACGCAAGTAATGGAAGATTTAAAAAAAAAAAAAAAAAAAAAAAAAAAAAAAAAAAAAAAGCTGTAGTATTTATATTACATCTGTATCCACATTTAATATCTCAATATTAACTAGAAATAGCAGATCCACAGACTTTATAACACTTCAGAGAGCATACATGGACAAGTAGAACTTAGGTTTTCTTCATATATAGTTCTGTTCAGGTTCAGATACATAATAGGTTATTAACAATTTTTAGGAACAGTCGACATGGTAAAAATCTAATTTTAATATAAATTCAGCAGGCAAGGATCTATACAAAGCATATATGTAAGCAAGACTGTAGAAATCTATTAGGAAGCTGATTTTTTGCTTGGCATTTCTTAGAGTTTTGAGGTCTTTGGTAGACCAGAGTCGTGAAAATTTTGAGACACAGCTCACAATTTACCTCAACCTACTGGCATTTAAAGACTGGTTGTTAAAAATGCTACTACTCTTTCCAAGAGGCTATAGGAAATCTATTGCATCTATTTTTTCTCCTTGCCATACATTATCCAGGTTTGTGTCAATCGTATTTCAATCCCCTGCCCTATAGGTTACCTTGAGAGATTACCCCTCCTTCCTCCAAGAAGAGTCTTCGGAGATTTTATTAAATAACTGTAATATATGGGGGGAAAACTAAAAATATTTTGTCCAGTCCTGAGACAGAATGCCTTCAAGCATCTCAGAAGATTGCTGAAGAGCAAATAACTTTCCCTTAGTTTAACTATGCTGATTATTAGCATTTTTTTCCTTTTCAGTTTGGAATCAAAATCTATTGCCTTCTGAAGAGACTCCTCCAGTCAGAAGTTCCCTATACAGTTTGGCTTTATTCCACTCAACTTGAAACACCAAAATAATAATAATAATAATAATAACAACAATAATTGAAACTTTCTTGGAAATACTCATTGCTTACTGTGAGAGTCAGACTTGCTCACAGTGATTTGGAGATGAACTCATCCCCCCCTTCACACCTCCATGCCGTGAGATTCACTCTAAAGTGAACTTTGACAATGTTTCAAAGCCTGAAAGCCAACATGAGGCTGCTTGATCAACTACAAAACTGAAGTCACCTGCTCATCAAGATGATGATTTGCTCACACAGTGGAAACAAATGGATATTATTTGTTGTCTCAGAAGTAGAAAAGAAAGCTACAGATCCAACACATCTTTTAGGTGGTAATATGTGAAATTATATTGTTATGTATGGTACAATTATTATTTTAAATTTAGAAGTGTACTAAGATAACATCCTATCCTAAATCAAAACTAAAGGATTTTAATAATCTTTCAGTGTAGAAAAACAGAAAAAATAATACGATGCTTATTTGCCACCTCTTTAGCTTCTCAGATGGAGATTTATCCCAGGCACTATTACATAAACAAGAATTAAATGTTAAAGACTCTAACTCCACCACCTTGAGAAGTATAGAGGATATTCAGCAATGCAAATACCAAACCCTCCATTTCTAAGGAGGCTTTGAATCCTTTTTTCATGATTTGATAGGCACAGAGGGGATGACGTACCTTGATCATGCTATACCTTGATCTTTGTTTTCATACACTAGTTTCATCTGTGTTTAAACAAATAATATTGTGGCACTGGCTATGAGAAACTACAGTTTGAGTAAAAGGTGAGTGGCTAGCAAAGTTAAGTTCATTTTTGGGCTGATCACACAATTAAAAAAACTAGGGCTTTTTGCCCAACTCATTTGGAACAGGAATATATTATTTCCTTCAAAAGGTGAATAAACATAATTAAAATAATAGCTATTCCTTATTCCAGAATAAGAAAAGTTTTCCAGTTAAACATGACAAAAGCTAAAACAGGAGGAAATAAAATACTGTGGCTTTAGAACACCTTATTCTTTGAAAACCTAGTCTTCTTGTGGAAACAAGCCTTCCTGAGAAAGCCACAGGGCATGTGCTAGCCCAGATTTCATCAGAACAGTTTAATTACTCATCATTTAATTAACAATGGTTTGAGGAGCCATTGGAGAAATGTGTGTCTATCACTTCAAGGTAGTGTGATTCAGAGGAAGAAACACAGAAGAAAAGTTGTGAGATACAAAAAATAATGCTGCTTTGCTTTACCATCATGTCTTTTCTTTGATGAGAGGACATTCTCTAGCCCCTAATGGTATCATATGGAAAGGGGAAGACATTCAACAACCTGTTCACACTGATAAATCTTGCTGTGCTTCTGGACTTATTGTAAACACAGCCCCATTTGAGCCCTTTTCACTGAAAGAAGATGAGGCTATCAGCCCAAATTTGACTTGACCTACCTCTTCTAGACTGAATCACAACAACCAGAGATTTCCCATCTTCAATTTTGCATCTATTTTTCCTTTTCTAAAGAGGAGGCCCCATTATATGATGAAGTCTTACATAAAAAGACAATATGTGACCTAATATCACATTGGCAATTAAAGTCCTACTAGGAGTTTTCCTAGAAATAATAATAATAGGCCTCCTGTAACACTGGCTGAGATTACGTATACAATGTTATAAAGCAATAGCTGCTATCTGAAGACCTTGAGTATTGTTCCAAGTCTGCAGGAAGAATTTTGTGAAATAAAGAGATGCTGATGGAAAGGGGAAGTGATTTTTACCAGGCTTTTCAAGCTATGAAGCAATCTGCAGAGCAATCAGCAGGAAATGACTGCAGACCTCATTTCAACACTAAGATTCTGTAACCTGAAATATTTGGGAAATCCTATTCTTATTCTTTTGATTATCTCACAGAAACTAGTAAAGACATTGACGTCACCAAAATAAAGGGGGTTTTGTGTGTGTGTTTTTTTTCCTTAAATATTGTTCAGTAAAACTTTTTCTGACACCTCTTGTGATTTGTTCACGGCTGACAGATTTGAGGGAGCAATACCGACTACTTCTGCAACTTCTCTCCTCTTCAGCACTCTCCTCCTCTTACCCTTGATTCTCAAGACAAAGAGTTAGAAGAAATTGAAGGAAGAAAAGGAAAAGAACCAACAAAATACACAAAGTAAATGGGAATGGAATTTGAAGGAATGAGGATTAAGAAAGAAGAGAAATTAACAGAAAACATGAATCTCAGTCCTATAAACAGCATTTCTTGAGATTAAACACATCAGCATTTTTTTATACTCCGAGATTTGAGTAGTTGCCTTAATTAAGGCAACTGTTAATTAAGCTGTTTGTAAGCTTAAACTCAAATCCACGTATCTGCCAAATAAAGTTGAAGAGATGGGTACTAGAAAACAAAGTCAGCCTTATCTAGTCCCTCATTAATTAAACCTATGCTGAAATAGCTCTTAGGTCACATCCCTTAGATTAGTGCTATTTCAGAATTAAAATAGAGGATTTAACTTCACCAGCAATGGCTGTGCCATTAACCAGAAATGAAACCTTCTCCCTTTCAAATACAGTACTTAAATATGAAGTTATTCTGCAATAGCCAGTCTCAAATAGCCAACTGCAAATTAAATTATGCTAATTGTCAGTGAAAATAAAGCTTATGGAGCATTTTGTTTGTTAGGAAAAACACCATTTCCTAATACTAAACCTCTGTCACTAAAAATGAAAGGCACTATTTCTTTTTTTTTTTTTTTTTTTTTTTTTTTTTTATCTTCATGTCTCTTGTTTGCTTGTTTGTTTTGGCTATCTTATTTTTGTTCTTGGAACTTGTATAAAGAAGGCTTACTTTCTTTCCGAGTAGATAGTGGGAATAATCTCCTGGAACAATTCCACGTACTTGAAAAAATAGGGAAAATAACCCCACTTTCTCCGTTGTAAAATATTAACTTTCTTCCTTTCTTAAATTGAATGAAAGTTGTTAATAATAATAATAATAATAATGATGATAATGTTCAGTCACTTAACTCTAACATTACTAATCAAGTGTGAAACATACACTTATACAGTAGAGTATTTAGAAATATGTTTAATTGAAATACTACCAGTGTAGTCAGATTGCTTTGCTTCAGAAATTTAAATTGTAAAACTAATAATGTAACCATGAATCTCAGATTTAAAATAACATCATGACAATTTCCTAGTCAGCCAGATCTAGCAGCACCAAGAAGATAACTACAAGTGTATCCCTAACCTGTGCAGTCTGGCTCTTCATGAGCTGGATTACGTGACAGAGGGATACTGGGACTACCTGGGGAATTCGAGGAATTTGGGGAAAACACCTGGAAATCCACTTCTGGCTGTGCCAGCACAGCACATGCAGTCCTGGCAATCCTCCCATGCAACACATGCAGGCAAAACCAAGGAGAATTTGTGCCACAGTGCAAGATGTCAACACCTAGTATATTGCAATGGAGGCAATGGAAGAAAAGAGAAAAGATGGGAAAATAGAAGGAAAGGGAGAAAGCAAGAAGCAGAGGGAGAATGAGCAAATCTCAAATGAGTACAAGGACCAATAGGCGCAACAAGAGCATTAGGGGTGCTACGTGACAGAATGCTAACCAAACACTCTCTTCTTAGTGTTGCCACTGCCTCTGAAACCACATCCACTGAACTTTTTCCCCCTGGCTTGGTCAAACAAACAGCAGCAGCCAACACACACAGCTCAATCCAAGCAGGCACAGCTGAATGAGATGCATAGTGCTAGACCTATATCTAGAGAGAGTTGCCCCTCCCCAGTTAATGCTGACTACCATAATAAATCTGTGAAAGATTATGGAGCTACTTGTGGGAATGGAGCAAAGACCAGAAATATTTTCAGAACTGGGACATTAACTAGTCATCACTTTATTTTAAAGTGGGAAAAAAAGCCTCCAGAAAGCCTGATACAGGCACTTGTTATCTCTTGTTATCTCTTGGTAAAGCACTACTTTGAGTAGCCCTGCTGTCTGGGCTACACGGGACTGTGTAACCATTTTCTGATCTGTTCTGCTAATAGTCTGTGCCTGAGATATACAACAACGCACCTGATGCACGCAGCAATGCATATTTTAATGTAAATACTATTAAACGTATACAGGTAGTTCCTTGTCATTCCAGTAGCATAAAAGTGCTAGGGACTAGCCCTGGGGGAGCAGTACTTGGAAGAAGTACTGGATGTTTAAGAGAGGCATGTTTATGACTTATTTCTTCCACTGGACATACAGAAGAAAACCAGAGACAGCTTAGAATGAAGTGCTAAATAAAAATGAAAGAGAGCACACATCACCAGCTTATGCCAGCCACTCATATCTGGGGAAGCATTTCTATTCAGAGCAGCAAGTTAATATAACCTAACCTGCCCCTTATCAAAATTCCAATTAAGGAGTAAGATTTACAGTTACTCACCTCTGGTGAACATTCGCACCTACCCATCAGAATGATGAGAAAATACAGTGACCTCTGTTTTCTTGGCTTTTGAGACACAAATCTTGTGCCATTTCTCTGATTCCTGATGTTACCCATGTCTTTCTCTCATGCATTTGCAAAGCCAGGACCTTTCTCCCACTCCTTCCAAAAAAATACTACATGATCCTATGGTGGCCTGATTTTTTAATCTGACATCTGGAAGGGCTTGTCACCACACATGCTCCAGTGTTGCATTACAGCAAGGGAGACGTGGCATATGGTGTGTCCTCATGTTCAAGAATCCCCCTTACCTGCAAGCACCTCAATGACAGCCTCAGCCTGCAGCCCCACTTACTTGTGTCCTCTGATCTCAAAATAACCTCACCTACACCAAGAGGTCTGACACACACAGGCATCAAAACAGTGGTAGTTAGATGAATCATGCTACAGCTGCATACTTGTTGCAGTCATGGTTTCCAAAAAGGGATTTTGCAACTCTTTACGGTCACGGAATCTGTCACTACAAAAAGCATCCTGTTTTTTAAACATTTGGGCCCTGATCCTACAAACACAAGCCTGCTCACATACTGAAAGTGAGTTTTGAATATTACTATCTGCAGTAGGAGGCTTTTAATAAACTGTAATTTCACTTGAAAAATAAACTGTAGGGTATATATTCAATGGTGTCAAATGTTTCAATGAGAAAAATAAGGGGTTATTTTTGTATTATGTGTCAATTAAAAAAAAAAAAAAAAAAAAAAAAAAAAGGTGATTTCTTTTCCCTTAGTGAAACTATGACACTTTCCATATCCTTCCTTCCTGACATGATGTACTTTCATCATTGGTAATAGCAAGAATCTGATTTATTTGGAACAGCTTAGACTTTAACTAAAAGTTTAATTTTAAACAACTAAGAGTAAAATCTTTCTGCTTTTTGTCCCATGGATTTTATCTCAGAACTTGAAAATAACTGATTATGAAACAATTTTAAAAGAATTCCTAAGTTTGCATAGAAATTTTTCAGTCACACTCCTGACATTATCACTAATGTACTATACACAAAGGTCTGATGCCAAATATTTGCAAGGATGTGCCTAAATCTCTTCTAATCTTCTTCAAATTTTGTTTTTAAAAATATGGAAATGCGGAAAACAAAGAGGTCTGATTTCAGATCTTTACTTCCACCTACACTTCCAGGAGGAAGACCTCATTTCTAATGAGATCCCATGGGGCTTTGTGAATTCAAAGCCTTTCTCCTATGGAAGAAGGCAGACAAATTTCCAGGATGGACAGATTTCCTAACAGCATGAGGTCATCCACAATTTAACTGTTATGGATACCAAACACTAAACATTTTTCCTCTAGCAATGGAAAAACCAATGCCATTGCCCTATTCTTATCAGAATGACTGATCCTATGAGTCATCTTTGCAACGACATGAAAATCTTGACTCTCCAGCTCTAGAACCAGTCTCTCCCTCAGCCCCAGTGTAAAAGCCAGCAGGAGCCGCTTACATATCATGACTCTCATTTATCACACCATTCCAAATTATTGCTGTATTTAAAGTAAATGAAATAAGGATCTTGAAAATTTGCTTGAAAATATTATGCCAGAAGAACTAAGATACTTAACCTGAAGTTTTGTGGATGAACTCAGAGACGGATTTTGAAAGGTAGGAGGAAATAGCAGGCCAGAGGGCCTACACTGTGTCACCTGGGTCATCATCAACTCTCAATTCTGTGACAGTAGAGAAGCTGGCTGTTGAACTGCCCCCTCCCTCACCTGACAGTTGCATCAAGCCCAGCACATAGTATACCCGAGCATCCACTTACAAAGAAAAAAAAATCTTACTTACAAAGAAAGCAAAAAAAAAGTTAAAAGCAAGCAAAATAACTTGTCTGTGTGTGTGTGTATTTGTGACTGGCTTGTACAGTACTGTTTTTCTACAAGGAAGAAAATTGTTATTGTTTTTCTATTGTAATCTGCACTTCTCAGGAAAATTTGCTATTCCCTACACTTCACCATTGAAGGCTTTGTATTTCATCTCTCTGTGTTTTGAACTGTTTATACCTGGATGCTTACAGGAACTGAAAAAAATAAAAATAAAAATTAAAAGACCTGAAATCATTTATACAAAGAAGAGAGAAGGACAGTAGTCCTTCAATATGTATGTAGAGATATGGGTAAAATGCATCAAGAAGTCTGTAAACATCAGAATCTCTGTGGTTCCCACCACCCCTTAATAGAGTTGGGAAAGGAACCCTTTCTCCCCCTTACTTTGCTATGTTAATCAATGGATCAAGGTCCTTTGGACAGTGTGGTCTGAGGGGTGGGTGGGGGGGGAACATTTCTCCATGACAAGAAAACACTTCTTCCATACTGGCATGAACAAGATGTTTCAAAATAAAATGGGAGAAAATAATTCAGGTCTGTATATGAAAACTAAATCAGGATCCTGCCAAGATTATTAGAAAGGTAACTTTAAGAGGATTCTGGTAAACCCAAGATTTCTTCTCAGCAGTATTCTGAGTTTGTTCATCTCTGTTGCAGTAGGAGAAAAATAACACTTTAATCATCAAGTATGATTTTAAGTGCAGATAATAAATATTTGGTGCAAAATATTTTGGCCTACTACCCCATGTAAATACAAGGTTTTAAAATAGTAATCATTCTCATGTAACTCTACAAGACTCACGAATTTCCAGTAGTGTTTTCTACTCCGCAGAAATTCTATCGATTACTGTCTCATTCCAATAGTCAAAGAAGCTCAGATTATGTTCAAAGAGACATGTCTACTTGATCATCTGACTCTCAAAGACTGAAAGATGAATACCGTCTCCTTACCCTTCATATGGAAAGATAGCCACATAAACACAATTTTTAACTATTTTCACACCATATTCTTGAGAATACTAAAAATACTTAATTCAGTTTCACACATTGATAAATAAATTCCCTGGATGAATGGGGAGAATTTAGCTTTAAATCAGTACAAACTCACAGGAGATGTTGATCCATCAGGTCCATTTCTGCCTTTGATCAAAAAGCTACCACCCATGAATTTTAAAGGAAGCAGCTTTAACACGGTTTAAGCCTGAAAAGCTTAGTACTATCATGTTTTTTCTTAATCCAATTTCTTTTTTTTCTTTTTTTCCTTTTCTTTTTTTTTCCTTTCCTTTTTTTTTTTTTTTTTTTTTAATAATATCATGTTTGTTTGCTTGTTTAAAATCTATTTTTTATCCTTAATTTTAGAAAGGTAAGGGAAGTCATATTACTGACATTGACATAGATTCTTATGGCAAAGTTAATAAAATAAAAAATAAAGCCATCAAGAAAATCAGTCATAGCTCAAGAAAGCAAAAGTACTTTCACTCAATCCTCTACTCAGCTGATAATTACCCCAAGAGTTTTAGTCACATGCACACATTTATTACTTCCAGCCTTGCTGGATCTGTACTGCTGCGGCTAGCCTCCATTCCTCTGGTTCCCTTTGCCAACTAAAATAACAGACCAAAACACTTTGGGCAGAGTTTGCATGGAGCTAAGCACCATTTTCCCTGCTCCCAGGAGCCCAGCCTGTGAGCTGCTACTGGTCCATTGCATCAGAGGCCCCAGACCAAGAGCAGCAGAACAGTCCCTTTCTGCTCCTACAAGCAGTGCAGCACTGACAGGGGCCTCTTGGTTTGTCTCTGCTTGTGCTCTCACAATCATCTTTGAATTTTTCCTAGCTCTGTACTTTTCTATCTTGCTTTCTAGTGGAAACATATCAATATTTTGCAACCTGCTCTGGGAAGCAGCTGCCTAATTCAATGTCTCCTCTGGCGCATCAGCTCTGGAATGTACTCTATCCTGTCATTTATTTTGGCAACAACAACTCCAACATGTTTTTATTTGCATTTCAGTAACTCTTTTCTGTGCTTTCTGTTCTGCCTGGGTTTTCTTTTGACTCTCAGTAACTGCTGAATTTCTAATCACATCCTATTAAGGATAATTTAAGGTATGAAGCCTCAGTTTTCATTCCTAAAGTATTCAGAAGCTGTGTTGAACATCCTTTTAAAACCGACAGGAACTTCCTCACTGAGATGGAAGTTACAAGCTTTGTCTAACAACCAGGGTGAACTGAGGGTAGGCGCACAGCCAGGCACCAGGCTCAGCTGCAGATTAGCAACACCCCACCTGGTTTTTCCAAACCGCGCTCTTCCAGCTCTGCATAGCCGCCACGAATGCGATTCAACTTTGCCGTGAGCTCACACCGCCACCCACCTAAACCAGGATGAGGCACCAAGGGCAAACCAAACACATTGGAGCCGGCAGAACACCGTCCTGCACGCCCCCACCCCTTTTTTCGCTCACAGCATGCCAGGAGGGACTACGGCGGCAGCCGGGGGGATCCCGCAGCTGGGAGACAGCCCCCCGGTGCCAGCTTCAGCCCTCCGAGCATCCCCGACAGGCGCCCCGAGGCGGGGGGACGGGGCAGGTGCGTAGGGAGGGCACCGGGAGAAGTCATTGGGCAGGGGGAGGAGAAAGGGCCGGACTGCCGGGGCCGGGCTGCCGGGGGAGGAGAGCCCCGGAGAGAGGCGAGGAGAGGCGGATTTAAGGAGTGGCGCTGGGGGAAGGTGGCCTTGCTGCTCCCTGACCGGCCTCCGCACGCACGCTGCTCCCTCGCCCGCCAGCAGGATGCCCGTCAAAGGAGGCACCAAGTGCATCAAGTACTTGCTCTTTGGCTTCAACTTCATTTTCTGGGTAAGAGCGCCGCAGGGGGATGAGGCCGAGGGGCTGCCCGGGACCCTCTGCCCATTTCCTCGGGAACTGCGGGGCTGAGGGACCTGCTGCAGCCTTAACGCGCTGTGCAGTCGGCAAGAAAGCCCGGGTAGGGTTCGTAGTCAGCTTTTTTTTTTTTTTTTTTTTTTTTTTTTTTTTTTTTTTATACGGTTTATACCATTTTTTTCTTTTTACTTATTTTTTTTGTTCGTTTAGTTGTTCATGAACCACTGTGTACCCTGACTGTTAATGTGTGTGTGTTGGGGGGAGGAGGGGTGCTAGATGTAAATGCAGCTTTTGTTTGTTTGTTTTTTGTTTATTTTCTTACCATGCTTGTGTGGAAACTCTCACTGCCAGTTGCGCTTCTGGAGACTATTTTGGTGTGTGGGCTGTTACAGGGTGGGGAACTAATTCCGTGCAAACTAGCACTTGGAGTTGTTGTTTTGTGCATGATCTTGTCTTGGGGGAACCATCAGCTAAATCTGGGTCATCTGTATCAAGTCTTACCGGCAACGCCTCTTTCAGAAAATCCTGAGACTGTTTAACCTGTAGGAGACCGCCATCACGAGTGGAATTCGTGTCTTCAGTGCAGTTTCTGGCACAACTGTTTCTTGTCCGCTAGGTGCGATCAGGAAGCGTGGCATAACTCAGAAGTTAGGATTGCTTCTCAAGAAGTTGAAGCATGGATGTCTGAATTTAATGTTGGTTGCCTTTAATGTTCTTTTGCCTTGTTAAGAGAGAAGTCAGTGGAGACTAATGCTGCTGCTTCTCCAAGTGGCTGCTTGCATCGGTAGGCAGTAAATGTAAACTGCTGGTGTCTGCTGTGGTTATGGATGCCTGTAAACCAGTTGTAGTAGTCCTTGGCTCTTAGGGCTTACTGTAGGTATTTGTACCCCACTAAAACAGTCCATGGGGGGGGGGGGGGGGGCAAATACAATATTAATATGGATATTCTTGTCCAAGAGCTACTTGGCAGTGGTGATAATGATATAGTTAGAGCCAGTGTGCTTCCTGGACCAGCAGAAAATAAAAGGTTGCATGAAGCTGTGATCAAATTTACTTTTAAAATAAGTTGCCTCAAAAGCAGAAGTGATGATTATAAATGGTCTGCAACAAATATGCAGGTATTTACAGTTGTCACATTAGATGACGTGTATCTGCCTTCATAAGAGACTTGAGGGGGATAAGAAGAAGCAGGAAGAGCAAAAGAACTGGGTATGGAAGGTTATTAAAAACAAAAAAAAAGGAAGGTCAATTAAAGCTATGTCCAAAGAAAGACAGTAAGCTCATAAATGTTCGCAGTTCAAATAGAAAAATGTAGTAACTTAAAAGTAAGATTTGGTAATAACTTACCAAAACAAACTCAATTAATATACCGTACTTCTAGACACTAGGCTGCTTACCAGAGTCCTGGAATGCCATAGTTGGTCTGGGTATGAAAGTGTGCTAGGAGTGAAGTTCTACAAGTTCTTACTTTGCTTGGTGTATTTGGGGAAGACCTCAATAACGTTCTGTGTAATAACCTGTCTGTGACTCCAAATCCCTCACAAGCTTGAACTGACGTCTTGATTAAAAGCTTGTAAAACAACAGCAAGAAAAAATGCTGGTTAAAAACTTGCCAGGATCACACTTCAGTTACTTCAGAACTATCAATGCACTGTACTTAGGTAAAAAACATCTTGCTTGCCAGTCACCTCAGGGCCAGGGAACTGGATGCAGCAAACTTGATGCTCTTGGTTTTTATTTTATTTTTTTTCTGGAGGCTGTAGAGTGCCATATGTGATGCCTCTGGAATAGGTAGAGGAGAAGATTCTATTAAAACCAAGTCGTTGTACAGGTGGAGATAATGTGACACTGTGGAAGAAAGAGAATGGCTACTGTAAGGGGAAGGAAGAATCAAAGTAGCTTTGAAGCCTTCAAAAGCCTGAACCTATGTAGGAGGTGGGGTGAGTGCTCATTAGTGTTAGTTTACTTCTTTGTCTCCTGGAAGAATAAGAGTTCTTGGGGGATCTAAGCAGTCCTGGACTAAGATCCAGGCAGGTATAATGCTCCTGCCTGAGCAGAGGCAGGGATGAGATGAGGGCAGGTGCAAAGAGGAGGTCTCTTGCAGTGGAGAGAACCAGCAGAGTTTCCTTGCAGGAGCTACATGGTAGTCAGTATGTTCTTACCTAAACTGGAAAAGTATGTGAGGTAACACTTTTAGTGCTAGGCTAGCATTCAGGACAATAAAGATGAGCGCATGCTGGCATAGCAGGAGGACTTGAAGAGGCTATGTGACAAAGCAGTATGTGACATTCACTGCAGGCAGATATCAAGTAATGTGTACAGGAGCAGGAAGCAGCCCAGGTTTATAAATTGGTGGGCTCAGAGGCATTGTCACAGGGATGAAGTCCTGGGAGAAAAGGGTTTACAGCAGTTTCATGAAAAGCTACTCTGTGCTGCTCTGGTCTTCTACCTACCTTGAAAGGAACATTATGGAAGCTTGGTAATACTTGGGAAGGAAGAGGAGGGTTTCTGCTGTCAGAAAGTATTAAGTGAATTAAGGTTCTTCAACCTGAAAAGAGTAGGGGGAGGTAGGATAAATGACACATGCTAGAGACTTGTAGGTTCACAACTGGCTGAGCACTAGGTAGGGCATAACTGTATTGAAAGAGACAGTGAGCAAGAGCTAAGGGGTCCAGTCTGAAAAGAGGAAGCTTCAGGGGAAGAGATGTGCCTGTCTGCACAGTAGGTGCTACTTTCTATGTAGCAGATGTTGTGGGCTAGTGGTTCAAGCCTTCAGTTTGTTTTTCATCTCCAAAGGTACTGTCTGCATTTTTGCGTAGCCTGTAAATGTTTGACATATAAACTGGGAGATTAGTCCTGGGAAATACCACTGCCTGCTCTGCCCTGTTCTGATACCCTTCCCAAAGAGGCTATCCACAGGAAACTGAGCTAGGTTATAAGCACAATAAGACTGATACCTTTTCTTTTGACTTTTCTTGCTTTTGTTATGGCCAGTGTGCTTGCATGCTGTTATTCTGTCATAACATTATCTGTGCTGGCTTTGTCATCTCTGGTCCTGTGTGAAAGCAAAGCCACACTAGTTCAGGTCTTCTGAAAGTCTGGAGTTTGAGTTGGGGTGGGGAAGGGAAGTGTGCGATCTCATATAAAAATTTTATAAAGACCTAATGTAAAGATTTTCTTGCAGCTTGAGTTGGGCAAGAAAACAATGGAAATATTACAAGATGTGCCTTAAACTGAATGGTGCAGTTTTCTCACTGAAGCTGGTTTTGAATAACCTTTGTGTGAGTGTGTACTTGATTACCTTGAGTTGTGTAATGAGTTAGCATTTCCAGCTGAGCTCACTGGGTTTACTCAGGCTTGGTGACAAAGTATCTTCCTAACAAAACTGGAGGCTGTTCTGAGCAGCTTTGTGTTGTGTGAGCTCCTGACATGGCTGTGTATACCAACCATGTGCCTCTGTCTCCTTCTGCTAACTTGCTTCTGATGATTAAAATTCAGGACTTGCATCATTAAACTTAATACCAGTTTTCCCTAGTGAATTTTCTGGAATACAAAGAAGTCTGATGTTAATGTTTACAACTTAATGTATTATAACCAAGGAAGTGCTATAGCGTATGGTCAGAGTTCATGCTGAGTCTTTGCAAGGAATTACCTTCTTGCTCCTTTACATTATCAAGCAACTGTCCTGTCCAGATTCTACAATCTGAGCCCTTCAGAGTGTGTTTTGTCGTTTATAAACAAGCGTATCTGTCTACGGAAGTTCCTGCTAAAGCAAGATTAGTTAAATCAGGCCTGGAGGTCTCTTCTTTTAACTTGAAGATGTGTGACTTTGTTCTGCTATATAATCTCAGCTATTTATATTGCACCTGGAACAGCCAGTTTGATGCTCTGAGTTCCTCAGAGGATATTCTCTCTTCAAGTGGAGAAGGCAACTTGCTGAGTAAAGAGAAATATACACATACATGTTTGTGTGCATATATAGACACATACAAAAGCAACAGAAGTTCATTTTGCTTTCTGTAATCAACTGATTAGCTGCTGACTGCAGTGCATGAACCAAATGCTGCTTTGGTTCAGCTTAAAGGATTTTAACTTGGGCAAAATTCCTGTCAATGATGTTGCATTCAGAAGCCAGCTACTTGTATTTGTAGTTCTAGCAGTCCCAGCTCATATTTGCAATTTAAATTGTGAGTACAGTAAACTTCCTTCTGAATAGGAACTTGTATGAAATGAGCCTTGGTCTTGGCTGTGGCTCAGGAATTATGTAATGCTGCTCCTACTGTACTGGAGCGCCATTTTATTGCAATAAATGTTGTGACATTATTTTAGCCCACAGCGTCCTTGACACCATCTTAAGCAGAAAGAAAATACTTCCTTTCCAACCTATCCCCTCCCCCATCAAAGTTTTGAAATAGCTGCAGCTTCTTAGATAACTGTTAGCACTCATTGCGTGTCTGTTGGGAAAGTTTGGGTGTTTTTCAGAAATTTGAAAGTGTTTTCTTGAGGATAACACCAATGTTGTAATTATGGGTTTAGAGTAACATACCTAATCTGTTTTTACCGTTTATGGGTCTTCATTTAGACAGCACCAGCAGGTAACAGGACAGAAACACGCACTTCATTACTCCTTGTAATGCTCTCTAATGCTCTCAATTTCTTTGCATATGTGCTCTGCAAAAGTTCTGCTCCTGGTCCTGTTCACATGCTCTCTTCCATGGTAAGGGAAGAAGTTATCTTTTTACACAGAGGAAGATCTGAATCAGTTTTTAGCTTTAAGTCTTTCTCTGATTTAAAGAGAAGATAATGGCTTTTTCAGTGTACTCCTGGCATACTATGGGTAAAACCTACATAAAGAATAGTCATGAAGAGGCCTGACATACCTTTTTACTTCAAGTAAACCTTTAGTCTTAGGTGATATAAAGTGCTGAGCTGACAACACTGAGAACAGCCTTGATTTTTGACTGTTATATTTCCACATGCAGGTTTATCTTCTGCTAGAGGTAATGCCATGAACTTGACGTAAGATGTTTATAGACTTGGCCATTGTGCTAACATAGAAGAAACTAGAGTTTTCTGTACAAAATTGTCTCTTTTTTTTTTATGGGTTTTGATCCATACCTCAAGATTTCCTGCAAAATTCCATT
The DNA here is from genome assembly GCA_011076525.1 of Nettapus auritus. Taxonomy (NCBI): domain Eukaryota; kingdom Metazoa; phylum Chordata; class Aves; order Anseriformes; family Anatidae; genus Nettapus; species Nettapus auritus. The sequence continues at coordinate 77,355,719 of CM021765.1, read as the reverse complement.
TATTCCCTGTCCCTGCCTCTATGCTGTGGATATAGAGGAAGAAGTGGTAGTAACCTCGGGGGTACCTCCTATGGGGTCTCAAGTCTAGGCTTTAATAGCCAGCTGTCAGGACTGACTTGCTAAGTGCTTGGACCTTGAGAGCAGCTTCTGTGTGTGGAAAGGTGATCTGCTGTGAGGTGTCTGCAACATATGGGTGACTGAGGGGATCACGCTTTTTCAAGGTGACAAGTTTAGAAGGGGCTGAACAAAATGGCCCTTGCAAAAGAATGGTTAAATCTAACACAAGCTTTCCAGTTTCCTAGAGTAGGGTCATTGTGTGCTGACACTGCTATATCATGGGATATGTTATTAAAAGTGGAAATTTCTAGCCTGAACAGCTCATGTGGTAACTTCTAATGTGTTTTTACACCAATATCATGAAACCTAATGACTCCCTGTGAAAGCTTTCTGCTAGGAGACTACCTGTGAAGTTTCAGGTGGTTTTGGAAAAAGTTCTGACAGAAATTGCTTGATAGTTCCCCCAGTGACTTGGCACTGCAAATAGATGTGGAAGCTAACCAAAGTATGGTGGAAAGAAGAAGGCAGAAAATCCTGTATAGCTTCTGCCTCCAGAATAGATTGCCTGTTTCTCATCTCAATTACAGAATAACTGTCTTCTGCTGTGGTACAGATCCTTTGTCAGCTATCTTTTGGAAGCGTTAGTGTTGAAGATAAATACCATGATGTACTCTTAAATAAGCACGCCCTTAGCAGTGGGAAGGGCTGACTTAGAAGGCGCTTGTAAGTGTAAGACTGCATGGGTGGGAGAATTCCTGCACAAAGAAGATCTGCTAGAAGAGGTGCAGGGCTATATTTGAAAAGATTGAAAAGGCCACTTTTTTCCTGTTGCAGCAGCCAAAGGGATGCATTCAGGAGCAATGGAGATGTGTTGGTATATGATGCCAAAAATGACAAGACTTCTCCATAGGACTAGAGTAGGAATAACCAGGGATTTTTATCCTTGTTTAGCATATGTACTTTGTGGCTGTAAAACAGACATGAGTCAAGGAGAAATGTGCTGGGAGCTCTAAGATGCTTAGTAGTGGCTATGGAAAAACAGGGGGAGCATAGCTAGCTTGAGCAGGGATGTCTGTATTATACTTGTGCCAGGAAATGCTATTACGGGAGTATTGCTGCCACAAACTTTTTCCCAATACAGTTAGTGGATAGTAACCCTTTGACTACAATTTTTGGTCAGACTGGTAAAAGTTGTCTCCTGAGTTCCCTTGCCAATACTTTTTACTACAAAAACTTTCCAATGTCTTTAATAAGCACAGAAAAACAGTTGGTTTTAGTTTTGTAGTTCTTATGTATATACAGAGTGGCTAGCTTCAGGAAGGGACAGTTTTATTCTGTTAAATTTATTTAACAGGATATTTCTGCTTAGAAATATCTGGTATTACTCAACTCCTATCACAATGCAGAACACCGGTCTGTAAAACTGGGAAAACACTTAGAATGAAAAAGCTCTGGAGCAGATCTGCTGCTGCCACCAGTGGCTCTGCTTCCAAGCAGCCTGGGCAGGGAGCTTGAATCCCTTTATCAAGGAGGAAAAACACAGCTACTAAAACTATCACACCAGTGCTATTGGAAGCTGCCGAACTAGCATCCAGGAACAGAAATGCTGTTCATGTGCCTGCTAGTGAGTTGGAGCAACCTGAGCTGTTGCTTCTGCCAGCAAAGAGTGCAATGGAGCTGTTCTTGTCTCTTCCGCTGAGACCCAGTTTGTTCCCAAACCTCTCCTTACTCAGATGTTTTGTTGAAAATGTGAAGTCTTGAATTACTTTCTTACCTTCAGCTTTAAAATTTCAATTTTTAGTTCAGTGGTCATTGTGGGTAGGAAGAACACAAACATTAAACACAAGCCCACTTTCCTCAAGAAACAAAAGAAACAAGCAAAAGGTCACTTTTCTTTTTTTTTTTTTTTGCAAGAGGGAGCTGAATTTTTAGGATACTGTGAAGAGGATTGTGCTTTTAAAAAAAAAAAAAATAGGAGTTTTAGTGCTATTGAGTAGTCTGCTAACATCAAGCATTCTTACTATTAAGTTATCCAATTGTAAGTCCCTTGCTTCTTTGTGATCATACTTTTTTTTTTTTCCCCCCCCACAGGATGGCCACATTCCAAAGGAGAAAACACCACAATGAACTTCATTTATGGTGGTTGGGTGGGTGTGTGCATGTTAAGGTTGTACTTTGAAAGGAGCCATATCGAGTATGCCAGGTCTTCCTAATGTTAGCCAACTAGTTTATCTGAAAGATCGTTAACACAACCTTCTGCTTTGCTTGGACTTGTAAGATTATCTACGCAGCGTACTGTTTCTTAATTTTATCACAGTCTTCATAGTCTGGCTTCTAAAGATCTGCTGGGGTACCAACTCTGGCTTTAGTTGTACAAAACTTTGCTGTGTGCTACACCATTTGCAGCACAGCTCTTCAGCTCCCTGATTGAACACTGAGGCTTGTCAACCAGTAGAAATATCTAGCTGCATGCAACCAAGCATGCTTAGGCTCTTGGGTCTGAAATTCAGGAGTTCTTAAAGCAAGAAGAAGCTGCAGGTTTCTTATGCTCCAGATTGAGATGCCTATAAAAGCTGAAGGCTTTTAAATGACTACAGAAAGTAGGGCTTTAGCAGAGTATTAAATACTGGGTGGTTTGAAGGTAAGTTAGAAGTACATGAGAGGTGTTTTCCATCACCAAGTCCTCCTGGTGTATGAAGTAAAATAGTGAAGTGAGATGAGATTGTAAAGGCTTTTTTTCCAGGTGATGTTGTAGCAGCAAGCATTAGCTGGAGCAGCAACTCTTCTCCCTGCCAGTCCCCTTCTTGTACCTCTCCCTTCCCCTGAGGCAGTGCTACAGCATGATAAATTGAGATAGTACACTGTTACAACATACTGGGTACTACATTAAGGTTCTTCAGCATAACTTAAATTATTTTGTCAGCATATTTCTAACAAGGGAGGCTCTGGATTTGTGCAGGCTTTGTTCTTGCTGTGTGCTTTGTGAGTAAGCCTGTGCTTATGCATACATGACACTAACAGTGTCCTTTGCATAGGTCTGGAAACCTCCATTTGTGTTTGGCTATTTATGCATTATGTATCACTTCATCTCTTTCCCAGCTTCAACCCTGCAGCTCCTCTTTGGGGCTGGCTTGGCACGCAGGTGCCTGCTGTACAAGTAGTGCTGGTTTTTCCAGCAGGGTTGGCTTCCTCTGTGAGTTGACCCTCTCACTTTTCCTGGCTAATACCTGAGCCCTTGAAGACTTCAGTTAGGGTACTTCCTGCTGAGAAGCTACAAGGGGGGCATCTTCCCTTAAACCCTTGCTTAATTTGATCCTTTGTCTTGTATCGATCTTCCAAGATTTTTGGAGAGCAAGTTTAGGAGGTTAGAAAAGATAGCTATAGGCAACAAAGGTGTGTCTGCCTTCAGTAAATATAAATATTCCTGCAGTATGCAGAAAGGGCTCTTGCTCTCCCTTTGGGGAGAGCACAGGGCCAGGGGTTAGATGTGGTGTCTAAGTGTTCACATAAGCCTTCTGTGGGAATTTTTTTCCATATTCTTGCTGAAAATTGGCATTTCAAAGTAAACACTTTCCAGTTTCTTGGAGATAAATAAGGAATGTTGTTGACTTCTAGAAGGGACTTCTTAAAGATAAGGCTTTTCATGCATGATTAGGCCAACAGAAGTTTGGGACTTGCTAAGCTTCAAGTTTACTGCTTTTTGTAAAATTATATTTTTTGCTATGTGCATGATATTTCTGTCTTGAACCTTTCTTCTGTTAGTTAAATGGTGTCCAAATGAAAGAAGCAAGAGGTGAAAAACTAATTTTCTAGTTTGTCCTGTCTTTTTTTTTTTTTTGCACACAGTAAAACCTCAGCTTGCTTTCTTAGAGCATGTAAGATCAGGCTTCTTGGTCTTTTTCAAGTCAAACTGCTAGCATTTGCCACAGAAGTGCAATTCCCTATTTCTTGCAACATTTTTATGATGCCTTCAGCCAGATGTTTCATCCAGAAGCTACTTTATAAATAAACTTGCCACAAACACAAGCACTTATGTCAAAAGGAACCTGGAGGCACACAAAGACGATATATGAAAAGCTAAATATTATCTAAAACTTAATTGTATTGTTCTGGATCAGCACACAGCAATGTTGCTATTTTAGCAGCCTTTATTTTCTGCTTCTCATCAGTGTGGTTATTTTGCATATTAGTTTGCTCCTGCTTTGCAAGTGAGAATGTTCTTTCCAAACTCAGTACTGCAGTATACTGAACTCTCATCAGGCTGTTTAATGTGCTAAAACTTTTAGCTGGCCTTATAAATCACAAGGTGCTTTTCCTTGCATTACACCTGTCCTTCATAGTGAGGATATAAGATCACTAAACCACGCAGTGTTGTTACAGTCACCCAGAACAAAACTATGGGTGGAGAGAGTAGTGGAAAATCTGACACTTGGCAGTTCTGTAAACCTAGAGGACTTTCAATTACAAACAAGCATGGCATTGTTCTCCTGTGTTATAGTTTAATATGTAAGCAGATCTGTCAACAAGATTCCTCATGTCAGGAACTGACTTTATTCTTGTTTTGGTATACCTATCTTTATGCTGGTTTTCTGTCACCAGCTTGTTAAATAACAGAGCTGCATCCTGTGATTACTTCTGATGCTGCAGTTAGTGAAGGGGTGAATATATTAATTGGTATTATTTAACAAGGTTTATTTGTTCTTACAGCTTGCAGGAACAGCAGTTCTTGCAATTGGACTATGGCTTCGGTTTGATTCACAGACCAAAAGCATCTTTGAACTGGAATCCAACAACACAACATTTTATACAGGTAAGGTATGAGATGAGAACTCAGATAGGTTACTCTTTTGTTCCTGGAGTCCCTACCTATAAGCCTTTCTTCAAGGCTACAGACAAAATAGTCCTTAACAGCCTCAGTCAGGCTGAGAACAGCTCCCTTTGGCTGGTTCTCTGAGCTCTAGTGCTGAGAGCAGTAGTGTCTCTTGGGCTGGCTGCCTCTGTGTTGTTAGTGGGCATCAGGGACTCCTGGTAAACATTGAATGTATCCTCCTGATGCTTTGTGCAGATGTGAGTCGGCAAAATTTGACTCTAAAAATAAAATTAGTGACATGAATAACTTTTTTTCCTCTGAATTGACTAACTTAAGCTACCCAAACTACAGCTGTATCCCTTCATTTCTCAAAAGGAACATACTATTGTGAAACTCTTACAGTATAATGTATGCTAATTTATATTCAAAAGGCTGTCCAGTATTTTAGTCTATATGAGCAACTATTACAGTCAACCTAGATCACTGTAGTTTTACGTAGGCCAGGTAGAAGTTACTCCTCAACATTTTCAGGTCTTAAAAGATCTAAAGTCAAGGCTTTTCACAAGCTAGGATAGCTTGATTGCCAACTAGGTGATAGAGATGCATAGTTCTGGTTTCTTATTCTAAAGTCTTAAAATCTGACTTGCTTAGGAACTCTTAACTGAAAGATGTTGATCTCTACTCCCACTGTTGGGCTTGGACAGAGGAACATGTTCCTTTGGTTATCATCAGTGGAGGGCTCAAACTCTTTTGAAACAATAGCTGAGCTTGAAGACTTCCAACACTTGGGAATAGAGAAAAATAAAATATTTATCTTTCTCGCACACATCTGCCACCTTGGGTGCTCATTATACATACATTTCATGTCACTGTAGCATGTGGACTTGCTGTGTCCTGTGCTGCATCATTAAGCAGCCATCCCCAGCATGGTTAGGTCAGTCTTTCTGTTGCCAAGTAAGCTTTCTTGTGGTGAGTTACATGAGCTGTTCTAGCATCCAAACGAATGTCTAAGGAGTCAGTAAAAACAGTATAAGTCATCCTGATAGGTGCAACTCATACTATCCTTTTTGGATACCAGAGTAGCCTGTGCCTACTGTTTGGAATCAGAGTAAAGGCTTTTTTAGGGGCCATAATTGGGAATATCATGATATGTTTTACATCATCATGAAGTCCCTGCAGTCCCCAAGCATGCAGATCGCTCGTCTATAAGAAAGCTTGTATTTAGCTGTTGATATGCTGACATGGTAGTAAGCTGGGTTGTTCTTGCAACTGCCAAGGAGGTTTCCAGATGCTTTTAGTGGGACCTTGGGAAGGGAACAAATCTAAACTTAGCCGTTGAACTGTATATGTAACAAGGCTAATTTTGTGTAGTTTAAAACAACTTTCGCCTCAAAAAATGTATGAAAGTTTTGATGTGATATTTAAGCCACTGACTGCATGCAACAAAATACTGAAACAAAACTACTTAAACTCTAAGTTAAACTGAGCTCTTAAAGTTTAATAGGAATTATTGTTTTGATGTTTTATGGGATAATTATTAGCTGCTGTTTTCAATGGTACATTAAAAGAATTCATCAATTACCTCTAAAGTGATCTATACTACTGAAAATGAACTTTTAAATAAGAGGTTCTGGTGGACTTTTTTCTTCCCATGACGGAAAAAGTTTCAAATGGGGTAAAGAAATGAATGCCGGAATTTCCTCCTGATAAGAAATGTCAGGAATATTCAGCTATATATGCTTAATTAAGTAGATGTTTATTTTGGCAGTTAATATTTGTTAGTGTGCATCTAGAAAATAGAACTTGCAAATGCCTAAGTATAACTTGCTTTAAGTAACATTGATTGGGTCTATAGAGACCAGAACTTTTTATCTGTATTGATAGAAATGTCAAGCTACCCAAAACCACAGCTGTATCCCTTCATCTCTCAAAAGGAACATACATATTATTGTCAAACTCTTACAGTATTATGTATACTAATTTATATTCAAAAGGAATGTTTTGTGCTGATACTTTTTTTTTTCATACTGTTTCACCACTCCAATGTTACTAATCTGCCATCCTTTGTTACTTGTGATTTCCTAGCTACCTCTTGTTGTATTAAGTGGCTGAGCATTCATTCCTAAGCTGGTAGTTCCCGAGATTAGGTGGAGATGTTTTGGCATAAGGGAGTCCTTTAGCCCAGAAACGTTTGCCCTCTGTGCTCCAACACATTTCTTGCAGGACTTCTGGGCAAAATGGTCTTCAAACTTAACCACTTGGTTTAAAGAAGTATATGCTTTCATAAAGGCAGAAGATGCTGAATTATTGTAGTTAGAGGCTGTTGGATTGGGTAGTTGAAGTATAGGCTTTTACCACTGTGGCTGACAAAATAATTTAGTGTTTTCTGATGGAAAAGCAGGGTAGGAAAGCATTTAAAGTCTTATGGCAGATCATTGTGATGCCTTGTGATACCTGTCCTCCTGGAGCTGGTAGATATTAAGAATTCTCAGATACTGATAAAATCACTAGTTTCAACTAACTGCAGCACACTCTTCATCTGAAAATAAGTGTGTAATTCTAGTTCTGAGCCAGTTTTTAAGTGTTTTTATGGTTTGGCTCAGATAGCATTATCTTGCCCATTTTCTAAAACTTATGAAACTGTAACTGTGGTGCACATCAACTGTCATAAGCTGAAGCTTTTATTTATCAATAGTTTCCCTACAAGTTTTGAGATGCTTGCTTTGAAAATTAAGCACAGCTGTCTTTTGCTTGAAACACCTCAGTAAAGAAACTTAGCATCTAGTTTTTGCCAAGGTTTATTTGTGGAGCAACTAATCTTACACCTTGATGCTGAGGACTCAGCTAGCTTTTATACCTATTTCTTTGTTTTTTTCTCCTCCCAGGAGTTTACATCCTAATTGGAGCTGGTGCACTAATGATGCTGGTTGGCTTCTTGGGATGCTGTGGTGCATTGCAGGAATCACAGTGCATGCTTGGCCTGGTAAGTGCAAGTGTTTAAACAATAGTGTTAAAATTTAAGTGTGAAAAGAAAAGAGCAGCCAACTGCACAGTTGGCTGTGCAGTTAAATGGAACAGATACTAATTGGTTGGGTTCCATAATGATTTAACTCATGGTCACCTACATAATGCTAAAATATGAAATAAAGACACTTAGTTCCCATTTCTGGTACAAAATCCAAATATGTATGTTACATTTGAAAGCAGAATGACTTTAGTGTCTAAATCTCACTAACTCAAAGTATGAAGACTGGGAAGATGTGTGAATGCAGAATAGAAATCTTGGTAAGACTAGTGCTATTTATTAAACAGTTTGTCTTGAATTCTGAATACTATCTTTAAATCTCTGAGAGAAGAACTGGGGTATTCAATCCTTGAAACAACAAGCCTCTACTGTTTGTAATCACTGCATGGGCTTTTCTAACTGACAAGTGCTCTTCAAGTCAGTTGTTGGAAAGCAACCCTATTGGTTTTGGTCTGGAGGGGCCAGTGGCTTATTGAGTTCAGGCTCATCTGTACCTCTGGTGGAGCTACTCATCCAAATAACCAGAAGACTTTGTTAATAAAGGACTACTATAGCTGGTGAAAAAATAATTCCCTTTATGTGTCATGCAAGAAGCTCTATATTTCTTGCAAAATGATGCCTCTAGCCCTTTTATTTTAGTTCTGAATCTCTTTCAAGTGTCTTTAAATGGTTGGGGTGTTTTGGACCTGGTAGTCAATTAAACACAGAGATGATGCTTTTATTTCTGTTTTTATAGGAGACAACAGAAGTGACCATTAGTTGTCAGCGAGTTGGTGGCATGCTAGGTATTAAGTAATGAATACTAAAGCAATAAGGGTGACAAACTGGAGAAAAGTATTAGTGTTAACTGTTGATGTGTCTGGGTGACCTGTGCAACTTCAAAGTATGAGCTAAGAGATGATTGGTTTTAATTAACACTGATCAAAAAGCAGGATTTCTGCTTGGGAAACATTGCCAGACTTTCTGACGCTGCCAGGAGGAAGTGCTGACTGATTGCAATATTCCCTGTTTTTACCAGTGTTTCAAACCTTCAACTGAAAACTGGTGGAGTGACAGTTCCCACAAGGCTTAACACTAGGGACCAGACAAGTTTGCAAGTGTCTGTTTTGTGCTGCGATGGCCTTGACTAATGACATGGTCTTTCTTTTCTAGTTCTTTGTCTTTCTGTTTGTGATTTTTGCCCTTGAAATTGCTGCTGCCATCTGGGGATTTGCAAATAAAGAAAAGGTAGGTTGCTCTTAAACAACAACAACAAAAATCAACAAAACCTCTTGTCTGAGACCTCGAAGTGGGTGTTCATCATTTTAAAGACCACATCTAATATTTTGACTCTTTTAGTGCCATGGTTTTTAAATACATATTTTTTTTCCTGAAGCTGCAGGTCTTAAACTGCAGTGTAATTTTCTTGAAAGTTATTCTGGCCTTTGACTTGTCTTTAAAGTTGATGGGCCTGTGTGCCTGTAGAAGTCTACTAAAAAAGTGTACCAGTACTAGTCAAATCTTCCACAAATTATTTGGATAATGGAGAGGAGAAAGACTCATTCCAGCCAAATAATATAAGAAACTAAGTAAATGCTAAGACTTAAGGAGACTGTGGTGGAGAAGCCAGAACCCAAGGTGCTGTTGCTTTTTAAAGGTGTCTTCCAGGCAGTGCCTGTCTGAGCTGCGACGTGAAGTAGGCCATCAGTGAGGCTTTACTCTTTATAGAGAAAAGCTGGCTAATGCAGTTAAAAGCTGAATATTTCTGCATCTAAGCAGTGACTGATTTGTGTTATTGCCTCACAAGCCTATGTGCTTCACAGGTTTGAGTCCATAGTATCTCATTTTCCTTTGTGCATGTTGACATACTCTGAATATTGCATTGCTGTGCTGGTTTGAGTCTACCTGACTGCACAGCAGTAAGTAGAGTGGGTGGTTCTTGGTACAGACCCTGTGGATGAGGCCACTGTTACCCTTCAGTAAGGCTGACAGTACAACAGATTATTCCTGGCCTAGCAGTTCCTCAGGAGTAGGAGTGGTTTTATCCCTCATCACCAGAGTTGTGTAAGCAAAACTAACTGGCTGATGTGGATGGAGGAGGTGCAGTTGGCCACTAGAGAGGAAAGCTTTGTAGATACAGAAGCACTGGCCTGCTATGCCCAGGAAGCTCTGCTAATGTAGATGTGGCTCTAAGCTTCTTTTGTTGGTAACAGTCTTAAACATCAGAAACAACTGAAACTTTGTCTCCAGATATTCTCTGTGGAATAAACTGAATTTTGCTTTTGAAATAGTCTAGAAGCCTAAGTGCTAAATATGGGGTACTTGTTGATCAGTTTCAGGGTTTTGTTGCTTATATTATGCAACAGAGGAATGTAGTGACTTCTGGGTTACAGAAATAAGTAGGAAAAAAATACTTCTGTGTAACCAATGGGTGAAGGCGATTTTCTCACTCTTCTTAGGAGCTCATAGCTTGGAAGAGAAAGCAGAATTTAACTGTTCAGATCTGGCTTTAGGTGACTTTAGGCTCACTTGTTCCAGGTGCAGAATGGACTGTTTCCACTCTTCTATATGTCAAAAGGATGTGTATTGTAGGTTGTAGAAGTTCTAATGACTGCTTTATCAGAAACAAGTTTTCTGTAATTATTAATCAAGGTTTACAGTATACAACTCTTATCTTGTAGGTTATTGAAGAGTTAAAGGACTTCTACAAGGAAACCTATGAAAAGAGATCTCAACCAGCTGCCAGAGAAACCTTGAAAGCATTTCATTTTGCTGTAAGTATGTAGTTAAACTAGGAATTAATGCAATTTAACATTGTTCTCTATCACATCCAGGGTCCTGCAAAAAACTAGTACCTTATTGGCTAGAAGAAACCAAAGAAGCATCAGTAAAAAATTGTGGACAAGACATTTTTATATACTACTAGTAAATTCAGTATACCTTTCTGTCCCTTTGAACCTTTGAAATACATAGAACTAGTTCTGGTTTTCCTAAATGAACTTACAAGCAAGATGGGAAACTCTAGATCTGTGGCCTTGATCTAAAGGCACCATAGTATGCATAGCTGCATATGTTTAAGAATTCCACCTTTGCATCTATAAGTACAAGCTGTCACCAACACCGTGTGTATGCATATATTTAATGATATTTATCTCTTACTTTCAGAATGTTGTCCTTTAATGCAATAAAGCCTCTTTAAAATAGGTTTATAGCAGTCAAACTGGCAGGACTTCTAAGCAAACTTGCATAAGGTCTGTAATAAAATCTAATGTAATCTACTTCTTCCTTTTACTAAGTACAGATCAAAAATAAGGATTATTTAACCTGGTTCTCATCCTGTTTTCTATTGTAGCTGAACTGTTGTGGTCTTACAGGAGGTTTTGAGCAGGTGTTGATGGATATCTGTCCAAAGAAGTCCTTGGCTGAGTCATTTACTATAACGGTAATGCATGACTTAATTCTGTAGTAGCTCTGCCAGATGAGTAGAATGAGGAATGTGTCTGTGAATAAAATCTTTCAGTCCATAGTGAATTCTTATGTCACACTTGATAGGTAGCTATCAAGATGGATCTACATGATCCATCCAGCTGTGGAAAATCAACATAATCTTATAGCAGACAAGATCAGCAGGAAATCAGAAGTGTGAATCTGCACATAGAATGAGCAGTCCTTGTCAATAAATTCAGGGGAATGATGGACAAAGTAAGGCCAAAACTTCCCATAAAATGCTGGAGAACTCTGGGCTGTTCCTGTCCTGGTACTATACTGGAGCTGTTCTCTCCTCTTTCTCTTGGAGACAAGGACAACATGGAGAGGGAACAAGTCTGGAATTTTAGTAAGAAGGTTCCATTTTGGAAGTGGGAGGTGGGTAATGCATTGGTAGCCTGTCTGTGTGGATATGTTGCTCTGACACTGGACACTGGAGGCATTTTTAATAGTTGTTACTACCCTCTTTCTGTAGTTCTTAAAAATATAGCTTGGTGCACTTGCCTTATGTTCCAAGACAGCCTTTATCAGTTCTTCCACAGAAATAGAGATTGTTAAGATGCAGAGATGTCAGTGTCTTGACTTTTTTTTTTTTTCCACATCACTTCTGCTATCTTCCTCACTGAAGATGTCTTTTTTTAGCCTTCAAATATCTCACCAAGTGAAACATGTCAGTCTGTTTAGACTGTATCTTTGGTGTTACCCATACAGCCTGTCTGGTTTGAGCTGGGCTATATATGCATTGCTGAGGCAGTATGCAGGTTTTGCTGTTATTCTAAGTGTGCTTCAGCTCTATCTATTGACCATCTTGTAATGTGTTTTGGGCCTAGTCCCACCTGTAGAAGAAACAGTAGACAGACTCTAAGATTGAAGGGATGTGATAGTGTGGCTGATCTGCATGACTTCTTTAGTAGTACTGTATTGATACTCTGGTTTAAGTGATTCATTCTTGCTAGCATATCCCCTCAATACTCAAATCAGTCTTTCTTCCAAGACTAGATATGGAACAATCAAATAAGTGGTTTGCAGCAGGTCACTGTGGTCTGTTAGTGGAATAAATAAGATGGGAGAGGATGAGACTGACCAGCTACTAGTCCCATAGTTCTATAAATCTGTCTAAGTTCCTTGTTCTTTTTCTTGGCTACCATGCATCTTTGCTGGGGAAAGTACTATTTAATCCTCTGTAGTTGTAATGGTTGTTCATTGTCCTGGGAATTTTAAACTGGCAACACTGAATCTGCACACACCCCAGCACTTATGCATGCAACTTAATAAATCCTCTCATTCCTATGTACCATGTTTTAATGGGATGTCTGTAGTTACAATAGTTGGAAGTATCAAGACCATCCTTAAATTTCTTTTGAGAAGAGCTGAGCAATTTAGCAGCTTAAATGCTGACAGCCATTAGTAAAAAGCCAGCTCTGGTACAACCATTATTGGTCCTGAACTACCTGATGAACTGTAGCTGTTGACAAGGGACATTTAAGGGGTTTTGTTTCTAAAAGAGGTTACTGCTTCTCTAGTAACTTTATTTTGGAAGCATCTGTGGCTCTCCATAAAGATGTGGAAAATACGGGCCAGTTCAAAGCTACTTTTGTAAGATGAGTCTTCATCTCTGATGCAGGTAGACTTGGTCAGAGGTGTTAGCATCAGTCTGCAGACTTGAGCTCAACAAGCAAACAAATGCATCTTTCATACATATAAAACTAATGAACTATTTCTTTTCAGCCGTGTCCTAAAGCCATCGATGATGTCTTTCAGTCAAAACTGAATGTGATTGGAGCAGTTGGCCTTGGTATTGCTGTAATAATGGTGAGTTCCAAGATTAAAGGGTAGCTGCATGGCCAAGGGTACTTAATACACAAGTCTATTGAACAACCCGTGAGTTGTTCTTTCCTTTACTTCTTCCCCTCCTCATCTGAGGAGGGGGAGTGAGAGAGCGGTTGTGGTGTTCAGTTGCCCAGCACTGTAAAACCACCACAGTCCTTTTTGGTGCCCAACGTGGGGCTCGAAGGGTTGAGATAA
>CM021765.1:77330148-77342237 GCA_011076525.1 Nettapus auritus | reverse complement strand
ATATTAAGGAAATATTATTAATTAACAATTCAACTAAAGGGAAAAAGGGAAAGGGGAAAGGGAGGGGGAAAGGGAACAGCAAAACAAAACAAGTAAAGGCTATGTGGAAGAGCAGAGGAAAGAAATTATTCTCTACTTCCCACAAATGAGCGATGCCTGACCATGTCCTTGAAGCAGGGCCTCAATGCACGTAGCCGGTGTTCGTGAGGAGGACAGACGTTTTCACAATGAAAGCCCAACCCTCCCCTCTTTCTCCTTTTTCCTCCTTTAATTGCTGAGTGTGACATCATATGGTATGGAATATCCCTTTGGTTGGTTTAGGTCAGCTGCCCTGGTGATGTTTCTTTCTCACTTTTTTGCCCACCCCCCAGGAGGGTTAGAGAAAGTCCTGATACTGTGCCAGCACTTCTCAGCAGCAGACACAACAGTGGTGTGATAATGCTGCTGTTCTAGCTACAAGTGCAGAGCATGACACTGTATGGGCTGCTGCAGGGAAAGTTAACATCCCAGCCAGACCCAGTACACACCTGACAATGCAGTCTGAGCCCATTCCACTAATGATAAGTACTGGCAAAATGAGGGTGTCTCACAGCTTTGAGGCAGCTCAGCAGGTGGGGCATGGCTAGGACTTCCCAACTTCTGCTTTGGATTCCAATCTGCTTCCTTGTAGCTTTAGCAGTGGCAAAGTTGTATTAAGTGAGGGTGGTGTATGGAAGGTGAAGATATATTGGTCATGTTACCAGACAAATCTTAATCCTGGTTATCTCTCAGGGATTCTTTATTTTGTTTCCTTTCTAATTGGAGACTCTGCTAGAGGTGTGAAATAAGTGTGCTATAAGAAAGCTTGCACTTGTTTGACTTCTCTGGAGGAAATGTGATATAGATGCAAGAAAGTACGTTGAAGATTTCTAAAGAGACTACAACAGTACTTAGCTTTATTCTATTTTGAAGTCCTTAGGGAGAAGAGGATTGGTGAGAATGGACCAAAACTTTGGGATGTAAGGGAAAGGAGGGGCAGGGACATGAACTGCAGAATAAAATTTTAACTTGCTCTTTAAGCAAGGAAGACAGGCTATGCAGCTATGCTTGGGAACATTTTGATTAAAATGTTCCCCCACAATTCCTAATGAATTTGTTTTCTTTACAGATTTTCGGCATGATATTCAGTATGGTTCTTTGCTGTGCTATCCGCAGAAACAGAGAAATGGTCTAAGAGCTAGAAATCCAAGACCCCTGCACTATAAAATCTTTGTCACTAACTCTAGCGTTCTCAAAGCATTTCTAAAAAGTTATATATTTGTTACCTTTTTAATGCTTTATTTGGTACTGATGTAGGTTTGCTTTTTATGCTATAGGTTAAAATGATAAAGGTATATCTGACTCAAGACAAATATTGTACATAAAATATCTGACTTTCTTGAAACTTATGTAATTTGGATGTAATTTATGTTGGAGACAATTTGATACTTAATAAAGAGTAAGATGTATTGTATGTTTGGGGGAGAGTTGTTGATGCCCTACTCCTGCAAGTGTACAAGGCCAGGCTGGATGGGGCTATGAGTAACCTAAGTGGAGAATGTCCCTGTTTATGGTGGGGGGTGCTGGGACTAAATTACTTCTGAAATCCCTTTCAACCCAAACCATGCTGTTATTCTATGTCTATTAATCATACTGTTTGATGTGTAGCATGAATTTGAGCTTGCATAACGTGTGTGTTCAATCACTGGGGTTTTAGCATAACACAGGAAATAACTCTGATATCAATGCCTTATTTGAAGAAGATTGCAAAGAATGCAAAGATAACTGTTCATAGTCTACTTTATCAGTGCGTACAATTCCTTTCTCTGATGTATGTATATATATATGTCTAATGTTACTGATGTAATTTATTTTTACTCTCGTCTTCACACAGGATGGTAAAGGATGACTGTCATACTGGTGATATGCAGGCAGTGGTACTCTGATGCAAACAGGCTGGGCTTTCTGCTGTAGCCAGGTGGGCTTTCTTATATCAGCCTGCGTGCTGACATGACCGTGGCATCTGATGTGGCCTCAGTCTCTTGACAAGGCAGATTCCCATAATGTGTGCTCATAGGATTTTTCTTAGTAGCTGGCTTTGTGCTTTGTCTCTCCAAAGCCTGCAAAGTACAGTCTCAAGGGCTTATGGAATGTGTGTCAAATCTCAAACTTCCAAGTGGCGGGGGGGGGGGGCAAAAGAAGTCGGTGTACTGCTCTGCAGTCACTGCTTACAGTAGCAACTAGAACTGTGGCTATCTTGTTTCAGTCTAAAAGTAGATGTGGGAGGGAGCAGAGATGTTATTTTGGAAACCCTAGCTAAAGAATTGCCCATTTTCTTTTCCTGTAATTCCAATCCTAAATGGCCTTTAAAAGTATTTTCTTTAAAACATCTCCTGATGGGGGCTGCCTAAAACCTCAGCACAACTTGCTGGTAAGGTCCTATACCTGTATTCTATGTTCCTGTCATGTAAAACTTCATCTATGTTCCTAGAGATTTATGATCTTTGTACTTTGTGTACTATAAACTTCTTGGTAGTTCCAACCTTTCTCTGGTAAGGAAGCTCTCACAATGAGAGATGTTAGGACTGTGGAGGGTTGCAGTCTGGCTGTAGCTATAGACTAATGATTGGATGTCTTACCTTTGTGTTGCAGTTGTCTAAGGACTTAGGTGGCATGTCATACAACTTTCCTCTGTAATATTTTGCACTATTCTATTTAATAGTACTTTCTTTAAAAAAAAAAAAATCAATTAATAAAAAGATCAAGCTGGAAAGCATGCTTTTCTTTGTCGTAAAGACTTGAATGAACTGAGCTGCAGGCTTAGCACCTCACCTAATGAGGTGGGTTTGTGTAACAGCATGAGTGCAGCTGGTTAGCATCAGCTATAGTGGAAGCTCTCATACTGACAGAGAAGTCAACTGAATAGCCGGAAGAGTAAGCTTACACCTCCCACTGTTGCCTTTTCCTACAGGAGCTGAATTTAGATTTCCTGTGTGCATTAATCTCTACTTCACCACATTGCCTTCTTAACTATGGTGTTTCTGGTAACATTTCACACTGCAGTGATGCCAACCCCATCCTTTTTTTACTATGGGCTACAGGTGCAAAACCTTGTTGCAGTCCTCAGACCTGCAGGCTGGTATGGAATCAATATTTCTCAGAAACAAATGCTTCTGAAGTTGACTTCAAGTAGCAACTGGGTCCATTTTCCTGAATAACTTGTTTTTAAGTGATGACAATGCTTTTTTTAAAAAAAAAAAAGTTTGTAGCACTGACTCTGAGCAGTGGGAGGGTTCACATCTTCAAATCAGGTCAGGATTATCTTGAATCTGGAGCAGAATACTGCGTTAAATAGTAATATGTAGAGTCTTAGGAGTACAAAAGGGATAACAGATTTTCTGTTAAGGGGCAATGGGGACTTACACTACTGAAGGAAAAACACTGCATTTGAGGCAATGCTAGAGTGAATTTTTTTCCATGCAGATGCTATGTCAGAAGCGACTAATGTTGTGAAGGAAGTGTGAAGTGAGTCAGGACACTTAAGTCCACTGTTAAGAAAGGTCTGTTTTGGGTGGCTGACTCAGCAGAGGAACAAGTACTGTTTCATAAGGCCTGGAGGAAAAAGATGCTGGAGGTGGAATGTGGTATCTATTGTGAAGTCTATAGCATAAGGGAAAATGTGCAAGAGTTAAAATACTTTGCATCTTTTTCACTATCCAAGCTATCAGCAACTAGAAGAAAGGAAAAAGCTATAAGTAGCTTTATTTACAGAAGTAAACTGATTTTTTTCAGTTAAGTACATGTGGTGCTAATCCTTTGCACTGAATTTGCTTAACATGGAGTGATATTGTGGCCAAATGTCACTCTATATATTTACGTATGGGAAATCTTTGTGGATAGCAAAGAGCTGTGGGATAACAGCAGCCCTGGTCTAGATACTTGCTTGGACTGGGATACCACAAGAGTTGTTAACTGATCTTGGGAATAAGTCCTATGTCAGGCAGTAACATAAAGCACTGCCTGTAGCGCTGTCAAATGGATGATGCGCAGAGATTGCACAATGCCAAAATGCATGTGGCAAAATGGCAGAACACAGCTTGCTGCTGGTTTCTGTTTTGTGTGTATGGAGGCTTTGTTGGGTTTTGCACTGTATTACTCTGAGGCTGCTGTCAGCTTTGCCTGTTTTCCATTGCTGTGAAGAAAATAAGTGAAGATAAAGCCAAACCACTAAAGTATATGGCTATTAATTTCTTTTAAACTAGCCAGGGACAGTGGGGAAGAATAAGTGTACAAAATACAGAAATTTGTACCAGGAAACAGCATATCTGCTGCTACAAGCTCAAGAAAACAGATGTTTAGCCAAGTGGCAAGGACTTTATAAAGTTCTTGGGAAGACTGGATCCAGGGATCTGAGGTATTTGTACCAGAAGAACGATACTTTAAAATCAGACCTAGCCTGCCTCAGAAACAGTCTCAAGCTTGCTGTGCGGCCAGCAATATTGGAAGAAGGTAGGGAGAAGCTGGCTTTCCACAGGAACAGGATGTATCACTGGGAAAAGAGCTTTTCTTTCTAAAGTACAGCTGGGAAAAACTTCTGTATTCCACCATGCTGTCATTTTAAAGGAGTCCTCACACCAGAAATAGAATTAAGTATAATAAAAATTATAATGGGTCCCTGAAATGTAGAAATGGGATGTGGGAAGAAGCTGACAGTAGTGGAAAGAAAGGTGCAAGCCTAACAGATAGGGAGGGAGAATATATTTAACCGGACTTTTTTTTTTTTATAAACTTGAAATCATCAGCTCATGTTCTGACTATTTCAGCAATTAATAGACTTGTAAAGGGTGGAGAGAAGCTGTAGTTATCTATGGGTGATTTGGGAAAGGAGTTGCTCCAGTAGCAAAAATAGGGATTTATGTTGACAGGTTATCTGGATCAGGACTATCCTGTGTCCCCTCCACCCATCAGGACAAAAGACTATGAAATGTTTGCATACAGTTTTTAGGAATTGCTCATACATCTCCAATACTCCGGTGTTTTCTGGATAAATCTGTGGTCCAAGTGCATGTCACGGAGCTGGGCTAGGACCAACTGGGCAGGGGAAAAAAGTGATGAGGACTAAGATGCTGGTCACAAAAGTGAGTCAGATTGATGTCTCATGGTTCTGGGAGGGCTTGGTGAGGGGGTTGCTGTCCCTCAGGGACAGCTGCTTGTCCAGCTGAGGAGAACATGCACAAGCATGAACTCAGCACAGTCCAGGCTGGGTTTCACTGTGCTTCTATGTTTAGAAGGTGGTTTATGCCTACAGCCGCTGTATAATTAAGATGATTATAAATTAGCTACCTCTTCAGTTTCTGCCTGTTGGCAGCTCTGAAGAAATGACCTAATTTGAACTGTCAGCATTGAGGACCTTGAACCCTATCAAAAGTCACTTTTAAATGAACCTAGAACATCTAGACAGCTGCCAGATTTTGCTGGCAATGATAAAAATAGATTTGTGAGATTTTTTCCACTGCTGGACACAGGCTTCCACATGCATGGCTCCTACAAAATGAATCCACAAGGCAGCTATTCATGGCACTTGAATGCTTCTCTTCTCTGTCTATTTAATGTTGAATAGATATTCAGGCTGAGAAGTGACCTTTTATGCCTTGTTCTCAACATTGACATTTAATCCTAACTTGCCACGCACTGGATGGCTGTGCTTCTGCTGCTCTGTCCTACTGAAGAAATGGCTTCTGCTGCATCAACGTTAGTATGGCAGGTCCTGCTGATAATGAGGAGTTTGTCTTGAGATGCTGCTCTGGGGCTTGGAACAAGGAAGGAATATGGGTGGAGGAGAGTCAGGGAAGCTGAGCTGCTTGACAGGTTTTTCAGCTTGAAAAGGGGTGAAGCCTGATGCAAACTGCACCTTCAGCTTATGCACATGCCGCCTCTGCTTGTGGAAAGCTGAGGCAGCACTGAGCAGCCTTTTTCAAAGCCACAGTCTCACCTCAGTGCTGCAAATGTTTGAAAGTTGTAATTAAAAGAATCCATCTAAATGCTATCCTTGACATTCCTCAGCTGCTGGGGTTCCTCAGTCTCTGTCATTGCTGCCTCACCCTGTGCTCCAGCATGGTTCCACTCACAGAGGAGATGCTGAGCAGAGCGAGGGGCCAGAAAGGGGGGCTGGCACCTCAGAATGTCAGGTGACATCCCACCATCAGGCAGTGGATGCTCAATAGAAGTTACTGTTTTGCCCCTTCTTGTATGGGACTCATTAATCCTTTGCGATTCACTGTGACTTTATTACCAGTGAATTTCTATTTTTCTATATTTTTCTTAATTTTCTTGGAGGCCGTGCAAGCGTTCAGATTTTTTGTGGGACAGAAAGGAATTTTCTTCACACTCCCATCTTTCTCACACAATCTGTGGCTTCCTCCACGCATAGGTGAAGGTTCTTGCATGGTGTGCACATTAAAAGAAAATCATGAAAAGAAAGGAAGTTGGCAAATATAATTTAAATGTATTGAAGAGAGGACAGAGACAAAATGGCTTTCTATTTTTGGTAACTTTCTCACAGGTACTGAAAGGCTGCTATTAGGTGAGTGTGTGTCTCCCCTCCCCACCCCAGTCTCCTCCAGTTTGGACAAACACCAAAACTTCAGCATCTTCTCACAGTGCGTATGCTTCAGCAAGCTGACCATCTCAGTTTTCCTCCACTGAGCTCGCTCCAGTTTGTCAATGGCTGATATTAAGGGGGCCCAAAACTGGGCACTGTATTTTGGATGTAGTCTACTAAGTGCTCACAAGCCAGATATTATGATTTTCTTTAATCCACTATTTATATAGCCTGCAGATGTAGCCTGGGATGCTGTTGGTGTTCTTTGCTGCCAGGACATGCTCCTGGCTTATGTTCAGCTTGCTGTCTACGCAGAGCTGCCCCCACACCAAGAGCCTTCTCAGCAGAGCTGCCCCCTTCCTGACCTGGCAGTCCTCAACCTGTAGTGGGGCTACTTCTTCCCAGGTGCAGCGCTTTTCAGTTACCCTTGTTGAATTCCATAGGGTCCTTGTTGGCCCATTCCTCCAGCACATCTATTTCTCTGCATGACAGCCCTGCCCCTAAGCATGTTGACTGGTCCACCCAGTTTGCTGTAACCTGCAAGCACAGGGAGAGTGCAGTCCATTATCTCTCTAAGATTATCAATAAAGATGTTAAACAGGACAGTTCGCTGCAGGCACCTGCAGTGCCCCACTTGTTATTGACCTCACTGAAAATTAATTTCTCTTTATGCACCTGGAAACCTGTACCACTTGTGGGCTAACTAAGGATTTGTTCCTGACAGATGCAAGTGCACTAAACATAGGGAAAATACCTCACCACCCTTCTGGCAAGATCTTTAACAATCATCTTTAACAATCATCTTTTACCTAGGACAGTTGTCTGTTGTTCAGCTGCTTTCTGAGAAGAGAAGCTGTAGACTTTGCGCTCTGGCTCTCCCTTGTGATGCTCTGGTCAGTTAGCACCCAAGGTTAGATCAACCATACTGCTGAAAACCCATAAGTACCACAAAAATGCTTGTTTTTTGAAGGATAGAGTGCTCATGATCAAGAATGTTATAATGGAAAAAGAAACAAAACTGAAGGTGGAAATGGGGCAGAAAGCTGAACCACCAGTAAAGGCGCCATTTGCCAAACTGTTCCCATCGAGGCCCCTTTGTCTTTGGTGGGGCTGCTAATCCCATATGCCAAGGTCCACTAGAAAGAGTAAATTTCTCTTCTTAGCAAGGAGCAGCTTAGATCCACCCTTGGCTTAGCACTGCAGTTATTAAAAGCAGGTTTTGCTGCTATCAGTTCCCCTTCCTGATCCTGTCAGTGTATCTTGAAAGCTGCTTCCTGTGTTTTCCCTGCTGGGCAAATGTGAGCTACCACAGCCCTTCCCATACAGGGAGCCACTCACTTCCACCAGCATTGTTAGGTTGTGAGCAAACCTTCCCTCCCTCTGAGCTTCTGCAAGGACCCTCTCTGCTCCTGAGGTAAATTTCTATTAAAAAGTTTAGAAGTTTTCCTTCTAGAAATATTCTGCTTTACAAGGTGTGTCACATTTGCCTGTAAAATAAGCCCTGTATCTACTATTCTCCATTCATATTCTTCCACGTGTTTTGTGATCAGGCCCTGTTACATATTATGGTTAGAGTTTAAACGTCTGGGATGGAACTCTTGATGCTGCTTGCCTCAAGTTGATTTTTTTCGTATGAACCAACGTTTCAGCAAATTTCAAATATTGTAAACAAGGAGCTTGGGGGGGGGGGGGGGGATGAAGGTCTAGCAACCATTTAATGGATGTACCCCCTTTGTTTTGTTGGTAATGGGGGTGTGAAGGGCTTTTTTTTTTTTTTTTTATAGATAGATAGATAGATAGATGGATGTGCCTATTGCTTTTTAGAAAGGAAATGAGCACGGTTTCTAGGAAATACCTTCATCTGTATATTCCTGCTGGACCTGGAGCTGACTTCACCAAAGATCTGTGGCACCTAAGCACGTACCTAGCGCTAGAAGTGCGCAACTCAAAATCTTCGCCTACACTTAGCCCAGCACACACCTAACATCTATAGATAACCATCAGGCTTTTCCAGGGAACATCAGCAGTGCTTTAATGCCAAACAGATATTCTCAGCCTGGTCGGAGCTGGGTAGGGCGTCTCTTGCCTCGGGCTCCCCCTGGAGGAAATGGCCTCACCTGCTCCCCCGGGAAGGTTGCTGCTGTGTGTCTGCTTATGGACACCTGTGGTGTGCCCAGAGGACAGGACATAATGCCCAACTCCAGAGGCTAATGATGCATTTTCCAAGAACACGACAGGAGGGAGGTGCCCCAAGAGCTCCCTGTTAGCCAAAGGACTTAACATCTCCATCCCTCACACGCACACACCTCTCCAGATAGATGCCCCAGTTCTGGTCTGTGTGCTATTGGTCATGTGCTGCATGGAGGAGAGCAGGCTCTCTGCCCTCCTTAGGGCATCTCCCTGTGAGCTAAAATCTGAAAGCATCAGGCCTGGCACACCCATTTCAGGCTGCCACAAAGCACCCAGGCTCCTGAAGCATGTCCTGAGGTGTAAGTCTTTCAGGAATGCCTGCAAATATCCCTCTGCTCCTATTTGCTGCCTCCAGTGAGACAGCACACTGGAAATTTACTGGTTTCATTCTGAGTTACCTAGTCTTTTCCCCGCCCACCCCTAGGCTTGGCAATAAAACACAAACAAAACACATCTAGCAAGACTTAAAGCAAGGCTTGCCCTTAGGAGGAGTGTGGGAACACAAGGTTGCAAGGGAAAACCATAAAAGCAGTCCTAGTTTGTGGTTAACCTCCTTGTACCTCACCCAGCAGTACCTAGCCTCCCCTGGCAGCGAATATTGCTGTTGCCGAGACACTTCCAAAAGCCAGGGTACCTTGCTCTGGAGTAATTTGGAGTTAGGGCCATCAAGGGGGACAGGCATTTTGTATGATTGCTGGTGGTTTCCCATCCCAAGTGCCCTGTTGCTTATCTCAGGAGGGGAGGTATCCGCTGTATAAAAGCTACTGTTTTGGCTTTGGGAATTTTTTCTCCATCCCTAGTCAGCTGTTCTGGTTAACCAATTCATATTAATTCCCTCACCTTTACACTAAATACTCCATGGTCACATTGTAAAACTTACTGTCTTGGGTGTGTTGCTAAGTTGCTATAGAGACTACACAAGACACAACAGAGCAACATGCCAGATGCAGAAACAGCTTGCTGTGCTGCAACCCTGAGAGCAGGTCTTCTCATGCCCACAGCTTCGTCAGTGTTCTGGTGTTGCAATATGCAGAACAATTTGACATTCAGAGAGAGGCATAACTTCGCAGCTCAGTGGTTATAGCGCTTCCTGGAGCTGGAAGAAGGGAGATACCAGTTCCAAGAGTGTTCCTGCATTTTATACAATGACCTCTTTTATAAGGAAATATTATAGAATATTTATAGAATATTCTATAGAATATTATAGAACAGCCAGGTCTCCGCATTGCCAAGATGGTTCAGTGAGTGTGGGGGTTCAGTGAGTGTCGGGGTTATGCTCTTTGCTTAGGGACAATTTTGATTTTTGTTGTTTTGTTTCAACAGAAAAATTAAGAACCCCAGAGTAGCCAGTGAACTTTCTTTGTGCCAATCCTCAAATGTGCCATGCAGAAGCTAGTGGAATTTCTTCAAAATATGCTAACCACTATAACCCCAAGTGGATAAGTAGGGGTCAGTGTCACCATACAGTTCTTCCACCCCACTTCCCTTTCTGGCATCAAAGTAAGGGAATGGAGAAAAACTATAGATGGAAGTAAGGGTCAGAGTTAGAAACAGAGTGAGGAGGACAAATACAGAGCACAAATATGGGATAAACTTGTACTCAGGAGCAGAGAATAAATTACATTAAGATTACAATCTCATGTGATGCTAACATGAAAAACATGAAAGAAAACTGATTAATGTATTCATGCACTGTGATATAGGTCTGCAAGACCTCTGCTTCCCTTTTGGCAGCACACTGAAGGTGCTAATATCAAGGAACTCAAGGAAGAGAAGGAATGACCTCGTGATGAAGACAAAATGATGTCCTCAAAACTAGACAGAGCCTCAGCTTTAGGCCCAGAGTGATGTGGGGCAAATCACACACCTGACCTCTTACTGTATTCCTCATTTTCTATGTGTCTTAGGTAAAGTACTTAACTTTTCTGCAGTGCTGGGCACACATGACAGCAATTGAAGTCTCTAAGAGCAATGCACAACAAAACATTGCACCTCCTGGAGAATTACGGCTTTATTGTCTTAGTTCAATGCCAAGTACTTATACCTGAACTTAACAATTTTTGTGCCTGAGCTCCCAAGCTGTAAAGGAAAGATACAGAAGAGAATTGCAGTAATGGTGCCTATTCCTGAAGGGTATTATGTGAATATTTTCACATCTGTGGGATGCTCACCAACAATGCTATGTGCGTCATCAAAATGCCACATGGGAATTATTAACTACTCAGTGAGGAAGTAAGATTACATGGAGTAAATATGGCCTCCATCACACCCTGGCTGAAAAGACACAAAAAAATCCAAATTAGTGGCTACTCACTGGCTGAGGCACACGTTCTGAGCTAAAATAGTCTTTAATTACAAGATCACTCACTATTATAATGCATAGGCACAAAAAAAGGCTGAATACAGGTTGCACCTCCACAGCAACTTTTCCTAATTTTTGAATGCTCAGCTCTATTATCTTAAATCATTTTCTACTGTCTTTTGACATGCAATACCGATGCTCTTCAAAGCATTGTTCTTCCCTCTCAGAAGTGGCTATGTGAGGCCCCGTTACTGGTGTGTTCCAGTGGTTGCACATCAAATGTGATCTGTGTATTGTCTAAGCTGAGTGTTGGTTTTCTGCCTGCCAGCTCTTCTGCAAGCAGAATACTTTCCATTTGGTGTGCATGTGCCAGTAAAAATGTCCTACAGAGTTCCAGACTCACCTCTGAACCCTCTCCGAATAACTGTTTGCTAACAAAACCATGTTGTGGCTACTTTTGTACAAATACCTTTGAGGACAAAAAGTGCTCCTGGAACAGAAACCTAATTTATCTGATAATCATAGAATTACAGAATGGCTTCGGTTGGAAGAGACCTTAAACATCATCTAGTTCCAATCCCCCTGCCATGGGCAGGGACACCTTCCACCAAATCAGGTTGCTCAAAGTCCCATCCAGCCCGGCCTTGAACACCTCCAGGGATGGGGCATCCACAGCTTCTCTGGGCAACTTCTTCCAGTGCCTCACCATGTTCATAGGAAAGAATTTCTTCCTAATATGTAATCTGAATTTATCATCTTTCAGTTTAAAGCCATTACTCCTTATTCTATCACTACACCCCCTGACAAAGAGCCCCTCCCCATCTCTCACATAGGCCCCCTTTAAGTACTGGAAGGTTGCTATATGGTTTCCCTGGATCCTTCTCTTCTTGACGATGTGTGGACTCAGAGCACCTAGAATATTCCCCCTGACAGCATCATATTCATATGGTCAGTTTTCAGAGTGGAAAAGGGAGTCGT
>CM021765.1:77312879-77330048 GCA_011076525.1 Nettapus auritus | reverse complement strand
CTGTGGTTACGGTTACTCAGCCTGGGAGGGAGGAGAGACAGCAAGGGTGTTGGTCTCACCATTGCCCACACACTTATTTACCAAGAGCTAAACTCACAGGAGGAGCCTTTGCCACCACACTGGAGCCAGCTCAAGCTCCAGATGAAATGCTCCTAAAAACAGGATTCACAAAAGCCAGGGCTGCTGACCATGCAATCACAAAAATCAGCCAAAAGGAAGCATCAGAGTGTTTTAAGTCCCTGTAGGACTTAGCTACCATCCTCCAGGCTGGAGGGAGGCACTTTCTCCTCCTGGTTTTCACATTTGCCATCACCTCCTTTCCAAAATGCCAGCAGTACTGCTGGGAGACCTTATATGTTAAAATAGTCGAGCATCTGCTGGAAGAGGGATGGTATTGCTTTATCTCCCAAGGAATTCACACCCAGTGCTCCAGGTTGTGTGCCCCGCCCACTGAACCAGGCTAGCTCACGCTTGGAATAGAAAGAGCTGTTTTTTGCAGGGAATTAAGAAAGCAAGGACACAGAAAGCAGACTGAGCATAACCCTGAACACAAAGTGAGTTTGGGTACTTACTGGTGCAAGGTTTCTCCCTCTCATCCCATGACTAATTGCGTGGTTACCCCAGGATGTTGGGAGAGGTGTAAGACCACATTGCACTCCTCATCACACTCCTAATTCCTAGCCACCACCATTATTCAGCAAGTCCCTTGAAAGGACACCTCTGGACATGCACAGCTGGTGCTGGTAGTCTGATGCAACCCATGGAGTTTCCAAAGCTTCCTTTTCAGAGAAAAGCCTCAACTTAGGGGGGCTACTTGCCCCACCACTGTTAGCTTTTTCCTCCCCCAGCATCTGCAGAGGGTCTGGGGCAAACACCTCTGTTACAGCCTTCTGAGAATGCCTGTTTTCAGTCACTTTTTAACCACAGCTAATATAGATGCTAGTCCCCCCATGAGTCACCCACTTGTCGCTAGTACAGAGGCTTTCCCATGGGAGCAGCACAGAGCAAGCCTCTTCCATGCTGAGGCAGGGAGATGGGGATTCCCTCTCCATTTCCTCTCTTTGTGTAAAAAAGTTTAAAAACAGTATTATAAGTCAGAGGAATGACTTAGTAAAGCAGCTTGGAGAGGGTGGGAAGCCTAGTTTTAAAAAAGGAAAAAAAAAAAAAAAAAAAAAAAAAAATAATTGATAGACAGGCTGCTATTTATCATCCATACACAAAAGGCTTTTCTTCCTGAGCCATTAACTAAATGAATCAGCAGAGAACATGCTTCCAGATGCATTGTGCAGTGTTTCTGCAGAGCACAGTCACATCTTGCCCCTCCTTCAGGGCTCAAAGGGCACACATCATTCTGTTACTGGAGGAACGCTGCACAAACAGGTAGGTGCTTTCCAAACTGGAAGATTGCTGCAAAAATAAACCTTGTCTGCTCTGCGGACAACAGCAAACAGAAATTATGGGAAGTATTTTCAGCCTTTGTTGTCTCAAATGGAGCAAGGGTAAGCAACCTCACAGGCAAAACAACCTGCCTCTGTGTGTAGGATAGGGGGTATCAGCAGCACACAGCTCACACACCAACTCAAAATTTATGGCAGCCCCAAGCCGTGGCAGTGCCTGTGTGAGGTGTCAGCTTTCACAGAAAGTTTCTGCTCCTCCAAGCACCTCTCACCAGCCCCAGCAGGTGAAGCT
Source organism: Nettapus auritus (assembly GCA_011076525.1). Lineage (NCBI taxonomy): Eukaryota > Metazoa > Chordata > Aves > Anseriformes > Anatidae > Nettapus > Nettapus auritus. The sequence continues at coordinate 77,328,359 of CM021765.1, read as the reverse complement.
GGCACAAGAGCAGACACACCTCTTCCTGACAGCCTCACGAGATGTGCTCCAGCCACTGTGCCATGGCCATTTTGCAACTCAGGACCTGGACTCAGGGATGAGACCTCCAACTAAGGGTCTTGGGGTAACTTTGATGTTGGTTCCTTCTTCCCTGACAGCCACTCAAATTGAGTCATTGTCCAGAAGCCATTCACTTACAGTGAAGGCTATTAGGGCATTGCTAAGGCTTTAGACAGACCCAAACGCTCCCCAGCAAAGTGAGAAGACAAACTGAGAGGATGGGTATGTAATATTTCAGCATACCAATCCTAGCATAAAAATCCAGATTGCAAACAGTGCCCCAGCACCGTGGCTGGTCCCCCTCACCCTTGCAACCCAATCCATGATTCACCCCTTGGAAGAGAGCTGCAGGGAGCCAGCAGGAAGGGATGCAAAGCAGCAGCAGCTGCAAGAGAAGCAGAGCTGTCATGTAGGCATAGAGATATTTGTAACTAGCACTGGAGCAGGTCACAGGCTGGGGATGCTCATCACCGCATGGAGGGGATCACATAACATACCTTTTCATATCTGTTCCGCCTCTCCCTCTTTCTGATTATCCTCTCTTCTTGGCACTCTTTCTCTGGCCTTCTCCCACCAGTGTTTATGCACTCCTCTCAGAGCCAAAATTACAGTAGTTCAAAGAGACTCTGGCCACCTCTCTTCACCACGTATCACGGCATTTTAATTTTTGGACACCTCCTGGAGCTGTACATGGTGTAAGGAAGACTGGCCATAAATAAGTGGAGCAGAGCCTTTTGCCCAGGCTCCTGGGCAGGCAGGTGTGACCGCCATGCATGAGCACACACGGTTGTCCAGCACACAGAGGTGTGTCAGGGCACAACCTAACACAACTTCTCTTCTGCATATCTTGCTGTGGCATGCCCAGAAGAAAAGGGGGAAAATATAAAAGTAAAAAACAAACAGAAATGGGTAAAAAAACCAGCTTCCCTATGAGGCTGTGTTGAAGAGGCAGCAGTGTTAAAGGTAAGAAGAAAGGTAGGGGGGAAAACATCTTCCCACAGATAAAGAAAGGGAGACCAGTTTTCAGACCCAGAAAACACACAGAAGCTTCACTAACGCAGCAATGATCTCTGGAAGAGCTGTGCTCCCTCTTCACCCCCAGGACCAGTAGGCAAGGTGGACCTAAAGTGTACACTTTGCAGGTAAATAGGGTTTGGCTTTCTCTCTTGTTCACATTTTGCTCATAATTCCTGAAAAGAAACCCAAAAGGGACATTAACTCCTCTTTTATTTTTAGGTCCTGTAAAAATATATAGTAAGCATAGAAGAGACAAGAAGCATCCCAGATGCCTATATATAACCAGAATTTTTAAGTTCCTGGGTACTTACAGATGCCTTGCCATAAAATCAAATAATTTATTTTGCAGTTCATTTCTCCAGCAACAAAACCGTTGGGTTGTTTATTGGAAGCCTGGTCTCTGAAGCTGCTGGTGTAAAAGTGAAGATTTACCAACTCTTGTCTGATGAGATCGTGCAGATGTTGGCACATGGGACACACAAGAAGGCTAAGCAATGCGTCTGGGAGTCCTTCTGTGCTGGTTTTAATGACTTATGCCATGCATCTTATGCTCTGCATACCCATTTGGCATATTTATTATCGGTTCTGAAGATATGATTATCATTAAGCTAAATGAGGTATCATAGGTGTGTGTCCATGCTTGCCAGCATTTATCCATGAAGATACATGGTACTGCCAGATAATGGATTTATTCTCCACCAGTACTCTTCTTAGCAAAATATATTTATAATTTATTTATATTTACAATAATGTATTTATAATATTTAATAAATATAATGTTTAAAATATTTATAATCATTTATTTATATTTATAATAATTTTATAATAAGTAATATTGCTTAGCAATGCAATATGAAGAAAAATAAATATCATTCAACATTATATTATTTTTCTCATGTTATTTATAGCAATCTTTATAATAAGTGATATGAATGGGAATTTCAACTGCTAAGCTGAATAAACACTGATACTTTCTAATACATCCCACTTCACAGGAACTATGAAATCTGTAAGAAAATATTTTTCTTGACTAAAACGAGTTACTTCGTGTTTTTTTTTGTTCATTTGTTTTTGTTTTTATGTACTCTTGAGCCTTCTTGAGACTTGACATGTGAAGAAAGTACATAAAAAACAAACACCTCTCTCCCCCTGCCCCCAAAAAACAGCATTTGTAAAATGTACCCAGTCCTACTAGGAGAAGTTGCAGCAGGGGGAACAGTACAAGGACACAAAGTGATACGATTTCAAGATACTAGTGCAATTGCTGTTGCAGATGTAACAGACAAGATCATGGCATTATACAAGCCTCTTCACATCAGTACAGGGCCTGGCACAGAGCCACAGGCTGTCCCTGTTTTCGCCAGTGACAGTGCCACTGGTTAAAAAAAATAAAAAAAATAAAAAGTTGCATGTGTACCCGTAAAGTAAACTGTTTAGCTCCAGTGAAGTCAGCAGAACCACAAAAGGGATGAATCTGGCATTCTGTATACAGTTGCGTACCTACTCTTTCTTCCAGCTATTAATGTAAAAATATCTATTAAAAACTTCAAACCAAATTAGACTTGACAAATACAAGCATGGAAATGAATCAAGCCATTTAACTCAAACCAGAGATACCTACATTTTAACCAAAAGTTTGAATACAAAAGATTTTCCATTTCAATAATTTGACTATGCTCATTCAGTCCTAATTCTTCATGAGATTAAATCACACTGCGCTTAAGTGGTCCTAAAATCCCATATTACATTTTCATGGGGAGTGGCACAGGCAGAATGTGCAAGTTCACCACATAACTGTGCCACCAAACCACATCCAAAAGGCATATTTCTGAAATTATTTGTTTTAAAAAATAAGAAACATATATTTTAGAGTAAGAGAAGAGGCAGGTAGGAGCAGATGGCTGGCATTCTGTTGTTCTTGTCCTTTTCATCTCCTGGAAGGGTTGGTTTTGGACCCAGGCAAGATACATAACTAGCCCTGGCTAAAGAGAATTCTGCAGTCATCACCACTAGGAGTTTTCAGAGCACACTTGTCATTGCAATGAAAACTCCTATTCACATCTCTTGGAAATATTGGTTTAGGCTATTCAGCTGCAGATGAGCGAAACAAATGTGAACTAATGCACATTCCCCACCATGTTCACAGCCTGCTACAGATCATAGAATCATAGAATATTCTGAGTTGGAAGGGACCCATAAGGATCATCAAGTCCAACTCCTTGCACCACACAGGTCTACCCAAAAGTTTAGACCATGTGACTAAGTGCATGGTCCAAACGTTTCTTAAATTCAGACAGGCTTGGTGAAGTGACTACTTCACTGGGGAGCCTGTTCCAGTTCGCAACCACCCTCTCAGTGAAAAATCTCCTTCTGATATCTAGTCTAAACCTCCCCTTCCTCAGCTTCACCCCATTCCCATGGGTCCTATCACTGGTGATAATCATCTACATATCATATACAGATAAACTTTTGCTCCAGAAAATGAAAATTCCTGAATCTCTGCTCAAATCTGTAGATTCATGGTATAAATCTGTTCCTGTCTATACTGCTCAGTCTTCAGCCACAGTGTACAAGCAGTGTTGTACAATACAATGAAATTTTTAAAAAAAAAAAAAAGAAAAAGAAAGAAAAAAGTGCACCAGCAGCACCCACTCCTGCCAAGGATCCTCTGCAACGGATTATAGAGAAATTGAAACAGAAGGCCTGACAATGCTTAATTTCATAGATTAGAATAGAGGCACATAGATTACTAATGTAAAAATGACTCAGGCCATGCCTGTGTCTGAAAGACAATAAAAAGACCTGGGGTTAAACTCAGAAAGTAGAAGAAATGCAGCTTCAGCTTCCTATAAGACAATGGTCTGCCCTCACAAGGGCACAGTGAGAACCTGACATATGTTTTAGCCACTCATCATATATCCCATACATTCAGATAGATAGAGCTCATTTGGAAACTGCAGTTCCTAGGGCTTGTAGCCATTTGTTTATGAGCCATGGTAAAAAAAACTCTTCACTTGACTCCTCTGCTACTACCACTGATGACTTCGACTTCAGAGACTATTTTATCTGTTTCCTAGGATGACAGTCCCAGGTAAAGCAGCAAACAAGACTATCCAACCAAGATCTCTTACTCTACTGAACTATTCTTGCTAACACTGCAGCTTGATATTCCTACAGTAAGATTTGCAGGAATGCGAGAGAAAAGCCACAGCTATGAAACATCCCATCAGATTAAACTGCAACACATCCTAACAGGATGCAGATGTAAATGCAAGGCATGCCCACATGAACTGTCTGCAGTTCCTGTTAACTGAAAGGGACAGTAAAATGTTTAACCCCTTTTTCAATAACTGAGCCACTTCAGAAGTAAGCTGTCAGGTCAGACCTAGATATGACAGCCAAGGATCTCATGAAAGTGGTACCCACCTACAGTTCAAACAGCACACAAACCCATTAATAACTGATGGAGATGTGGGTATATCACTGGCATTTATAGTTTTATATGGAAAATTAAAAAGTTAAGTCAATAATTACTACATTAGTTAAATTAGTAATTCAAGGCTAGCAAATACCAAACCCATAGTGGACTTCCCACAGTATTTCTTGCATTGTCTAGAATCCCTAAAACTATATGTACTTGCTTGAATTCCTCCCCCTTTTGTATGTGTCTTGCTCTTCCTGGTCTCTCTCCACACATATTCCATAATAACAGCCATACTTTAACTCTTGGATGATTGGGAATTTCTGCCTACCCAGGGGACTATGATGCCTATAGCAGTTATTTTCTTTCCGCATGCTCGTCAAGATTTGAATTCACTATGAAAAATAATGTAAGATTTAAAAATATATACACACACACACAGACCAGATGCATTTATTGAGTGAAATTTCCCTGCTTCTTTCCTCAGCAGGAAAATAAGCATGGCAACAAGAGGGGGAAGAACAAAAAAGATCCCCAAAAAAGAAACAAAAAAGTGCTTCTGTTGCAAATCATATTCTTGTCTCAATTCTTATTTTGCAGTTCAAAATAAGAATGTCTCCTTTTATTTGTTTCTCAGAGCATAGCATCAGTCATTAGTTTCTTCTTTAGTATCTGAAGAAAAAACATATTCCTAAGACAATGTGATCTCATCTTTACTCAGTATTGCCTGAAATTTTTCAAATGTTTTATGTTGTGAAATTAAATAAATACCCTCCCCCCCCTTTGAACTTTTAAGGCACAGGACACCTTCCAACAAAACTTTGTTTCTAAAGTAAGTCTGTAAATTGAAATCAAAACAAAAATCTATCCCTCCCCCTTCCCCTCTTCCTTCTCAAGAAGTTCTGCCTTAAACAAACATGTATACATCTCTGGAAATCTTAAAAATAATCAGTCCTGTTTATTCAGCTTACAACAGATGTCTGACAAAACAGAACTTAGTCACCTACTTTACTGACCACATTTAGTCACCATTTCTTAGAGATGAGTCTGAGAACTAGCTATTGGATAGTTGGGCCTGCCTGAGACAGAAAAAAGTTTAATTCCCATTCATGTCACAGTTTTGATCCCATAACTGCATGCAAAGGAGCTATTGCTGTCTTGGAACACCTATTCCAGCCCCACTTCTCAAAAAGAAAGCAAAAGCGTCAGCTGGTCTTTCAGTTACCAGCAATACTCTCTCCCTTCTTGCTGATGCTCTCTACTTCCTCTCTTTCAGCAAGGGATGTCAACTCTGGCTCTGTTTGGTGGCTCTGGTACGAACTCTGGCCTGGTGTTACTTCCTTCTGTTTTCCAGTATGTAGTATGGATCCTACTGTTGTTCCATTGGGCACTTGAAGGAAATATGGAGAGGAGGGCAGACAAGGCAGCTGAGTGTAGGAAGTTCGCTCTGAGAAGTATTGTCCTCCTGCTGTGCTAGAAGATGGTATTCGTGAGCGCGACTGATTCAAAAATGGAGCTCCCTGCATATAGAAGTCATTCCAGGGGACAGCCTGATAGGCAGTGATGTCTGCTGAAGAAAAGGCAAAAAAGAATAGTCAGAAGCATGAAAACAAGAAATTAGGATTAAAACCATGTATACATAAAAACACATTATGTTCTGCTTCTGACTGCATACTCAGTGCAAAACAGTATTAGTTATTCCTTAACGCTTTCTGCAGAGTTGACATGACATACTTATGAATGTTAATTCTGTTGTTTACATTGCAGCATATTTATCCAGAATATTGCTATAATGAAGGGAAAAAAAAAAAAAAAAAAAAAAAAAACACTCAAATCATAGCATTACAATAACCTAAAGAATATGATGTCACTTTAACACAGATCCCGGGTGTATGTAATGACATTAGAGAACTCCCCAAATTGCAAAACTGATTTGGAAAACAAGAGTAGGGGGGAAAAACAAAGCACGAGCTGGATACTTAATCACCACTTTCATTTATTAGAGCTGAAATCCAGGGAGTCAGAAATGTTGTTTTTTTTGTTTGTTTGTTTTGTTTTTCCTCCTTCAAATTTGTATATATTAATTCAACTAAATTGCTCACATACTTAAATAAGAATTTAAGGTGCATCTACACTAACAGTTTTTCTCTGCATTGCACTGCTAGATCCCTGACCCCAGTTGGCCAAATTGCATAAGAGTTACAGGATCTCCTTGGACAGAAGAGCTGTACACTGCTACTTATTACCCATTGTGCTCCAGAATGGAGTATGGAAAAACATAGTATCAGCTCTAAGACACTATTCCTTCAACAATCTTCCTTCTTCAGTCCTAGCAAGGCTTGCACCTTTATGCAAGTGTGACATGCCCAAAGGCACACAACTCACACTTCTGGCATCACACTATAAAAAAAACTTTAATTTGGTGTGCTGGAATACAGGCCTCTCATTACTTCTGACACTTCAAATTGAAAAATCACAGAAAATAATCATTATGCCTTACAACCAGAGAGGAGAACCAGTCCAAGTGCTAGATAGCAGAGGTGCTGCCAACCTGTTCTGGAGAATATTAGCCATGAACAACAGTGTGAATGAGGCAGCCTGCGAGTCAGACTCCTTTCCCTGAAAGGCCCACAGAAACAGTACAAAAACAGGAGCAGCATTTGTGATCTAAAGCATTTTGTTCTCTTATGTGAGGAGACATACTTTTTGGACCGTGACCTTAAATTAAGGAACATGATGGTCCAAGCAAGTGAACTGATATCGTTTGTGATCTTTCAATTGTACTTGGGCTTGAACAAATTCAAAATACAAGTCACTGACACAAAACAAGGAGATTGATAATGCCATTTTTACCTAGTTACTTTTTAAGATTAAAGTACTTCAACATAGTTTTCTAAGTAGTATTGCAAACTCATGTCAGAGGAAGAAAAAGAAGCTATATCCATATTCTGTTGGGCCCTGTATCTCCAATTCTCTTCTTTAGCACTACTGTAAGACACATATTATTTCAAAATAATCTCTGCAGAAGTCCAGCAGAGATAGAAGCCTGTTTTTCTTCCTGTCTCTAAGTACTCCATTTGCTCTGGTACCTTTTCACTTTGCACCTTTGACTACTACCTACATACATCACAGGCATGTTAGTTTGTTCAATATTGCACTCCTGAAAGAGAGACGTTGCTCTCCATTCCCAAGAAAACCACTGCAGTACCTGACATACTCACATGGTAATGTTCTCTGACACATAGGCTAAGTAACCTTTAATTCAAATTAATGGATCACCCAACACTTAAAGAACAGAGGAGAAAAAAACAAACACATATATATGCTGCCCATGTTTTGTTATATTTATGCATGTGTATGTACATTAAACCACTGATCATCCTGAAACTTTCAGGTACATTTAGTTACTCCAAAAGAGTAAGATGTCAAAGGATTTCAGAAATTTACCTGAGTTTCCACTCGGCTGCTGCAACACAAGCTGTCCCCCCACATGGTTCTGTACATAGTCCTGTGTGGCTCCTGCTGTCCCATATGTTACAACCCCACTGTTGCCAGGTAAGGTAAGGAAGGATGTACTGGACTCGGCAGGCATTGCAGGAGTGAGGCGGACACTGGAGAGCACATTGCTGGCCAGGTGAACTGGCAGATGGTGTAACTGGGAGAGCTGATGCTGCTGAGGATACTGGGGTAGTTGGTAAGTTCCACCCTGGCAGCTGTACTGACAGTATGGGGTCTCTGTGCTGCCTGCAGACCCCAGCTGCTCAGGGTAATCGCAGGAAACTGGTGAACACAAGCTGCAGCAAGCAAGGAAAAAGGCAGTTCAAAGATCAGAACAGGGCCAAGATCTACAGCAACTTGTACAATAAACAATTGCTGTATCTTCCCCTTGACAACAATTCAAGCCCTGATCTGACTCCAACCCCTTCTGCCAAATCCTAGACATAGGACAAAAGCAACAGAAACCACCTGAGCCAAAAGCTTTCTCACAGCTTTTTCACAGGATTCTTTAACATTGCATATTGGTGGGGACTACCTTTCCTTCAGTTCCTCCCAGTCTCAAAGGCACACTGCACTGCTTAATGCATCCACTCTCTAGATTTCCTGTTCGCTGTGCTTCTGAACTCCACTTTCACTTGACACACATGCAATTACTAAAAGACATCACTTTACGGAAAGCAGATGTCTTGTCCTACCATGCACATTATACATTCTTTTCATACTCTATTTAAAGGAGTTTGTTTTCTTTTGCTCTCCATTCCCAGTCCCATGTCTAAATTCTCACGTATGCTCCCATTTATTTCCTTATCCCATGTCACAGCTTCCCCCCAAGCCCCACTCCCCCCCAAGGCTTCTCCCTCATAGAGGATCTCATCTGTTCCTACCCTTGATTCTGGGTGCTGTAAGTGAAGGCCTCCCTGGAGCCATTTTCCTGACTGGACAAGCTGCATTCACTGTCAGGAGTGTCCAGTATCAAGGGAACAATATAGTTGCGGGGGTTGAAGGACAGGCTGAGAGGGAGGCTGGCCCTGCGAATGGGTGGAGGGCTGGGAAGACTAGGGAAGCACTCCATTCTGCTGGAACTGAAGTTGAACTGCAGTAATGTCTTTGTCTGAACTGCTCCACAAGTTGCCACCACTCCTGCCACTGAAGAGACTGAATAAAAAGAGAGACTGTCATACTAAAAACTGAAGAGAGCAAGCACAGGGTCTAGCAAGAGTGTCAGAACAGAAAGGCAAGATTTCAATGAAAGAGTGGAGGCTTACTTTTATTCACACTGGTTAACAAGTAGCAGCAGCACTGCTGCTGGAAAGTAAAAGGGAGTAGTAGCAAGCTCTCTGGAACACAGGATTATGTTCATTGGTTAAATAAAATTACCTTTATTATTTCAGTCTCTGCTTACTGGATTTATTCAGCTCTCAAGAAGGCAGCCAAGTGAAGCAAAGTGCTTCCTGGAAAAAAGCCAGGAAAAATCCCCCAGCCACCTTCCATCTCCATTGTACTCTGGGAAGATCATGCTGCACAGATTATCCTTTTGAAAAATATAACTGGTTTCAAAGAAATAATGTGCCTTTGGAGATCCACTGTCTAGGCCATTTTTTAAATCAAAATTTCTCTCCTGGTTTGGCATCTGACAAATCATGCAAGAAAAAAAAAAAAAAAAAAAAAAAAAAACCACCAGAGATGGCAGCTGAAGGGCCTTGGGAAAAAACTGGGAGATGGAAAAGAAAGTCAACACCTTTTGGTTTGGTTTGGGACCTGTCTCTTCAGTTACTGCTGGAAAAAGAGAGGGTAACCGTTTCCTACAGAGCAGCCTCTGTAGAAAGAGGACAATATAGGAAATGGAAAGGTCAGAAGCATATATGCTGGTGATCCAGAATAACAAGTATACACAGATGTTCAATAAATTTGTATGTGGTGCAAGAGAACAAGATGCTTTTCTGTTACGCCAAACATCAAGTTCTTTCTCTTTAGAGAGAAATGTAACTGTCTTAAGGTGTGCAGGACAACTGAAGTGATTTTTCATATCTAGCTAGGCTGAACCAGCTGAAGAATGAGGCAGATATAAGAAAAGTAACAAAGTAACACCGACATTACTGCTCAGATAGAATTAGTCTACTCCCACACATGGTTAAGCATTCAGGGAACGCTAGTAATATGAATAGTTTACAGCTGTACTTCACCCTTGCAGGCATACAAAGTAACATCAGATGTATTCCACCAGGTGTAAGCCAAAGGCCTTAAGCATAAAACCTAAGCATAATACTGCCATAGCCAGCACAAGCAACCTTCAGAGAATTTTGAAATGCATACCCAGAGAGCTGAGAGTTGTTGGGATTCCTCTCCAACAACTTGCAGCTCCATTTCTTAGACTACACAGAGAACTGTGCAGCTATGCTTATCTTATTGCATCTTCCTAGATTTTTTTTTTCCAAACTCACACCAACAATAGAAAGAAACATTTATGACATTTCAGTGAAAACTTAGACTCCTGATTTTGAGCTCACTTAGAAAAGTAGATCAAGATGGCTTCTATAAAGCACTCACATTCCTAGAAAATTCTCAGTGGTTTAGTTTTCAATTTGAACAAAAACCAAAGTTTAAGTTTGCTCCATTTTGGACAATCTTTATGAAGTTTTTGTCACATTCCCTTTTTTTTTTTTTTTTTTTTTGACATGGCACAAATAAAGTCCTGTAAAACAAAGCAAGCAGTGAAGACAATATTTAGTTTCCTAACAAGCCAAAATAGCTTAGCCAGAAACTACGCTATAGATCTCTTAATTATGAAAACATTCATTTGCACTGTTCCTCCTGACCCTTCTGACCTAAAACAAAGTTCGCAAGGCTTTATGAAACAGCAGTCATTTGGGCACAACTTACCTGAAAAACTGTATATGAAGTTTCAGTTCAATGACAGTAGGATTAGCTATTCTGCAGGTGGCCTTAGTCTTCCTCAGGATGAATGCAAGCAGCAGTAGTAACATAGCCCAGGAAAGTACTTCTAAACTTGCATTCACACACACTGAGAAGACACCGTTTCCCACAGCATTCTCCTCAAGAAACTGGCTGCTCTTGGCTTGGACTGGCATATGCTTTGTTGAGTCAGAAACTGGCTGGGGAGCCAGGCCCAAAGAGTCGTGGTGAATGGAGTCAAATCCAGTTGGTGGCCAGTCACTAGTGGAGTCCCCCAGGGCTCAGTACTGGGGCCAGTTCTCTTTCGTATCTTTACTGATGATCTGGATGAGGGGATCGAGTGCACCCTCAGTAAGTTTGCAGGTGACACCAAGTTAGGTGTGTGTGTTGATCTACTCGAGGGTAGGAAGGCTTTGCAGGAGGATCTGGATAGGCTGGACCGATGGGCCGAGGCCAACTGTATGTTCAACAGGGCCAAGTGCCGGGTCCTGCACCTGGGGCACAACAACCCCAAACAGAGCTACAGGCTGGGAGATGAGTGGTTAGAAAGCTGCCTGGCAGAGAAGGACCTGGCAGTATTGGTTGACAGTCGGCTGAATATGAGCCAACAGTGTGCTCAGGCGGCCAAGAAGGCCAACAGCATCCTGGTTTGCATAAGAAACAGAGTGGCCAGCAGGTCCAGGGAAGTGATTGTCCCCCTGTACTCGGCTCTGGTGAGGCCGCACCTTGAGTACTGTGTTCAGTTTTGGGCCTCTCACTGCAAGAACATTGAGGTGCTCATGCAAGTCCAGAGAAGGGCAATAAGGCTGGTGAGGGGTCTGGAGAACAAGTCTTATGAGGAGCAGCTGAGGGAGCTGGGAGTATTTAGCCTGGAGAAGAGGAGGCTCAGGGGTGACCTTATTGCACTCTACAGGTACCTGAAAGGAGGCTGTAGCGAGGTGCGGTTGGTCTATTCTCCCACGTGCCTGGTGACAGGACAAGGGGGAATGGGCTAAAGTTGCGCCAGGGGAGGTTTAGATTGGATATTAGGAAAAACTTCTTTACAGAAAGGGTTGTTAGGCACTGGAATAAGCTGCCCAGGGAAGTGGTTGAGTCACCATCCCTGGAGGTCCTTAAAAGATGTTTAGATGTAGAGCTTAGGGATATGGTTTAGTGGAGGACTTGTTAGCATTAGGTCAGATGTTGGCCTAGGTGATCTTGTAGGTCTCTTCCAACCTAGATAATACTGTGATTCTGTGAAGTTCTATTTTTAAAATATATATATATATATATATATATATAAATATATTCAACACTTAGTGCAGATAATCTTTGTGGATTACACCAATAGGATCATGAACAACAACGCTGTGAAGACAGCACACTTGACTTCCAAAGAGCTGGCTCAGCCTTTTCTACAATTTCTTCCACTTTTCAGTCCTTTCAAGGACACTAAATCTGTATCTTCTGAATAAAGTAGGAAATGCAATACAAATAAATAATTCATAGAAAAGTAAGATCTGCTTAAGTCTGACACTATTTACAAAAGATTCCAGCACTCTGTTCAGTGTTGAATTCTGATCACTGGCTTGAGATCATACTTAGATTCTACAATTCTGTTACCATTCCAGACCTTGATGTAAAGACAGATATCCTCAGAAGGCTTTCCAGGAAACAGATGAATATAACAATATGATATTTTGTTCATTGCTTCCATTATTTCTGAGTTTTCACTCCATGAGACAATCCTGGGAATTTTTGGAGAGCAATTTAATAATTTGCCGCTTCAGATCTCACTTCAGTCTGTGAACCAGTCCTGGCATTACACTTGTCATGAGAACAGCTACACAGCTGCTTCCCTGTACTATAGCTGCTTTCTCAGCATCCTGGCAGAGTTTAAAGACCCATTCTTTAATGGGTTTCATAATTTCCAGTGAATGGGATAGAGTCTTAAATGGAAAAAAAGTGTATACTTCTCTCCAGATGACTGATTTCAGTCTTTCACCAAACTTCAGAAGACTGAAACCTATGTTAGAGAGGTACCTATGAATTTAAAAATGAACATGGTCTCAACTGTGATGCTATATTCTAGGAAGCTGCTTTATGTTGTTAACAGACCAGATCACAGTCAAAACACTTGCTGTTTGAATGACACCTATCTGCTTTGGAGCCCTTCCTCTTGACATCTGCCAAGTGTGACTTTCTTAATCAAAACATGTTATGCTGACTCCAGAATGCCTTGTCATGAGACACCTGCCACAATTCTGGTAGATAACTTAGCAGCTGCTTGCAGACTGTTTGGGAGGCCTGGGGACCATGATTAACCACTCATCAAGCCCAGTGTTGGGTACAATACAGGTGCTGTTGAGCAACCAATCTAACTTCAGATAGTCTGCTTACTAGGACTGATTTCTCCAGCATCAAGAGTTCATCAAAAGCCTCTGTTACTATGGGTCTGTCACACACCATCCAATCCAGTTTTTTCTAAAACTGCCTGTGTAATCACAGCATGTACTAGAACATTAAGGGCCACCATAAGCCTTTTTGCAGATGCATCCTCTTCCTTACATTATTACAAATTATGAGAAAAATGCATACATCTTGCAACTGGCTTCTTGAAAGTTAATCAGTCTTAGGAGCAAAAGCATTCTTCAGTTACTGGAGTAAAGATCAATAAGCTAACTTCAGCCTTTAACTATGCTGCTCAGATAAGTGTGTCAGTGTAATCTTCTGGATTTTCAGTTGGTTGGAACCTACCACTTCTTTAAAAGATATGACTCTTGGTTGTCATATCACCTCCACATTATCGGCTTTAAAGTAATTTGTTAAAAGGCCAGAATCCTGCATTATAGTGAAGTCATTAGGGCTTGTGGAATTTATTTACTGTTCTTTGACAAATCATGTCAAACCTCATACAATTGCTCCCAAGATTTCTACTCCTTTCCTATCTCTGCTACTGGGTAATCATAGGATGAGCTCCCAACAGGTGTCCTCAGCAAAATAGCCACAGGAAACAAAACACTACCCACAAAAGCATTGGGGGACAAAAAAAAAAAAAAAAAAAAAAGCCTCCTCAAATAAACCAGAGGCATACAAATAACTTTTCTTTCTTAAGGGGTAAGGAGATGTAAGTATTTCTTCTGCCCACAGCTTCAGCGAAGTAGGCATCATCAGTTAAATCCTCTGAAATTTCTTAAAATATGCAAAATTATCCAAGACCATGCACAACTGACTGCCTAATTTGGCCTGAAGAACCACTATAATTGGTAGTTTATCTACACACAGTACATAATGCTTACCTGCACAAACTTGATCTTGTTTTGCAATAAGAGGCATTTCACTGTACATACATCTAAACTTCCCATAACACCAAGGGAGTTCAGTCAGAAGAAGACATTGGGGTTTCACCTCTGAGCAACTATTTATGATTTAAGTCAGTAAATCAAAGAAATCTGTAAGAAGTCTCAGACAAACAAGAGAAACTTCAAACAACTAGAAATATCAAATATAAACACACACACACAACTTTGTTTGAAGTAAGCCACCTGTCTAGCAGAAGTAGTATGAAAACAATTTTAAGATCAAGGCAAGCTCAAGTAAGAATTTCTGAAGCACATTCGACTCTAGTGTGGCTAACATCAAAACCAGAAACCCTAATTGCCAGAAAGAAACAAGATCTCAACTACAGCTTGCTGACATTTTTAATCAACTTGTTGTCTCACTGTCTGGTCAGTTCTCCAAACAAGGACAAAAAAGAAAAACAGATAATCAGAACTACTGTCTAGAGAACAAGGAAAAACAAAGGAAAAGAAAGCACTGAACACTCTCCAGGTGTCAACTAACAGATCATGATGTTCTCGTACATGCAAGTCATTTGTTTGTCCAGCTAGAAGTGGTTAAACACTGCTATCAAGGAAAGCATCTGAATAATCACCCCATTAGTACACAATCTTTGGGTGCAACTACAGCATTGCACAGGTTGCAGCTTACTTTCCTGAAGCATGCCATCAGCTATTTTCACTGAGGCCACTTTTACTACCTTTTGCCTTGTCAATTGATGAGCTTTTTATTCATTTGTTCACGCTTATTTTGCTTCTTTCACTTTGGATTTTATCCCATCCATGTTTTGTCACCTTTATTTTCTGAAGATTTCTAATAAAGAAAAAAGGTGAGCCCTGAATGGCGCTATTTATTGGCAACTTTTTTTTCCCCAGAACAAGGCTGAATGAGTCTGCATATACGCAGTGCCCGATTGAGGGGCTGGGTGGAGAGAAGAAGGCTTAATTCCTAATGGTTGTGCTATCCCACACTTAGTAGTGCAATGTTGTGACAGAAGCTTTTCCTGTGATTGGGCTACACAGCTCCCTCTCCTATGCAGGCTCTACGTATTTAGTAGCATATCTTTCCTTCAGAAAGAGCAGTAACTTACATCTCTACTGTACCTAGACAACAATTTTCCCATAACTTGTAGAAATGTAGCTTTAATACTTTCACCTTCTGTCGCATATGAAGGAGTCAAACAAATATGGAAGGAAGGGTGGGTTTCTTAAACAGACTGCAACCTGTGCGTGGCACATTACACACACTACACA
>CM021765.1:77274843-77312779 GCA_011076525.1 Nettapus auritus | reverse complement strand
AACAAATCTGTATCTAGAAAGCATTTACCAGCCTTAGATGACACAAATAGATTTCATTACTTCTTTCCCAGCATGAAGAGAACAGGGAAAATTTTGTTCTCTTACATAAACCTAGCAGAATGAAGTATATTCTTACCTTCCCATGTCCTTAATACATAAGATACTGGGGTTTCATACAACACACAGTATAAGGAATACATGACAGAAGCAAGTTAGAGGGATTCAGGGAGTAAGAAAAAAATATCACTTATTTTCTCACATACCCAATCTAGTCTCAGGGACATTCACATTGCACAAAGAAATCAGATGGGACATTTCTTTCCCAACAGAAAAACTATTTGTTTTCCGCATCAGGAACTGCATCCCAGTATGCAGATTCTCTGAAAAAAAAAATGCTCAATACAGACAGATGACAAGATCACATCCCTGAATGAAAATTTATTTCTCTAACAGACATTCCCTCCTGACTAAATAGCACGACTGCAGATGTACTTTAGGAACCAGGAGAGCTCTGCAGAGAAGTATAGAAATATGAGGATGTTTGCTTTGTTTCCTTTAAGTGAATTATTTTGCAAAAATCTTGGTCTTTATCTAATTAAATACAGGGCTCAATGACTGCACTACTTCATCATTCTGGAAAGCAGTGAGTTATTCAAACACTTTGACCATGTTTACTCTGTTGCAAGAAGAGGAAAACCTAACTTAGTCATATTGGTTAAGCAGCTCATAGAGTTATGGCAGTCCTTGCCTTGAGATTGAAGATTGACAGGCATATTTAAGTGATAGAAGTGCTGAATTACAGTATATCAAGAAAGTATATCTTATAAGTATCTCCCTTTTAATAATGTTTATTTATTAGCATTCTAAACTTATTGATAGGTTCTTACATTTGCTTTCTACAATGCCAAAGTATTTTGTCAGGTATCAGTATTAAGATAAAGTCCCTGGGTCATATTAGAAAGTGACCTGCACAGAATTGCTCTTAATACTGATAAACTTGAACATTTACAATACAATGAGGGGTCAGAAATGTTGGCATGTATTTGAAAAGAATGAATTACACTAAAGAGCAGAAAAATACTGTACCACCTTTTTGCACATCTATTGTCTGGGATATCCCTCCCTAAGGATGTGGTGAAATTTACATTATTCCAAAAATAATTTCAAATTGTGCCAACTTGGCAAAGTAAACATATACATGAAGTGCTTTAGGGCACATTCCTGACTCCAAGGAATACTACAATATTCCACATGTGAATACACAATTCAACAAATCCTCTCTTCTTTGCTTGCCATCAATCTTGAAAGTCTAAATGCAGCTCAGACAGAAAACTGATCCAACAGCACACCCCATTGACTTTCAACAACACTGCAACAGCAATTAAATGTGGATATATGCTTGGGAACTCACCTAGTCTCATTCTAAAGTCTTACAAACACTGGAAACGTGCACTATGCATACATGTCTGGGGAAGTCAAAAAAACCTCTTCTGGAGATAGAAAGATATGGAGTACCTGAGGAAAGGCTTTACACCCCAATGGCTTACACAGTACAACTTTCCCACAAAGCTCACTGCATTACAGGTTGCAGCCAGAATGCTACAGTCTAAACCAGAACAAGGGATGTGTATATCCACCCCAAAGAGTATATAATAGCCAGTGCAGTACTTTCATCATAGTTTAGAAAAGCACCTCCAGCAGTACCAGTATCTTAGAGCTATAACAGAAGAACATCTCAATCATGCATCCTTATGAAGTCATACTCAAAATTTCTTGCTGAGTGATAGTACATGAACGAGTAAGAACAGCAAATCTGGCTCTAGTGTTAGTATGGAGGCACCACCCAATATAGCCATTAAGTTGATTAGGAGGGAGCCATTAAACTTGGTATCACTTGTTAGGCTGATAGGGTCGTGCTCCCCAGTGACCTGAAGAGCAGTGTCTGTGAACCTACCAGCACCAAAAACAATTGCAAGAATACCTACACTGATATTGGTCTCACCTGAGGAGGAAGGAAGTGGTGCAGAACTGAGCAGGCTGGAGCAGTTCCCAGCTGTAGTGTCTACATTCAACACAGCAGACTGATCACAAGCAAAGTCAGGCAATGGAGGCATGGGCAGAAGAGGGACCCTAGAATTATGCATAAAAAGGTATAAGCACAGACCAAAAGACAAGACACAGACCAGAAGACAAGACATTACCACAAAACACATACCCTAACTATCCTACAACAGGCAAATGTTAAGTCATTAGCAGGTGGAAAGGGAAATGTTAGCTGGCTTATGAGTGCAATGAGACACAGGACAATTGATGCTATATCAAGCAGTATTTGGGAAGGTGGTTCTAGACTACCAGGGTAGAAAGGACAGATAGCAAGGACAGTGCAATGAAGTCAGCCAAGTGGTCTCCAATCTCTCACTTAACTATTCTGTTTTTTGCCTTATCTCAAAATTCTCACTCCAAATTGCCAAAAATGCCTCCCTAAAAATCAAGACAAACTTCTGCCCACACACTTGAAAGACCACCTATCCTCTCACATATTCCCTTTTCTCTCCAACGTAAGTATTCCAAGATCAACTCTGAAACGTGCTAGCTTGTATTTCTTCAGATAAGCCCATGTCTTTCTAAGACTGATGTGAGCAAGCAGCATGTTCATCACCAAGTGGAAAAAAAAATGAAATGGAAAGCAATGGTGGAAGGTCTGGGATAAAAGACTTCAAGTTCCCACAAAGGGCTTGGCCAGCACATATACACAAACTAAATATGTAGGAGTGACTCCACAGATCCCTTTATCTCATTCTCTGCTCTCTATGTAACATCAGCAAGAGGTCTTTCAACAGTTATTTCAAAACAGTACTACAGGGTAACCAAGAGTTCTTTTAAGAGGACCCACTACAATTTGCTCACAAGTCTGTCAGGCTGAAAAATACAGAAGGGCTACAAAGGTCTAACTCAATGGTCATTTCGGCATGGCTTAAATGGAAAGGGTACAGGAAAAAAATTAATTTGTTAGATATCTATTGTGGAGAAATGAGGAAAATAGATTTAAGTCCCTCACCCAGAACTGTCTGGCTCTGTAGGAACTGACAGAGCTGATGATGAGTATTTTTTCTTGCCTTTCACATTCAACTTCTCTGTTTTTCGCCACTTTGCCCTGCGATTCTGAAACCACACCTGATAAATAGAAAGAAAGGATACATTCAGGGAGGAAATGATCTACATACAAGAACACAGGCAAAGAAGCAGCAATAACTGCCTCCATGCATCACTAGGTGAATCCAGAACTCTCAATGAACCTTTCTTCCACCGAATATCTAGAAGATTCACTGCAGAGAGGAATAACAGCAGAAAGATACCCCAACCAGCTTCCTGTATTGCCCATAAGAGAACTTCCAAGATAAAGAGTTCAGTCTCCGTGGTCTTTTACCCACCCACTTGTCTCTTCACAGAGAACTGGAAGAGATGGAGTACACAACAGCAAGCTCCACTGTCACTTTGGTATTTCTGGGAGTGAGTGCAGACTGGTGATGGTTCATACACTGTCCATCCACAGGAGCCACACTCTCATCACTGCAGCCTCTATCCTATTACTCACAAGCTCCTCTTTCCTTCCTACTCAAGCCCCCCCCTTCCTGCCCCAGTCCCTTTCCCTGTTGTTTTCTGGCACAGATCCCACAGTCACTGTTACCCACACAGCCATTACCATAATACGCTGTGGTGTCACCCCAACTACAGTTGCAATCTCCCTCCTCTTCTCATTATCAGGGTAGTGGTCTTCCTGGAACATCTTCTCCAACTCTTCTAGCTGCTCTAGAAATGATGCATTGTTCAAAGAGAGAGAGATAGTGAATATGTGATAAGGAAATAAACCAATAAAAACCAAGAGAAAAGAAAAATACAAGAAATGAACTCTTTTACTATTCTTAGAAATACATGAACTTAAGAGATTTTATTAAAAGCAAGCACAAAAATAAACAAGTGTCTTCTTCCACAGTAAAACAAAGAGCATTGCTAGCAATGCTTAAAAAGCAAGGCACTCAGCAACCTTTATTTGAAGGAGTTCTCACACATTTAGTACTGCAAAATGCATTGCAAATACCATTTACAGCAGTTCAGCACCTCTGTGCTGTGCCTTCAGTATGTTGTAAGAAACACTGGCACTTGTATTACCAACAGTGCCAATGTCTACCATCAGGTTCCCCATATCTACCTGCACTATAGAATGTACGTGACTTCTTCTTGACAGGTTGCAGAATTTCTGGGTTGTCACATAGCTCTTTTTTTTCCTTGTATTCACTATGGCTACTTCCAGATTCCAGGAATGACGACACCTTGTAGGACTGCTGAGCTGCAACACTGGCTGAAGGACATTTGGATGATCTGCAAGTAGTTGGGCCACATGGATTCTGTAACGATGCTAGCCTGCAGAGATCTCCAGAGATGGCACTAGTGGCTTTCTCAGCACACATTCCACTTCTGTCATTATTATTTTTCTTTGTCCCCTTTTCAGTCTTGTCTGAATAATAAACATCACACTGGTCATGTGACTCTGACTTATCTGTGGGTTCCTGTGCAAACTCAACCACAGGAAGTATGGGCACTGAATTCATGTCACTGAGGAAACCTGTCAGCTGTCCAGATGCTGAGGCAAAGTTGATTGGGCATGCAAGGGCTGCAGAGTCTTCAGAAGTTGACATAGCTGCCTGCAGCATGCAGTAACTGCCATCTTCCTCCTCTTCCTTCACAAGGCTGGTCCTATCTTCTCTTCCCAAACTATTCTCAATTTCCTCTTTTATAGCTGCACTTTGGAACACAGATTGCACATTGCCTCCTGTATCATGCCCGCCAGCAGAATCAGCATCTATCACAATGTGCTCAGTGTTCAGTAACATATCCTCCTCCTTGTCCTTGCACTCTGCAAGGAAAAAAATGAAAAACAACAGCCCCCACACCAACCCAAATGCACACTGTAAGCCAGATGTGCCTAGACTTCAGTTACAGAAGAAGGACTGAAAAACAACAGTGAACAGTGGGGGGGGGGAAAGCTAGGGAATTCAAAATGAAAACTGACCAGGATGGAGTGTTGCCAGAAGAGCAACAGAAAATAATGTGATATGGCTATGGCTAACATAGAGATATTCAAACATCTGAGACTAGAAAAGCCTCATCTTGAGAATGAAGATGGCTGGAAAAAAAAAAAAAAAATACGTCAAACTACAGGAAGAATTAATAACATATATAGAGAATAAAGATAAGATGGTGTACTACAAATACAGTAGTATTTGTAATGAGAAGAGCACTGAGAATAACAAAGGTCTTTCAAATAAAGACAAAAAAAAAAAAAAAATAAATCAGATGACATATCAAGTCCCTAAGTGAGCCCTTACTAAAATAAGCAAAAGACAAATGCAAGCCAAGTTCTGGTCTACTCTGTCAGCAGTGATTATCTGACAAATGACACTGCTTCTTGATTATAGAGGTTTCTGTTTCTATCATCCTGAAGTTTACCAAGGAAAAAAAAAATAATGAATTATTTTTATAATGAATATTATAATGAATGAGCTTCTAATAACTTTCTTACATTAGTTTTCCCCAGCTTCAGGCACAACAGTAATGAATAACAGACCTAAAGAACAGGTAATGAAATAGCTGGCTGAGGACAAAAATAGGTGAAGTTTGACCAAGTTTAACAAAAAGCATAAACTGCATCACACTAATAGAGATCAAAAAGTAGAAGATAAGTCAGAAATAACACAGCAAGAGAAATAAAGTAGGCAACTACTACCATAACAGAATTTAAAAAAAAGCATTATTCTTTTCCAGCTGACAAGTATGTTTTCAAACCATGAAAACCTTTTGATTGTCTCTCAATGTATGCAGGATTGAGTGTGTTTTCCATTATTTTATTTCTAGAAGGCGACTATTCCTTAAGAATAGAAAGTAGAATAATGAAAATGGAACCATGTAATCACTTCTTTCTGGAAAGAGGAAGATTTGAGCAGATTGTTGGTAGCATTTCAATTTTAAGTGCATACAGAGAAATTGGGCAACTTAATTTTGGGGGAAAAAAAGCTAAAAATCATTTAATTTCACTCTGTCTTACTTCTGACAGATATTAGTGTAATGCCAAAATAAAATACTTGCCTTTTGCCTCAACATTTTTTTCTTACACAATTGTTAAATCAAGTAAGAAGCTCACAAAACCAATCAGCTGTGTGAATGCTGATGGAAGTATGAAAAGACAACAGGCTGTTTCCAAGACCTTCAATTTTCCTTTTTATAGAATTAAGAGAACTGAATTAGTTGTATAGGAAAGAGACAGGAAACTACGTACCAGTAATAATTTGATCTTGTTAAGCAGCAAGTTTCCACTGCTGTTAAATGAGATGAAATATACACATGGGAAGGGCCAAGAACTGAGTGAGGCAGAAGTTGGCTGTTTTACACAATTCCTTTTTCCACTGTCCTCCCTGCTGTATTTGAACTTGTTTCAGTCCTGCTCTTGCTCATTATGCAAGAAAGCTAATATTTTCACATCATCCATTCTGTCAAACTGTGCCTTGAAACAAAAATAGTATTTTCAACTTTCAAATGTTTTAAGAAGGCTTTTAATTTGTATGTGCTTACACCAAAAATTACATTTCAAAGTCACGTGCACGTCCCTTGTGTCTGCAGACAGATCAACAGCAGGGATTTTGCATCACCTGCAGAAATAATCCTTCATGAAATAGAAATCGTTACCTCTATTTCTAAGACATACAGCAAAAGCCTGACAACATATAACTTTGTATTACCAAGAGGAGATCTGAAATGAAAACAAAGTTCAGAAAGACAGGACCTTCACGGCAACAACTAGGGAGTTACCAGCACAACCCTTTCTTCCCTCATTGCTATTTCAAGAGACCATACCGAACACCACTTGTCCCATTTTCAGATAATTAATCTTAAACAGAAGGGATTTTAACTAGCTGGAAAAATTATACTAACAGAGCCCAGAATGCCTGAACGTGCAGAAGCAGGAAGCAAAGTCATCTTTATCTCCTCACAGCTACCCTCTCAGAAGCTGCTAGAACAAGGTAGCCACTTGCAGAGTGACAGCAAAACTTTGAAGATTGGTTTGAATGTCTGGTACAAAGCAACCTGAACACACACAGGGATAAACATGAACTTCACAGAGCCATCCATGCAAGCTCAAAGATGAAAACTGAACAGTAGGCAAGGGATGTAAGTGCTACTAGTCTAGAAACCCTGCAGCAGCAGGACCCCATTACTGATATGAAGCAAGTATATATAGTGATATGAAGGGAAGACCAACAGCCCCAGCCTTCTTACTTTTACAGTCCTAGAGACAAGCACCACACAGATGCCCAGCCAGCAGCAGCTCACTGCCCCCGAACCACCGAGGGCACCCCAGACAAAATGACAGCACCCCAAGGGCACAGAAGGTGGCCCAGGGGAGGTGGTGGGGCCGTTATCCTCCACGGGGCTGCTCATTAGGCTCGTTATATGGTGCATCCCCCCAAAAACTGAGGAGAGCCGGTGCCCCATCCCTGCGGCCCGATCCTTACCCAGCCCTTGGGGCACCTGCTCCTCCTTCGCTCCCGCCCCGTCCATGCCGGCTCAGGGGCGGCGGGGCTGGCTCGGCTCAGCCTGGTAAATGGCAGCGAGTCCCGGCGGGCTCATCAAGGCCACCTGCGGCACCAGCCGCCCCCTGGGCAGACCGTGGTCCAGACTACTGGACTGACCTACCTCAGCCGCATGGGAGGCGGCAGAGGTGGGCTCCCCCCGCGGAGGAGTGGGGCGACAGCCCCCAGCAGCATCGCAGCCAAAAGGGAGGCAGCCTGGAGAGCCCTGCCGCGGTTGGCAGCGAGGCGCTGGCGGCCCGTTGCGGCGACTGGAGGTGGCGTCTGCTTGCCCTCTGCCTGCTCAGGCGCCATCTTCTGAAAGAGGGAGCGTACGAAGACCCTCATCTAAGGCCACCTGGAAGGCTGCACTTACAAAGTTTGCGTGAGGAGCGGGTTTAAATATCACTAATGGCATGCATTTGGAACCCAGATGTTACAAAATTGATTTGTGTAATAGATCACGCTGAATGAGATAAACCTCATTATCTTCCCTTGTGGGCTGGCAGCAAGACAGCTTTGTTTTTTGTGTGCTCTGGCTGTAGCTGTTTTGAAATACTTCTAATTCTCCATAAACTAGTGCTTACAAGAAATAAGTGGCACTTCTTGACTTTTTGGTGCTGTCATCTTGCATCGTTTTCATACTTAAAAGTCTTTTAATAAAAATAAAAACCAAGGCTCCTAACTCAGTGATACCAAGTAATTAGTACTCTCATGCTACTACAAGTGTTGTCATCAGCTCTGATAAAATTTAAAACAGCTTTGCATACTTGCAGGTGAGAACACAAGATGTAGGGGAGGAGTGAACCAAGTCTGTCTTATCTGACTTCTTTCTTGCCTTGTGCAGCTGAGGGAGAGACCTGTACTGTAATTTGCATGGATGACAATGGTTCCAAAAATCAACCCTTCTTCTCTTGCATCTTCCATGTTCAGCTTTTCTAACCACTGAGTGAAGTGGGGCTGGCTCTAAACACAATTTGTATGTCTGCAAACAAGACGACGGACAGTCCTTGCTTAATGAATGTGATTTGCTTAATAGTGTTCTGCTCCACCATGATGAAAAACCCTTCATCCTCATCTTGGTTATAGGCTCAGTGTCTTAATGTTGGCATTCTCTTACTGTGCATTTTACCATACATTCTGTTTTTGTTACAAGGTTCACTCTAGCATCCAGGGTCATGCATCTGCAGATGCTTTCACTTGAGTGTTGTTACATTGTGTTAAATAAGTGTAAACCCAAGCAGGTGCACCAGCATTCTGAAGACAGTACAATTAGTATGACAGTGCATCTGGTTCCACCATGAAATACAACACATGCTGGCTGGAATGTTATTACAGCTAAAATGACATATAATTTCTTAGAGGCATTCAGCTGACCAGACTCAACTCTGATCTTGGAGTGGATGGGATTAGTTTTATCTAATCAATATTAGATAAAAGCACAAAGATAAAAATTAAAAACTGCTTTAGAAGTTCCCGTCTCTGAGCAATGTTATGTTTGTTTACTGAATTCTGGTCATAATGTCAATTTTTTCTAGCATTCTGAAGAAGAATAAGAATTGTGGAGAATATTTTCATTTATTTCTGTCAGAAGGGATCAACACTTTTTTTTTTCCTTACCTTTTTTTTTTTTTTTTTTTGTAATGGAAAAAAATAGCATAAATAACATTCCATTTTGAGACATAAAACAAGAATTTTCCAGGTTATCAACAACACTTTTTAAATGTAGCTTGTGCCTGTATTTCATTCATGTTCTTACCACAAAATAAATGAGTTCAGCTGCTCCCCTCTACAGGTTGTCTTTAATGCTTTTATCTCTCAACAGTATGGAAATACTGATTTTTATTTTTTTCCCAGTTATGCTATATATGTCCCCAAACGTTCCTGTGGAAGACATAGGTGCCATCACAGAAACATGGTGGGATGACTCATGCAATAGAGTTCTGGAATGGAAAATATAAACTCTACAGAGGGAATAGGCTAGGAAGGAGAGGCAGTGAGGTAGCCCTGTGTTTTAGGAAATCTTTGATTGTCTTGAGTTTAATGGTGGTGACGATAGGGTTGAGTATTTATGGGTAAGAATCAGGAGCAAGGAAAACAAGGCAGATGTCATGGTGTGAGTCTGTTAGGGACTGCCCAACCAGGCTGAAGAGGCAGATGAAATATTCTCTAAGCAGCTGGGAGAAGTCTCACAATCGCTAAGTCTTGTTTTCATGGGAGACCTACCAGATGTCTGCTGAAAATACAACTGAGAGGAAACAGTTTAGGAGGTTTCTGGAGTGTGTGGAAGTTCAGTTCCTGACATAGCTGTTGACTGAGCCAACTCAAGGCACCCTGCTGGATCTTTTGCTTATGAGCAGAGAAGGACTCGTGGATGATGTGAAGGTTGGAGGATGTCTTGGACATAGTGGTCATGAATTAATAGTTTTTGATTCTTGGAAAAGTCAGGAGGGTGGTTAGCAGAACAGCGACCTTGTACTTCCAGAGGGCAGACCTTGGTCTGTTTAGGAGATTGGCTAAGAAAGTCCCTTGGGAGGCTGTCCTGAAGGGTAAAGGAGTCCAGGAAGGCTGGACACTCTTCAAGAAGGACACTCTTCTTAAAGGTACTGGAGCAGGCCATCCCCTTTTGCTGAAAGACAAGCTGGTGGGGAAGAAGACTATCCTTGCTGCTGTACAGAGAGCTTTGGTTGGAACTCAGGAAGGAAAAAAAAAAAAAAAAAAAAAAGAGTTTATGATCTTTGGAAGAAGGGGCAGGCCACCAAGGAGAACTACAAAGATGTTGTGGAGCTATGTAGGGAGAAAATTAGAAGGGCCAAAGCCCAACTTCCCAACTGGAGCTTAATCTGGCTACTGTCGTTAAAGACAATAAAAATGTTTATATCAATACATTAGCAACAAAAGGACGACTAAGGAGAATCTCCATCCTTTTTTGGATGTAAGGGGAAAACATAGTGACAAAGGATGAGGAAAAGGCTGAGATACTTACTGCCTCCTTTGCCTCACTCTTTACTAGTAAGACCAGTTGCTCTCTAGGTACCCAGCCCTCTGAGCTGGAAGATAGGGGTGGGGAGCAGATCTCTGGGGAGATCCTAGTTGACTGGAGGCTAGCAAATGTGATGCCCATCTACAAGAAAGGTCAGAAGGAAGACCCAAGGAACTACAGACCTGTCAGTCTGACCTTAATGCAAGGGAAGGATATGGAGCAGATCATCTTCAACACCATCATGCAGTACACACAAGACAACCAGGCCCAGTCAGCATGGATTTATGAAAGGCACATTCTGCTTGACTAACCTGATCTCTTTCTGTGACAAGGTGACCTGCTTAGTGGATGAGAGAAAGGCTGTGGATGTCTACCTAGACTTTGGTAAAGCTTCTGACACTGCTTTCTACAGGATTCTTCTGGAGAAACTATCTACTCATGGCTTGGGCAGGTGTATACTTTGCTGGGTAAAGATCTGGTTGGGTTGCCAGGCCCAAAGAATTGTGGTAAATGGAGTTAAATCCAGTTGGAGGCTAGTCAAAAATGGTGTTCCCCAGGGCTCAGTATTGGGTTCTCTTTTTTTTTAGATAAGCTGGACTCATGGGCCGAGGCCAACTGTATGAAATTCAACAAGGCCAGGTGCTGGATCCTGCACTTGGGGCAAAACAACCCCACATAATGCTACAGGCTGGGGGAAGAGTGGCTGGAAAGCTGCCCGTTGGAAAGGGACCTGGCAGAATTGGTCAACAAATGGCTGAACATGAGCCAGCAGTGTACTCAAGTGGCCAAAAAGGCCAACAGCATCCTGAGTTGTATCAGGAGTATTTGTGGCCAGCAGAACTAGGTGATTGTCCCTTTCTACTCAGCTCTGGTGAGGTCACACCTCAAATACTGTGTTCAGTTTTGGGCCTCTCACTACAGGGACGTTGAGGTGCTGGAGTGTGTCCAAAGAAGGGCAACAAAGCTGGCGAAGGGCCTAGAGAATGTCTTACGAGGAGTGGCTGAGGGTTCTTTAACCTAGAGTAAAGGAGGCCCAGGGGAGATCGTATTGCTCTCAACTACCTCAAAGGAAGTTGTTGCAAGGTGGGCAGTTGGTCTCTTCTCTCAAGCGACAAGTGATAGGACAAGACAAAATGGCCTCAAATTGTGCCAGGGGAGGTTTAGGTTGGATATTAGGAAAAAGTTCTTCACCTAAAGGGTAGTGAAGCATTGGAACAGCCTGCCCAGGGAAGTGGTTGAATCACCATCCCTGGAGGTACATAAAAGACACATAGACGTGGTGCTTAGGGACATGGTTTAGTGGTACACTTGGCAGTGTTAGGTTAGCAGTTGGACTTTAGGATCATGGAGGTGTTTTCCAACATAAGTGATTCTGTGATGTTCTGAAAATATTCAGAAAATAGCGAGTTACTCATATTTGGGATGAAAACCTAAAATAAGGTAAGCAGAAAGTTGTTTATTTTAACTGGAGAAGTGCATGAGTTTATTAGGACTAAAAACAACCTTTTAAAAAAAAAAAAAAAATCCAGCTAAAATTGACATAAATAGGCTGGAATATACCATACTAGGTACAGTGTAAATGAGACGTATAAGTAGAGTGTTACAGAAAAAGAAAGTTGGAAATATGAAGATAACTAATTCTTCAAATATATTAAATGCAAGAAGGCTACACACTGTTTTCTTTGGTGTATTGGTTCTTATACTTGATTTTGCATTGATGTAAATAAACGCAAACACTTTAACACAAACAATATTTTACAAATTGAAGGCATGTCCTCAAACAGACAGGCTCTGCACAAAAGCAGGACTGTGTGTAAACTGACTTAAAACCAGAGAGTTCTACAAAAGAACTGAGGCCCTGGTACATATTTTGAGTTTACCTACAGTGGCTAAATATCTCAGTGTTTTCTATAAGTGTGCAAAATGGTGCGTGCAATACCACATCAGCTATCAGATTAAGAGCAGCAGGAAATTGCCACTTCATTGCATATGCCTAGTCATAGTTATTTTGTACAGGGCATGTACTAACATGCCATAGTTACATGTCAAAGGTAACTGTTTTCTACTTTGAGTGGGAAGCAGTGTGAAAAAATGGTCATTTCTCATTGCTTACTGGGACACATGTTTAGGAGAGAGGTGACCTTTGTGAAACAGGTTCTTCAGCTTGATACCTCTTAAGGTGCTGGAAATCACCACAGTGACTTCCAAGAATTTTCTAAAACTCAAATTAATTTTCTACTGCTGTCAAGGACTCAACAGTATGTTGAGACTGAGTTAAATTCAGGTACAATGAAACACGGTGCCAATTTAAAAACAATCAGTAGACTTGCACAATCAAATAGATAAATTGTCCTAAATAGAAGTTATACTATGCAGATTAATACCATCAAGATATCAAGAAGATATTTCAAATGGAAAACTCTCCTCAACTACACTGTGCTTTGCACTTAGCACCTTCTTTCTCAGGAACTCAAAGCTCTTAGTATGTTAATACTAACGAATTTAGCCTCACAACATCCAGTGAGGTAGGTAAATATACCCCTATTTCACAGATGGGAAAACTGAGGCAGAATTCTGAAGTGACTTGCCCAAGGTCCTGCAACCTGTGAGTGGCAAAACCAGAATATATTTTCAGAAGTCCAGATCCTAGACTTCTGTATGATTAAAGTCCCTCCTCCCTACTACCACAAAGCAAGCAATACATGCAACATTTTTCCCTCCTACTGCTGCTGTAATCCTGGTGACAGAAAGGAAGTAAATGACTTTTCCTGATTGAATTCCCGCTTTCTTTGGCAAAAAGCACCTGGTTTTGTCAAAGTGCTGTATTACACTATTTGCAGAGGTGCTTCTTCTGAGGCACATTAGAAAAAGGTGGTTTCCTTATGCCAGGGAGGCTGTACAGGTCCAAACAAGGTAGAGTTATTTCTTGCAGAAGACCTGCTGCTTGGCATTTTTCACACGTTGTTCTTCCTTCAGGTTCTTCTGCCGTGCTTGTTTGCTGGAGATATATTCCACGTGTTCTGAGGGGAACCAGCCTCTCTCCCTGTCTGAAAGTTTCACTCCTTCCATCCATCCTGTGGGAGTGGGGACAAAACACAACATGAGGTAAAATAGTCAAGTACTTTTTTTCATTCCTCTTCCCCAAAAGCCCCCTCCAACAAGGCCCTAGGATCAAATATAAAAATCCATTTTCAGCTTCCAAATAAAGTAGCTTAATGAAGATGAAAATAAGAGTCTCTTCATCCTCTTAATGCAACAGTCAGGAGTGAGAAGCTCCTTTTGAAGCCTGATAGCATTGTGAAAGCTTAACTCTACTAAAGTAGCTTTCTGCCCATAGTTTAAGATACCCATTTTTTATTCTGCTCACCATCATTGCTGAGCTGCATAACCATAATTATATCTGCTTTCTCCAAAGCTAGCTCATCATTTTCCCGAGCTTTGTATGTCCTTATGCATTGAACCTGTGGTGCATCTAAAAGAAGAGGAAATATCAGAATGGTATACAAGAAAGTAACAATAAACCTGTGTACACCAGACCCAGAGGTGGAAGGGGATAAAAGACTGTCCAAACACTGATGAGTAGAGCAGTGGAAGGGAGGCTACAGGTCTTCTACATTATGAGGAGTAAAGATAGGTAAAACAACTGACAGAATGTGGCACTGAGGGAAAGTCCATGAATATCTTTATTTACAAAAAGGCAGATATTCTGCCTTAAAGTCATTCTGGTTTGTTCTACCTTGCAGTGACACCCAACTCCTCCAAATGGCCCACCCTCATTGCTGTAATAGTAGATCAGTCTTACCAGGACATTCCAGGAGATCCAGTTCCCCTCGCGGAGGAGCCAAAGCAGAGATCCACCTCAGCTTCTCACTGCTAGAAAACATCACCAGATAGGTGTCAGACTTCAACGTGATGGATAGCAGTCTGATGACAGGAGTGTGTGTGCATGCATGCGTTTGCATGCTTGCTCACAGGAGGGTGCGGGGGGATCCTTAGAGATGCAGGGAAAGAAGAAGTGGAGAAAAGGGATGGGACAAGGCAAAACCTCCCATTTTGGGAGGCTGATAGTATGAAATGATGTGGTAGTATTGTATAAACAGCTATGATGTAATAGAAGAAAAGTGGTTCACTAGGGACTTAAGGCTGATTTTTTTTAAGGATGATTTTTGAGTCCTCTGATCAGCAGCTGCATTTGATACTTTAGGATATTTGTTGAGGGACAACTGCCAGGCTTCTAGGAGGTATCTGGCTATGGTACTGGGATATACTAAGGGTAACCTTGAGCTCACTTACTGTGTCTCTGTTCGAAACAGGAACTCTACTCTCTTTCCCTGGTAATTCTGAAGTAGAAAGAGACGGAAAACATTTTTGTTTGTTCCATGCAGTTTCATCTCACACTTCTCCCCACGCACATCTGAGAAAGCGGCATGATCAAACACAACAAAACGTCCACCCCTGCAGGTAAAGAGGAGGAACAAAAGTTGTGAGTTTTAAGGTAATAAGAGTTAAGAAGTGAGTCCATGTTAGCTCTCTGATGTCAGGAAAGCAAGAAGCTTTTAATGAATCTTCATCTACTTCAGGCACTGTAAGCTTTGTTTTTGCTGGAAGTCTGAAAAGGCCAGAAAAGAGAGAGAGGGGATTTAACAAAAAAAGGGTAGAAGTACTAAGCTCTGCCCTGTCAAGGTTTTACTTGATTTCTTCCAGCATAACAGAATCAGAACACACACACACACACCCTCCCCTTAACCAGCCAACCACTTTTTCCAGTTTCAGTGATTTGCACATTCAGAAGCCTTCATACTGTCCTTTAGGAAGAAATAATTTTTGAGTAGAACTACAATAAATTGTTATTATTAAAGTTCTTCATATTATAGAAATGGAGAGACAATGGAAGTGTTGCACTAGGGACTACAACATATCTAGTTATATTAGTGTATGTTCTAATTAAGATCTGGGAATATCAGATTCTACATACTTACATGATACTCATGTAATGTAGGGTTAGGAGAGTGACTTGACAAATGCTGCCACTTGCTGGCAGGCAGAGGGAAAGGACTCTCACCAAAGCACAGACCCAGAAAAAGACAGGTGTTTTGGAAGGGACAGCAAGAACTGTGGTTGAAGCACTCACTCCTTCGGCCGAGACAGGAGCAGACAGTCATTGAAGAGATGTAAGTAGATGGGACGGGTGGTGACTTTCCATTTTGGACTTGGGGTGTTGAAGTCCAGTGCTGTCAATTCACCACACTTCACAAGTCGCCTTGACTGTGAAATGAGTGGGAATATCTACAAGACATAAATAAATATTTACATCAGGTGTATGCAAGGAATCCATGAGTTTTAGATTTGCATTTGTGCCAACTTGTGGTGGGGACCATCAGCTGAAGTCTGACACAAATGACTGGGCAAGGGAAGTATTGACGAAGAGCTGACCTGTGTATGATATTCTGATTCAACAGTTTTGTGTA
This sequence comes from Nettapus auritus, assembly GCA_011076525.1. Classification (NCBI taxonomy): domain Eukaryota; kingdom Metazoa; phylum Chordata; class Aves; order Anseriformes; family Anatidae; genus Nettapus; species Nettapus auritus. The sequence goes on along the minus strand of CM021765.1, from coordinate 77,296,706 downwards.
CATTGCAGAACAAAAGTAAGCACAATCGACTTTGCAAGGAAAGAGATAAGAGAGGTTAGGCTAGAGCAAGGCTCAGGGCATGGACAAGCTCACCTTGCACTCAAATTCAATCTTCTGGCTCAGGTAGATCAGCTCTTCAGTGCTCTTCATGCGCTGGACATTTTCATTGCAGTCCTTGATAAGCTGCAGAGGAAAACGGGTGACAGTGAGACAGTGAGGACCAGAAATGCCTAGTGGGATCAGTACTACTTCCAGGAGCCCATGACAGTGTAAGTGACAATTCCTTGGGCATCTTCCTGGGAGATAAAAAAAAAAAAAAAAAAAAAAAAAGTGTTTTCCAGGTAAGCATACTAAGCTTCTCGATAGCTACAAAGATCGTCCTTCTTTCTTAAGAAATTTATTTGTTAGATGAAGTCTCTGTGATAAGTATTGTTTTAACTTTGGAATACTAGAAGGGATACTAGAGTCTCCTTTCTATTGAGGTGACAGAAGTTGAATTGCCGGTCATTTAGAAACAGCTTTTATTAGATTCTCCAACAAGGGAGGCTGATTAGATAACACCAGGCACAGATTTTCCACAACCCAGAGCTTGTTGCAGTATCTGTGAGGACCTGACACAATGAAACAGAAGCATTTCACTCTTGAAGTTGTCTACATAGCTGTCTAAGGTGATACAGGGCAGCTGCATAACAGCGTCATAGAGATGACTCTGACTTGAACACAGATGAGTCCCAGGATTCAGCATATGACATTTTACCCACCTGCTTCAAGACTGCAGTGCAGCCTCAACTGCTGCAGGTAGGTGTCATCCAAAAAGTTTTAAGGAGGTATGCATCATGTTGAACTAGTCCTTACGTTTGTTGTGGAGAGTAGGGGAGTGATTACAAGAAAGTGAGTGACACTTCAAGAAGGTCAAATGATGACTAGACAGAACAGGAGCTAGCCAGGAAGAACTCTACCTTATTCTGCTGTACAAATTGCAGGTAACAGAAGACTTTAAATCTTGTCTCTTTAATAAATAGGATGGAAGAATGGATGTAACAGTAAACATCTTCCCATGCTTTTTATGTTTGTTTGTTTTAAAGCAAGATTTCCTTGCAGAAGTAGGGGAGAAATTGGTAGCTAACTAGAGGGAAAGGTAATGAACACAAAGGAGACCACAAAGAGCAAGTCCTGAAAAAAGTAGTTCAGTATTATTGGCAAAGGTTCAGCTGCATCCCAGCTGGGTCCTTTCTCAGTGTTGTCTGCTCACAGCTACATGCGCACATGAACACACTTATTTGTCACAATGACAAGGGTCCTTGGCAAGGGTGAGGGTCAATGAAAAGTACAGGGCCACTTCGGTACCCTGTAGTTGTGTGATAGAGTGTAGCTGTGGAGACTGGGTTGACGGCCTTACCTTTTCAAGTGCATCATAGGCCTGTGTTGCTTGCACTTCTTCCTCAGACCCAGGCCGAGTTCTCTTCAGGATATTCTGCATGAGAAAAGATGGTTTTTGTAATGCAGACAGGCAAAGCCGACTATGGGAGGGCTAGGAGAATCAAGGGGACACCAAGATACCAGCCTCTAGGGAGTCTAAAGCAGTGGTATGAAATGAAATGTGGAGATCAGGCCAGAAATTTGAGATGCAGAATGTAGCTGACAAGATGCATTGAATAGGGCACAGCTGAAAATCTAAATGGAATTACCTGTCCTGTGCAAGTTACGTGGCATAGCAGGCAATCACTAATACAAGCACAGCCTTAATTGTAGAATAGTTCTTTGCCTATCATTCCTTTTTTTCTCCCCTTCAAAAAAGGCTCAAATAATCAAAAAGAAAAAATTTAACTGAAAGAGCTCAAAACTGATCCATTAGCAACTTTCAGATTGACAAATAGACAGATAATGTTGCAGGCAAAGAGCAGGGACAGACTGCCTTCCAGAGGGCAGACAGAGAATACTTGTCTTGTTTTCCTAGCAGGAAGACAAGAAAAGTTAAATAAAATTTAAATCAACATGTTCTGAGATTACTCTATACATTATTTATCGGAATACAATAGTAATATTACAGCAAAGCCCTAACAAGTATACAAACTGCATTGCCTCATAGGGGCTATCATGTCCAATTCATGGTGCTGGTCTAATGTACAGCCACATTTGTATGATGACAAATGGATTTGTTTTTGCAAAGGCATATTTGCAATATATGCAACAGACTCACTTTAGAACATTCAGCCAAACATCAAAGATACAGCATGAAGGAGGACTGCATGCAGCCCCTCCTCCCAGTGCTTGGTGCTAGCTCATATTATATGACTTTCAGTCTGAAGAAGGATCAGCTTGAGAGAAAATGTAGCAGAGCAGAGAATCAACACAGTTACCTGTAGGAGGAGTTTGAGTCGAGTGATGCGCTGGAAAGGGAGGATGAGGAAGGATTTAAGTGAGAGACGTTGGCATACTGGATCACTTTCCAGTCTTTCCAGAACTTGCTGGAATCCTGCATTTCCATTTCTGTGGGAGTGGAAAAGAGAGAAGACATCCAGGTATCAGAGCAAATAAATAGTCTTTCAAATGAAGGGACAAAAAGTACCAGATATCACCAAATACTGGAGTACTCCAGTCCCTGCAGTCAGGTTTTGTCAAGAAACTGGGATACTCTGCTGAAGAAGAGTATGGGTTTCCAACAGCTATAGGAGGACAGCAGTACAACTTTTATAGGGCTTTCCTCTTTGTGCCACAGTCCTCTGTGGAATAAAAGCCAGAAGTGACATCTATGTTTCAATTCCCCCATACGAAAAGGGCACCTTTCACAAGACGGAGGTGGTTTGTATTCTTTCCTCACACCAAATGGGCTTTTTCCAGAGGCTGGAAAAGCTGTCTCTCCTCTCCTGCTACTCCTGGGAGGAGTAGTCTTTGCACATAACATGTCTCTTAGCCTCTGACAGGCAGCTACTGCTATCCAGTTTTCTGTCTTGGGTAGCAGCAAATACAAGGCTAATGGTATGTAGGTGGCATTTACTGCCAGAATAACTAGTCCCATATGCTAAGAGATGGAGAAGAAGGTTGTAGGCCAGGTAGAAGTGCCTCACAAGTAGCCATTGGGCCCACAGTGCCCTAGACGATATCCTTTCTGTGTGGAACTGAACCTTCACTGAAGAAAACCAATGGTGAGACTAGATTCCTTCCAGTCAGCAGCACCGAGAGACGGTGTCTGAATGTTGTGTTTGGAACACTGCATTCTAGAAATCATTGTAGTTTCACTGGAATTATGTTGTTATGTAGAGAAGCAGTGCAGAAGTGCAAATGAAACCTTGCTCAGGACTGGACCTGTGCCTGAGCAATGCTTGGCTGGGCCATTGGGTACAGAAGAAGAGGGCAAGAGACATTCACTTCCACCACCCACAACAAGAGAGACTAATGGTGCTCCATTCTTAGGATTTTCAATGTATTTTAAATACACCTGAATAGCCAGTTTAAATTTACTGAAAGCAGCCATACTTTTTAACTATCACTTTCAGGTTCCTAGTAATCTGAAAACCACAGACTGAAAATGACTATCCAGAACAGCTATTTTTTTTGCATTTTTCAATAGTGGCTAAATAGAGACAATAGCCTGCAACAGAATCACATGTATGTCCATTATTCTTTCTCTTTTCAGTACTATGAAAGGATCCTTACAGCAGCTCACTCCTGCTGTCCCAAATGCGATTGAATTGAAGAAGATTCTGACTTGTTCTTCTGGGGTGTGTAGTGTGAGTGTCAGCAAACAGACAATACCTATTCCCCATCACTTGAAAGAATGCACATCAGGGGTGCAGCAAGCAAGCAGGGACAAGAGTGCAACAAATTAAAAACTTACAGTAACCGTTGGAAGGTTTGCTCCTGATATGTCTGGTTTGTTACATATGGTAGATATACCCTGCGGAACTCAGGGGCATGTTTCAGAGCCACATCACATACATGGAAGGTGAACATGTCCTCCTCAAACTTCTCTTCCAAGTCAAAAAGGAAACTGCAGCATGTAGTTGTGGTGCCGTAAAATGAGAAGGAAATACAGAGCACAGCGATCAGTGTCATTTAGTACCGGTAACATCCTTATTTCTTTAAAGTCAGGACAGCCCACATAAGTGCAAGATAGCCCTTTACTTCTAGAGTGTAGTGCCCATACAATCACAATCTGGGGCTAGGTATCAAGAGTCAGAGGCAAAATAGATTACTGTTCTTCATAGAATACCCTGAGTTGAAAAGGACCCAAAAGGATCATCAAGTCCAGCTGCTGGCCCCACAAAGGGCCAATGAAAAATCAGACCCAACTAATATCCAACTCAAACCCTCCCCTGTCGCAGCTTCATGCTGTTCCCTCTAGTCCTGTTGCTGTTCACCAGAGAGCACCTGCCCCTCTGCTCCCCCTCATGAGGAAGCTGTAGGACATGATGAGGTTTCTTCTCAGTCTCTTCTTCTCTAGGCTGAACAATCCAAGTGACCTCAGCTGCTCCTCATACATCTTGCCCTCTAGACCCTTCACCGTCTTCATGGCCCTCCTTTGGACCCTAATAGTTGTATGTCTTTCTTATATTGTGGTGCTCAAAACTGCCCACAGTACTCAAGGTAAGGCCACACACCACCAGTGCAGAGGACAGTGGAACAGTCACTTCTCTCAATGGGCTAGTAATGCTGTGCTTGTTGCATCTTAGCGTATGATAGTCCCTCTTTCAGCTGCCAGGGCACATTTAACTCATAGTCAACTTGTTGTCAACTAAAACGCCCAAGATTCCTTTCTGCAGGGCTGCTCTCCAGCCTCTCATCCCCCAGTCTGTATGGATAGCCAGGGTTTCCCCCATTCCAGGTGCAGAATCTGGCACTTGCAACTTTCATGCATTTGTTGACAGCCCAGCCCTCTAATTCATTCCTGAGAAATCATATTTGCTACTTATAAGGCATGGATGGGAAACAATAGCAAATTAGGATATCACCAAAATAATCCCAACAGTAGAAATCAAAAACACAGTAGAAAACCATAGTAGCTTGGTGATATATGTAGCTAAGCCTTGAAGGAGGATAACAGAATCATACAGCATACAGGATTCCTTGCATGTGGGATCATGTCTACATTTTATGACTTACGCTCTATTGATTTACATTAGATTGTCACATGATGGCTTTTTAATTTTTGTTTTCTGCCTTTTTTTTTTTTTTTTTCCTTTTTGGATGACAGACTGTGCAGCTCTTTCTGCTGTCTTGCATTTGGCAGGAGCTACATTTGGTTTGGGCTCAAGTCTAGTTACTCAAGTTATGTTAAAGTTAAGGCAAATACGGTATGACTACAATAGCATTTTGAATGTTTTAACCCCACAAGGATCTCTGTGCACGATTGCTTAATCGTTTCTGGGACTTAACAATAAGATTTGCATTGCCCTGTCACCTAAAATGGTAAAGGTTCCTTTGAGGGTAGCACTGGTATGCAATCACAATCAAAGGTCAGTGAACGTGCAGAACACGAGTGAGATAAGTTACTGATGGAAGCTCGTAGTTTCTAGACTGTATCTGTGCTTCATGGAGAGTGTTAGTCATGGAAGCAAAGGGCCATATCTCACCTGGCACTAACATCACGTACGTCCTGAAGGCGGGAGAAAAGCCACTGACGCTCCTGATTGGTGAGCATTGCCTGGAGCTCTGCTGATCGTTGGAAGTGATCCACTGCCACGTTTAAACTGCGCAGGTATGAAGCCTCAGACATTATCAACTCAAATTTGGCCTTGAGAGAAGAAAGGAGGGAGCACAAGATCAGTAAACTGAGCAAGTCTGCAAGGAGTCTTACTGACAGGAATCAGGAACAAAGCAGGAAAACTTCCTAGTACATGATGTAAGTAGTGTGTAATTACAAAAGAGGCTTTGGGAATGAAAAACAGCTTTCTGGTATGACTTGAAAAGACTAATAGCTACCTGCTTTAATTTTATTTTTCATTTCCCCTTTACTCCACTTTCACTAGATCCCCTATTTTATGTGTTCCCATAAATTTTTCAGCAACTGCATTGCCACCATTCTTTTCCTCCTTCATCATGTTTCACATGCTGTTGTTTTCTTCTCTCTCTCTAGGTTCTCCCATTCACTTTTTGGTTCCTCCCATTTTCTTTACCCAGTTTCTCTGTGTACCGTTTTGCTGAACACGTACATCTTCCCATTTCCTCTGAGCCGTGCAGCTCACATGGGTCAATTTTGTAAAAGAACACTCTACCTCCAGAATGACAATTCATTGTGGTTTTACTAGCATTTCTCGTAAGCTTAAGTGTGGGAGAATGCTGGAAGTCTTCTACTTTAATATTCTCTTTTGCATCAAACATGCTTAAAATTCCATGTTTTATCTTGCCCCAATTTTCCTATGTCTGTTTTCATGAAATTACAGATGTTCCTGTCTCCTTACTTTAGTGCTCCTTTCCTTTGCAATGCTCAACTTTAGCACTGTACTACATAACCACTGGTATCACTTCCCCATACTGCTTACATGAGTAGGTGACCTCTGTGTTCAGCCACTGCACTCCCACATCAGACATTTCTGTTCTCCACTTTAACCACCCTTTACAGGCCTCCTTCTCGACTACAAACCACCCATCTACCTTATGATGTCTATCCATTACCTCTTGCAGCTTCTGCTCATCACGGGACATATTGAGCAGCATTCTGCTGCCACGTATCATGGGGATGTCCTGCCACAGGGATGCAGTAGATGAGACTGACAGACGTTGTAAATATGAGTCCTGGGGAGACAGCACTTTCCTCCGTAACCTTGGGGAGCTTGGGAAACTTGACTCCATATCCTCTGAGAAAGAATCCACTCTCTTCTGGCTTTGAATGGCCTTGTTCAGAACCACATCACTGTACTCCTGATACAGCAACCTTGCTGTGAAGAGAGGCATTTATTTTTATATTTTCTATAGCAGCTACCTGCCCTCCTCTTCAGTCTGGAGGAAAGTCTCTTACTGTCTCAGTTCAGGATAACCAAATACATTAGACCATATGCACCTGCTATGAGCAAAGCTCACCATCTCTCTGAGTGGTGACTGACTCTGGCTTCACTGCTTCCACTAAACACCCCTATCTAATGACTTAATGCTGCTGTGTAGCAAAAGCCATGCTCCATTATGTTCACTGCAAGGGTGGGAGATGGAGGACAGCAGTCTGCCACGGCACTTCAGGCAGAAGGTACTTACAGGAGTTGATGAGTTTGGAGTGCCGACGTTTGAAGTTCTCCATTGTGTCTGCAGGTTTCTTCTCCCTGTCAGGGAGCAAGGATTTGGAAACAAAGAGCAAATGAAGAGTACAGTGCCAGAGGTGGCTTATCCAAATCTCAGTAACAGACCTGCTACAGCAAGGACCCCCCTTTCCAACAAGCACAAGCTCTATATGCTTTACTTTACAAAGAACAAAGTTTGGCTTGATGGAAACACTGTCCTAAAGGGACAGAAATACTTCTATTGCAGTTTATCTCCCAGAGGTCATGGACTGAAACACAGCCATAAATCATCTTATCATAGTTTTCTGTTCATTAGCTTCATCTTTAGTCCTTCAGGAACAATGGAGAGTATCAGGTATCTGTACTATACATATGCGAGACCAAAGCAAAGGGGCCTTTGAAAGACTTACCGCAATATTACTGTTTCTGAACTGACTGGTGGTTCCTTGTGCACCTTGTGTGCTTCTTCCTCTGAAGGAACAGGAGAGATTTCTGCATATAATACAATTAGAAAGTAAACACAAATCCTAATTTAGAGTCAAACTACAATCTCAAAAGACACAGATACCACTTACTATACCCCTGCCTAAGTGGTCGTCTTGGGCTAGAGTACAGATGACCTACTGACATTTATTTATGGGTCAGACACTTTCTGGTTTCAGTAACCTTTGGCATTACTTAAACTTTACATCTGTTACTTAGTCACATTTGCTTTTTGTTGATATGAAAAGGCTGACACTTTCAGAAGTGACAGTAACTCAAAGAGCTTCCATCTCCAGTTGCCGAAGTGAAGATACTCCCTGTTGGCCCGACTTTGTAAGCTGCCTATCCCCTTTCAGAAGCTTGGGCCAAGCATCTGAGGATCAATGGACCCAAAGTCACTTGTTGTGTCTGGAAGTCTTAGACTTCCTTTTACAGATATTGAGCTCCAAATACTCTCAGTGACATCTAAGGCAGAAATACTGAACATCTAATAAAATCACATGTCCAGAGTCTTAGAAGGGATGAGGCCTGGTGGATTCAACATAAGAGTGAATGTAATCAATTCAAAACTGCTGTTTGAGTCAGCTTCTGTTTATGTGAGATAGGGAAGCATGTTTTTTTCTTTTGTTTGTGAGGGGCTTAATTAAATAACGAGTGGAGACTTTATGTATAAAGTTAATTGGAAGCAGCAAGAGAAAGAGACACCAGAGACTGAGCTGCAAGTATGTGTCAGAGTAAAGAGTTGTTGTGTTGAGTATTTTAAAATGTTCAACATGAAATTTACAGGTCAAACACACGAGCAAATTTTGATTCAAGTGTGCTGCCAAATTCTTTGCACCCCTCAACCATGGCCTCCTTTTCCTTTGTGCCAAACCTTCAGCACATTGTGGAGCATGGAAAATAAACTAAGTAATCACCGAGAAGAAGCAAGTATGCTGAAAGTGTTATTCGTGTAGGATATAATAAAGAATAGACATGCAAGTACTGTCTGAATGAGCTGCATTACAGAAGATGCAGGTTTTCCATTCATGACATCAGTGATTTGACTTTGTGCAAATTGGGATTTTAGATCTGACAAATTTGCGTTTCATTTTCATCTGTAATCTCAAAGCCTATGTTCACAGGAAGATCTTCATATTTAGAAGGTCTGATTGGTACCTAAAGGTGTCAGTTGCAAAATAAAGGGAGGTACCAAAGAAACAAGGAGCTAAAACATGCCATAACACATATGGGCTACTGACGGTATATGTATACATTTTCCTTATTAGTTGGGAAAGGGCCATTACTGAAGTGCAGCAAAGCATAATGGCCATATGATGGCAGCAGAGACAATGAGCAGAACCAAACAGCCACATAAAGAAACCAGCTCCAGCAAGTAGGTCAAAATAGCTTATGTTACCTAGTAAGGGCAGCAGAAGAGTAAACACGGAGAAGGGATAGGAAGAGAAACTGGATGTGATGTCAAGGAGTGAGGAATCAAAGAAGAAAGATAAGGTCTCTGTTAGTGAAAGTAGGGGACTGATCCCCTGCGTGAAGCAGGATGCACTTGTCACAAGGTAGCAGAGTGGAGCCAGGGATGAGCTGTGAGAGGGCAGCCTGGAGCAGGATAAGGAGGCTACAGGGATGCAGTGATGAGTACCATGAGAAATGCACAAAAGCAATGCCACGATCCCAATGCTAAGACTCCACATCACATTGCCTATTTACCTACAGGTTTTTGGTATCTGCAATACCAAAATGAAGGGAGTACAGGTAGAAAACAGAGGAAAGGACTCACCCTGCAAGACATCTGGTGGTACTGACGTCCTCTTCAGGCCCTGACGGTGCCAGTCCTTGCTTTTTACTCGACGTTTAATTGGGCTTTCTTGATTGGCTGCTGGTTCTTGTGCAACTATCCTGATAGTTTTTTTGTCTGGCCAGCTTGATGATTTTTCCAAGGGTAAATGTCTGGACACTTCTTCCTTTGACTGAGCCACCAAATGGTGTTCTTCTCCTTGTCTTTCCAGCCTTTGTTTGATCCTTCTCTCACCTTCTGTTTTCTCTATAATAGCTGATGGAGCTTGAATGTTCTTTGTATCCACACCAAAGAGGTCGGCCTGCTGCTCCCATTGCAGCTCTCCCAAGATCTCATCTTCTTGGCAGGTTGTTCTGGTGGTTGGTGGTGATGGAGGGCTCAACTGGACAAAGTGAATTGGATTGCTGAATGCTAGCATTGGAAGGGGCTGTACAGAGTCTTTGCTCTTGCACTCTGTGGATGTTCTCAGATCTTCCAGTGAGGGCCAAGAAGGGTGGTCAGGTGAGGATCTTCCACACTGTATACTTACATGCTGAACTGTTGTTTCAGGGCTGGTGTCGGAGCAGCTGGCCAATGCCTCATTTCCAACAGCAGAAAAGTTTTTGGCCAACAAACTGACCCCCGAGTCATCAGAAGTTTCTGTATCCTGGGTACCCAAGTCACAGAGATCCCATTCTCTAGTTGGTGGAACAAGAACAACTTTTTCTGCTACATCTCTACCAGAAGAGGGCACAATATTAGCATCAGGTACAGTGAAGGCAGTCCATAGAGGATGGCATAAAGCAGGGGAAATGGCTTTTAACTCATTATCATCCATACCACAGTTTAGATGTGGCCTGGAGTGGGGCACAGGAGTGAACGGGTGGTAATTATCAAGGGCTGGAGGTTGGGCAAGGTGATTTGCATTAAGTGCAGAGGTCTGAGCTTGACTAGGGCTGGGGACATGTTTGGCATCAGGCTCAGACACCAGAGGTAGGCGTGAGTTGGGCACAGGGGACAGAGGTTGTTCCTGCTGGTTCGTGGTAAAGACCGTATCTTCTTCAGGGGGCCAAGTTAGGGTGCTCAGGATGCTGGAGATTCTGGATCCATGCTCTTGTTGTTTTAAACTCCAGTCAGACTGATCAAGTAAGGGCGTTTGTTGCGTTTCATGAGCCATATTTGTTCCAGTTTCTTTTCCTTGTGTAAAAGAACTTTTTTCGGGGGGGTGGTACTGCTGAATTGTCTCTGGGTGGTTCAGGGGAGTGGAAGTCCTGCCTGGTGTTTCAGGTGGTTCCAGAGGCCCTGCAATTAAAGCCACTGTCCCTCTATCCCCAGGAAGGCTCTCCTCTGGAGGAAGAGGGCTCGTGTATATTACAGAGAAAGAAGATGGGCCACTAAGGTCTTCATGAAAACCTTCCTCAGAAGTAAGCAGTTCATGGGGAACACTGGCCTCCCCCGGGCCAGGGGTTACAATAGCAGTTTCTCCTGATGCTGGGTCCTGCATGCACAGAGAAGCAGCTTGGTTAGCTGGCTTCTCTATGGAATCCAACGATTTGTTCTGGTTGGCACCAGCACAGTCCTTGGGACTCACAGAGACTTTTCCACCAGCATCCTCTTGCTGTGGGTCAGATACTGAAGCCACAGAGGTGAGCTCTGAGGTTAAATCTTGAATAAAGTCATGAAGGTCAGCTTTTCCTAAGTTTTCTGCAGAGGGGTGAGGATCCATGAGACTAGCTGGCTCCATGTTCTTAGTACCAGAGTAGGGGCATGCTGCAACACAAGCCTCAGGGTTCTCTGTGCTACAAGATGCTGCCACTCGTCCAGGGTGCAGTTCATCTCTTTCATCAAATGTCTGGACAGCCTTTCCAGGTCCACCACTGTGCTTATCTTCCCTTCCCAGCCTTACCCTGTCATCCCAGTCAACTTCTCTGCTATCCTGACCACTGGTGGAAAAGCGGCCAGAGTCTTCCAGCTCTTCTGCCTGGTCAGAGACACGGCATGCATGTGGAGGCACTGCTGGAGTTTCACTCACTGGGTTCAGGTTGTCTAATGACAAAGGGCTGACAGCAAATGGCTGGAATCCAGAACTTGATGATGTGACATGAGCTTTCAGCAGCACACCCTCACCAAGATGATCACCCATACAGATAGATTCCCCAGGAAGAAATGCTGGTCCCGTTTCCTCAGCCAAAACAACATCCTCCAAACCACAGAAGTCTACGTTATGACTGGGAACACAAGACGCCTCAGAACTGAAAGCTGATGAGAGCCTCTTCAGTCTTAGCTCCTCCCTCTGCAGTTCTTGTTCCTGTTCATTGTGCTTCTTGTTTTTCTGATCTCTGGGTTCCAAAGATTTTCCTTCTTTATGCTGATTCTCTTCTTTGCACTCTTTCTTCTCCTGTTCCTGCTGAAGTTCAGACACTGCTTCTTCCTGTTCTGGTTCCTTATGCTGTAAAGTATTCACATGCTCATTTTTTTCTGTAGCATCTTTTACTTGGAAAGCACTTACTACTGGAGAAGCAGGTCTGCTCTCTGTTTTTCTGTGATCATCTTCAACATGAAGGCATTTACAAGTGGATGAATTTTCTTTAGGAATCATTACTGTTCCCTGTTTTTTGACCAGGCTGCTATCCCGTGTTTCACCAGCTGAGATGTTTCCTTCTGCTTGTTGTGAGCTCATTTGGCTGTCATCTGTTAAGGTGGAAGACAATTGATAGGAAAACTCTATATTCTCCTCCCAACTTTGCAGCACCTTTCTGCTTTCCTTAGCATCTTCAGAAGTGTATGGTTTAGCCATGTCCTCTACTGTTTCCTCTGAGGTAGGCTGCTCATCATTTGCCAGTGCTACTTTATTGCTGCTTTGATTCTGCTCTACATTAGCATCAATCTCCTGCAAAGACTCCATCTTATCCAGAGATGGCTCAGCCTTATAGTGCCCCTCTGAAATGGTTTTACACACCAAGAAGCACTTAGGTGCCTCTCTCTGAGAGGAAATGGCACTGGCCAAAGGAGATTTTTGATGTTGGGCCTGAGGGTCTGTGCCATGAAAAGCCAGTTCTACCTGGGACTGGGGACATTCAGTGCCAAGGTCCACAGCCTGCAGGACAGCATTGCCAGTGGCTAGTCCATCCTGCACTGTGCTGAGAGATAAGTCCTGGTTGCTTTCCAGGTCAGCCAGCTCTACTTGCTTAAGTTGCAGAGAACAATCCTGTCCACCCTCCCCTAAAATCATTTCTCCCTCCCACTCTGAGAGTCCCTTTTGAGGCTCTGTATCACCTTGCTCTTGTTCCAGTCCTGTTGGCACTTTTTGTACAAGGTTAGAGGGTCTACCTGGCATGCCTTCTGCTTCCCTTTGAGTACAAAGGCAGTCCTCAGGAATGCTGAGCTCCACTCCTTTTGCAGAATCAGGCAGGCTGGTGCTCATTTTATCTGATGCGTGAGGGGCATGATGCTCTCTTTCAGCTGCTACAGAATTCCAGGCTTCCCCAGTGGTGCTGCTGGATTCCAGAGGAGTGGTACCTCCCTCACTAGTTTCTTCAGATTCCATCAGTGACACATTCTGTTGAAGAAAAAATAATTTTTCTGTTACTACTGCAGAACGATTTAGTAGATCTAATTGGCTTAAGAGACTTAAAAAGTACTATTAATGCAGTTGAGGGGAAAAGAAAGCAAAATATATACTTAGTGAGGTGATAAGGGTTGGGAAAAACACTAAGATAGAGGGTAGGAAACACCTAATGTAAGCTTGCAGTAGGATAGTAACTCCAAAATAAAACTAAATTGTGCCTTTTTAGTTTTAAATGATGATCCAAAAAGTGACTTTGAGAGAGTCACTTGAGAGTAGAGATGCTGATCTCTGTACACAGCTGCAGTGCAATTCATTAAAAGTATTGGCTATAGCTAGCCATCTGAAACCCCAAAGGGGGTATTTACAGAAAGTATTCACAGGATGAGAAAATAATCAAGATGTCCACTAATTTTTATTGGGCATGGTGGATGAATATCCACTACCTCTCGTAGAGGATAGCAGAGACTTAGAGATCTCTTTGATTTCAACATGGAAGCATCTGTACTATGGATTTTCATATCTCTACGTATGTATGTGCAACAGAGGGCCTTATTGCAACTGATCGCAGGAATTGATTAACAAGTAGGAAGAATGTAATAATTTGATTAATGCATAACTGGTACATGACATCAGACAAAAGATATTTGAAGGCTGTATAAACTACATGGGTGGAGAGTAGTACCGCTGGTTTACATGGACATAGCTACAGATTACAAAGAGAAACAAGATAATCATTTAGACTATCCTTTTAGGGAAAAATATCTCAGGATTGTTGGACAGTTTCCCAAAGGATATACTGGAATTTCCCATTCATTACTGCATTTGAAGTTCAGACATGACAAAGCACTGGGGAATGTACATTTGGGAAATGTCTGAAAAGTATTGTAGAATCTGATTCACTACTTTACTTTTTCTGGATTCTGCCTATACCATGATCCACAATCCCTACCTTAGTAGGCTGAGGAAATAAATAAACCTTAGTGGCTCCCCTCCTTCCTTTCTTCTGCTTCTGGGACATGTGCCTTCATGTTCCAGCCTTTCTTCCCTGTTCCCTAGCCCCTGCTTCTCAGAAATTGCTAATAAATTGCTGCTTCAAGCTGCTTCATATACACTGTGTACCATCACAGTCACACCAAAGTTTGTAATTTAGCCTTCAAGGATCTGCTGCAATATGCAGCCACAGTAAATTTTTTTTCCTGAACAGAGCTTCAATGTTCTCCTCCTTCATCCTGTCAAGCTTTCCAGACATGAATGTATAATCCTGCATCTTTTGGTCAAATAAACCATCCCACATTTCTCTGGGTAAAAGCCCACTAGCTGTGCCTAGCAGCAGAGTAGCTCTAAGGCCTGGCTCTGGAGAGTTTGCTGAGTTCGTGAAAAAAAAAAAAAAAAAATATATATATATATATATATATATATATATATATATATATTTCTTACTTGAAATAGACAACCAAATCTATACACTTTTTCTTTCCCTGACTTTCTTACTTTCCCTACAATTTTAAGATTTTTATTATTATTATTTTATTTTATTTTTTTTTTTTTCCTCCAGAATTTCAACTGCTGGGGGCAGGGGGCAGAAATAATTTAAACTAGGGAGACTCATAAGCAGAGAAAGGAACATCTCTACATGGAAGCAGCAACCTCTGAGATCAACATAATTTCATTGTGCTGATCCCACACAGAAAGTAAAAGCAATATGGGCATGATCACGTCTCAACTATTTGTCCCATCCAGCTCTATGGCCAAGGCATGCCTGACCTGAAAGTTTAGCTGAAATTTTCCCCTGTGTCAGGTGAAAGAGAACTTGCTCTGAAATCAATGAATCCATGCTCTGAAGCATTATATATACCTTAATCATAGAATATCCCGAGTTGAAAGGGACCCGCAAGGATCACAGAATGGCTGAGGTTAGAAGGGACCTCTGAAGATCATCTAGTCTAACCCCCTCACCGAGCAGGATCATCACGTTGTGCAGGATGTCATCCAGGTGGGTTTTGAATATCTCCAGAGAAGGAGACTCCACAGCCTCTCTGGGCAGCATGTCCCAGTGCTGTTAGCCTCACAGTAAGGAAGTGCCCTTCTATATTCAGCCGGAACCTCCTGTGCTTCAGTTTGTGCCTGTTGCCTCTCATTCTGTCTGTGGGTACAACCGAAAAGAGACGGGCTCCATCCTCTTGACACCCTTCCCTCAGATATTTATACATATTGATGAGGTGTCCCTTCTTTTTTCTTTTCCAGGCTAAACAGGCCCAGTTAGCTCAGCCTGTCCTTGTACAACAAGTGTTCCAGTCCTCTAACCATCTTTGTAGCCCTCCTCTGGACTCACTCCAGCAGCCTCATGTCCCTCTTATACTGGGGAGCCCAGAACTGGACACGATACTACAGTGAGGCCTCACCAGGACTCAGCTGAGGGGCAGGATCACCCCCCTTGACCTGCTGGCAACGTTTTTCCAAATGTACCCCAGGATACTGTTGACCTTCTTGGCCACAAGGGCAAATTGCTTACTCAAGTCCAACTCCTGGTTCCACACAGGGCCCATATGTCTGAAAGTGTTGTACAAATGCTTCTTGAACTCCATCAAGCTTGGTGCTATGACCAGTTGCTTGGGTACTGTTCCAGTACCCAATCACCCTCCTGGTGAAGAACCTTTTCCTAATGTTCAGCCTGAACCTCTCCTGATGCAGTTTTATGGGGATGTTCATCATCCT
The DNA here is from genome assembly GCA_011076525.1 of Nettapus auritus. NCBI lineage: Eukaryota > Metazoa > Chordata > Aves > Anseriformes > Anatidae > Nettapus > Nettapus auritus. Next base: position 77,280,955 of record CM021765.1, on the reverse strand, counting down.
AAAGCTTAGAAAAATGGATGAATAATTGAATTCAATAGTTATTATTTCCCCCCCAAAAAACAGGCCAAAACAGGATTATTCAGCATTTTGGATTTTTTTAAATTGAGAGTAGGTATAAATGTTTATAATTTCAACAAACAGTATGTTTCAAAGGGATATGTCATTTCAGAAATTTCCCAGAGGATTTCTGCCATATCTTACTGCTCTCAGTGCTGGTAAATCATCTTTTAATCATATTTTAATACTATTGCACATGAATACTGTCAGGAAGACATTCCAGCAAAGAAATGTGGAGCTCAAGAAAGCCTGTAAAGCAGCAAGATCATAAGCTTGTAAGAGGGCACCTTGTCCAAGGCAGGATCAATTTTACCTGTCATCCCCAAGAGATATGCGTACATACCCTCCTAAAAAAAAAAAAAAAAAAAAAAAAAAAAAAAAAAAGCTAGATGGTCACGCCAGATTATTCGCGCTACTCTGTTCTTAGCCCTTCCTGCTATATAACTATATAACTCAAGTGTTCCCTGCTACATAACTAGAAAAACACTGCTTACCATACCTAATACAGACTGTTATAAAAAATGGGCTTCCCAAGAGCAGACAGACTGTTTATGGAGATTGGTAGTCCTAGACACAGGCTGATGGCTAAGGAAAGTTTGCTACTAATAAACCTTTATGGGATGGTCTAGAAAGGTCTGAATAGCAAGATCCTCAAACTCAAGCCCACACTTTTTTTAAGAAGAAGAACAACTGTTGCGCAGTGATCTATGACAGTTGTAAACACTGAATTTCCTTGTATCAAGCTCAAAGACCCAGCTTCCACTTCTCTGGCTCTGTTGGCAAGGGATTTGGACAGGTGAAAGGACGAGTTTAAAGTTGTACCTGGCACAGTTCCCTGATGATACGGGGAGACAGCTGGGTAGAGGGAGTTGCAGATCGTATCAACACTAGAAGCTGCCAAGTGAGATCTGTTTCATCATATTACTGCCAGGTGTTTTGCACACCTCAGGGAAAAGAGAGAAGCTTTGGGAAGTGACTTAGGTGAAGGGACAGGCAAACTTTCCAGACACACAGTGGAGGGAGCCCTGTGCATCTGGTGAGGGAAACAGTTAAGCTTCTGCTTGAAGGCTGGTGTGCTGTAGTGAAAGACATGTCTCTGCAATAACGATTTCATAGAGATGGATTTCATAGAGACGGAGAGAAAATAATACAACCCTGTACAACCCACACCCCAGTACAACGCTGACCACACCTGTAGCAGTCACATAGAGCAAGGCTACATACCAGTAGTTACTTCAGGAATGCCTATGGAGCATTGACAACTTATGCTCCAACTACAAGCCAGCTTGGTTCTCTACCAGAGATGGCCCAGGATACTCCCAGGAGCTGGGCTGGCTAACGAAAACTTTCAGTTATTGTTTGCAGTAAGGTTAGTAACACGACAGACAAGCATGCAGCAGCTGCTCTGGCAAATACCAGGGTTTTGCAGGCTATGCAAACTCTCCCAGAATCCTCACCACTACCACTGTTGGGGCTGCTAGTCTTTTCACATCCATCTAGACTATGTGTTGTTCTGACTGAAATTCTCAAATGAGGTGGTCTGATGGTCCCTGTGTAGACAGAGCTAGCCGCGCTTTTCTGCCAAAAGGATCTAAAAATCCAGGACTTCAGAGCTCATGTGCATGCAACAGTGCAAAGCAATATAGGTGATGCTGGGTGCAAACTCACTGCAAACTGGAATGTTGAGAGGGTGCAAGGAACTGCACACCAGCATGAAAACAAAGGGGTAGTACTCGGTTGTATTGCAGGAGGGAGCACAAAATTTGAGAGGGGAAGGGTGAAGAAGGTGGCCAACTAAGCAAAATGGGATAGCAGTGAAAGCACTAGTGGACAAAGCAATTCCTATGATGGTACACATCTATCCACAGATTTCTCAGACTAAAGTAAACCCTGTTAGTATCACACTTCCTTTTACCCTGGGTCAATTCACATGGACAGAGATGACAAACTCTTCCGGTTTTAAATAGAAAGTACCTCATCCACCTTCCCCGCCTCCTCCACCAAACAAAAAAGGAGAAATGACAAGTGCTATCAAGCACAGACAAGCCCTTCAGTTAGCCAGGAAACAAGGTGCAATACCTCCACAGAATTAAGTAGAGTGCTAATCCTAAGAAAACCCAGAGTTAGACGAGACCAGAGACCCTCCTCCTGCCAAACCGGGGATGAGCCCAGCCTTCTGTGCCCTCCTTGACTCCCATGGTGGAGGAGCTGGATGTGCTACCCCACTGGCTGCCCCCACTGCAGGCCCCAGCTGCTGCACTGGGGCAGAGCAGTGGGAGCGCAAGGCACACACACCCATGCTGTTGTAAACACCCTCCTGGCTGAGAAAGCCCTGCCCTGCAATTAAATCCTCTCAACTGGAGCTGCACCAACATGTGCTGCCGGTTGGGTTGTGTGCCGGGCCCACCAGAGGCCCCAGGCCCTGCTGTGTCTCCTTTGGGGTGGCTGGGGACTCTGAAGGGTGGTGGACGGGTGCTTGGGCTGTCACACAGTTCAGATACATTTCAGAAGGAGTCAGGATGGCAGAGGCTTGCTTAGAGTCTGCCTTCTTCCACACAAAATCCGGAGCTACCTGCGTAGGAAAATTGCCACCTTTGCCTGGAGGCTACACCATCCTTCCGTTTGGTCAGGCACTTAGGAGAGGACTCACTACAGCACCCAGGGCTGTGCTAGCACAAAGCCTGCCCCACCACAAGTCTCAATTTTTATTATGCTGTTCCCCAGGAAGGCACCCATATAGCTACTCAATGTCACACACTGATGCATTTCCTCAGCTCAATTCCCCCATCATGTACTAGAGGCCCTATTGCACATGTACCTCGGGGTGGGGGAAGGATGCCAGGCCACTGCTCAGTTCTATCACTGAACAGCCCGTTAAGAGAGGTGAAGTAGTGGGGTCAAAACTCCTGAGCTCAGGAGATTACACAGGGCGCACTAGAGATAAGAATGAAGGAGGAAAATAACATTACTTAGAGATGGTTTTAAGGGTATGAAGAGCTAGCTTGGAGCTTGTCAGAGGAAGGAACATAAAGAATAACAGAGGTAATACAAAAGGCATGAAGCAAAATAATGCAGAGTCTACTGCTGTGCTAAAAAAGCCTACATGTTATTAGTACCCTGGAAAATAGCTGCCGCCTCTATGTTTTGGGCAGGGGGGTAAAAAATGAACCTGTCAATGGTATCTGATCTCCTGGAAAATACATCTGAGCTGCTGCTGAACCTCAGGAAAGTGAATAAGACTTCCCTGGCATACAGATGCAAAGAGTTTGCTGACTTTTAACACTCCCAGTAGCATCTCACTATTTTCTACTACTGGTAGTCACACTCAAGATATACTGAGCATATTAATTATCACATGATTCACTAACTGACAGAAGAAGGATCCTCATCATATATTTGTTGTCACTTAAATGAATTATAATACTTAATGCTAAATCAAAAAAAAAAAAAAAAATACCAAAGAAATAAAATAATTAGTACAAAATTTCACCTCAGAAATAGCTGCTGAACATTTGCCAAACAGTGAATGAAGCCCACAGCTCGGATTGAACATTGTATTTCTCAGAGAGACAACAAAAATTATTTGGTCTTAAGATAAATGAGGCTACCTGTATATCAGGAAATTTGGTTCTTTTTAAGCAGAGCTTAAGTTTTATATTCATAAAAGCAATGGATAAGCTTTGATGTTTTACAGTCTTAGTACAGCAACAGCATGTAATGCTCACTGCTGTAGCTTAGTAGAATGACAGTTGATACTACTGGATTTAGAGAGGAAGAATTCCCTCAGTGAAAACAATGTACAGAGTCATGCTGGCAGGTCTCTCTACAAACCTTGGGGATAGAGACACAACTGACAAACATCTGGAGCCAAAAGGAAGCACAGACATCTGAGATGTGTGCTATGATGTACAGTCTTGTCTGCTAGAGGCACGCTACATCCATTCCTGGACAAAAGGTTTGCTATAAGCTAGAGTAGTTCCCAGTTTCTCTTTAAACTAAATAATTCAGGACATAGATGGTAGAGATACTCCAGCTAGCTGCAGAAATTTCAGTCTTTTACTGTGCTACAGAAACACGAGCCAGAATCCCACGCTGCTGTTTTTGAGTCTCAGATTAAAGAATGCTAATGTTTGCATCAAACCATTTTGACAGATGCAAATGCCATTAAAACATCAAAGGACTTCGAAACACACTTGAAAGCTTGGCCTTGCCCAGACTGCTCAGTGGAACCATTGCTGAGCACAGCTGATGTCACGTTACCTGTTCAAGTCCTGAGCACAGTTAAGCTATATGGACAGATAAGGATAAACAATATTCAGCAGACTGAACTGAACAAACTGTCCTCTGCCGCAGAAATGTCCTCCTAAATTATCCCATCTGATGTTCTTGGCAAACACTTGATATACCCTCTTTAACAGCTGGATCAAGTTCCATCTAGAAAACAGTAAGATTTCTTCTTTCCAGTAGCAATAGCTGTCAGATTCCTACAGAATGGAAAATACAAAGTTGAAACATTTTAGCAGTACAGGAGGACTGTAAGCTATATAGCAAAACACACCCAGCCATGAAGGTACTGGTAAAATACTGTTTTTGTATCAAGTGAAGCATGTCCTATGCAACTGAAACAGTTCCTAGTAATAGCAACAAAACTGTGCTAGTACATCATACACACTAACAACTTCTACCAGCACAACTTCACCAGCCACGGCTGGCATACCTACAGCAACAACCTGTGCCATGTATCTGGCTACAACACTGGCAATATGAATATAATATTGTGGTATCAACATATAACGAGATAGCAACTAAAAAATAATTTTCAAAAAAAGTATCTTGAACTCATTTGCCCTCATTTTGTGCCTTCAGAATGCATGCTTCCAGATGTTTCCAGCCTTAGTTTCACACAGCATTTTTAGTTATCTTACGACTCCAGAAATGAGATTGATGAAAAAATGTGGAAAAAAATGTTATGAGACTTGAATCATAATCAAAAATATTTTGCAATATTGCAATAATGGTGTCACTTTGTACTGAAAGCTGCAGCTAAAGAGAAAAGAAGTCCATCCAAAGGGGATATAGGGATGTGTGTGGGAAAAACAGGTTTTGTAAACCCCTCCCCTAAACTTGCTTTTCAGGGAATTAACTATTCTTTCATGGAAATTAAATCGGTGAACTTAGATGGAAGAAGCACAATGAGACATGTTTGCTACAGAGAGCAAAAACTATTAGACATAAATAAAACACTATAAGCAATGTAAATGTGGGAAAGCACCAGTGAGGACCCCTTCCCTCTCCCAGTAGAAAAATAGCTTCACACACCCAAAGCCACAGGAATTGTGTGGGTGCTGAATAGGAAGGTACTAATGCAAACACATGGAAAACTTGTTACTGACAGCGTAATGCCTGCATGGCCAACTGGCTAAGGTTTACTGCGTGTATCACAATATTTTCAGTTTTTCATATAGTCCCCACTTCCTAGAATCATGTGGTTATGTGAGAATTTTGGCTTACAATTAAGAAAAATGCATGCCTGGCCTTTATGGGTGTGGAAAAGACCTGAAAAAAATATATGGCTTAAAAATTAGATCTTACTGTATGGGTTTATCTCAGTCTTTTAAGTCAACATTTTGAACCTTAATTCCTGACTAATTAGAGCAAGGGCAAGTCCCCCCCTCTAAACTGATTACTGTTTTTCAACAGTTCAGACCAATGACAGTGAACTCATTTGCAAAATATTTCAGTCTGATCCAGTAAGCCATGTATACCAGACTGGCAGTAAAATATGCTGTGGTATACCTGAGATAACAGAGATGAATAATTAAATTCATCAGACCAAATTTAGGTGTCTGCAGATTTTCTGTAGCTTTCATGTCTTTACAGTTCAGTCCGAAGACGGTAGAGAGCTCCTTCAATTCCTTCTGCTGTTGCTGACTGTACAAACTAGTCAACACCAGCTGGAATCAGGCCCTAATAAATTTAGATTAGGACTTGACGTGACACCCTAAAATCCAGAACAGATTAAGAAGCAAAGGGAGGGGGGGGGGGGAAATAAATT